>CM060923.1:655548706-656148706 GCA_030737875.1 Allium sativum | reverse complement strand
GGGGAACTCGCCGCCGCCCCCCCCCCCCCCCCGATGATCGCCGTCGCCGCCTCAAGGGAGGGCACCACCTCCGAAGCCCTGCCCCCCCCCCCCCTCGTCGGATCGAGAGCCCCCCCCTCCCCCGATGAGCCGTGCCGCAACAGCGAGAGCCCCCCCCTCCACCGCCGCACACCCCCCTGCGCCGCCTTCCCCTCCTCCTCTCGACACCGACACCCCCTACTTCCCTCTCCCTCTCCTCGCTCAAGCCTCACACCCAATCGACAACCGCAGCCCCCCCTTCCGATGCACCGCCCCCCTCTTCCTTCCTCCTCCTGTTTCCGCCCCTCCACGACCTCCGGCGCCACCTCCCAGACCGCGCAGCAAAGACACCCCTCCCCCGTTCCTAATACAGTAAAGTAAGTTTTGATTAATTATTTTCAGTTATTTTAAATACTCAGTTTTATTGTTAATGAATTTTCAGAGATTTTTTACATGCTAGAGAGAAAAATATGTTTTTTATCATATGTGAAATATAGAAATATAATCCTTATGTTGTAGAAGTTATAAAAATATAATCTTTTATATTGTAAAAAAGATAAAAATATGATTTTTACATGGTAGGAGCTATAAAAATATAATCTTTATGAGATAGAGAATATAAAAATATCATCTTTGTATATGTAGCAAAATAAAAATCTGATTTTTATTTTATATACGTTGAAATAAAGTGGTTACTTTTATAAAGGCAAAATCTTTATTTTTATAAAGGCAAAATCTATATTTTTATAAAGGCAAAATCTTTATTTTTATAAAGGCAAAATCTTTATTTTTATAAAGGCGAAATCTTTATATAGAGAGCAGTGTTGTAAAAATAGAATTTTTATCTATATGGAGTGATAGTAAAAATTCGATTTTTATATATTGAATAGCAAAGTAAAAATTCAACTTTTATATATTGAATACCATAGTAAAAATTCGATTTTTATATATTGAATAGCGAAGTAAAAATTCGATTTTTACATATGTAGTGGCTACAGTAACGAAGATGACAAGAATGCGATAACGAAGAAGACTTCTCTAAATGAAGTTCGTGAAGTTGGATAGCTATTGGTGAGAATTCCTCACCTTTCAATTTCTTTTTCTAGCTATATATATATATATATATATATATACTAGGATGCAGACGGTGCTTAGTAGCACCCGACACAATCGTCCACAGACCATGGACTTGTTTGTTTGATTGCAAAAATTAGTTAGATGATTTGATTTGAATTTGGTTGTTTGGTGAATTTGATTGATGTGTGAATGGCGTGGGCCTTCACTAGACCGGGGATAAGGCTAGGCCTCGTCCCATTTCTAGTATCGTGCCGTTATGCCGCCGAAATTTTCTAAAATAAGTTAGAAAAATAAAAATATCATTTTATTTAAAGAATGAACTGAATAGAAATTCATATGTTAAGATAAAATGTTTTATCGTTAAAAATATAATTTTTAACGTGAAATGAATAAAATAAAATATTCATTTACAAACCGGACGGTTTGTTTATGTACACCTATTTGAAGGACATTGATTGGGTCGATAAATTTTACACATCGCCCAACTGCACGAATAAAATCTGTGTTTGATTGTTTGAAACCCCACACGGGTGTTGGGATGAAATATGAAGTTCAGTCATCCTGATTGATTAAATATGTCGATCGATTGATTGACAGGCTGTTATAAGCGTTAAATATTTATATTTGATGCTTATATAGTGTAGTGCACTTTGGTTGATGGTTGATTCTTTTTCAATGCTATTGTATACGTGTGATGTATGAAAATCTATATAATTAACATTATATGGTGATTGATTGGGCCTCATTCCAATTTAGAAGATAAAGAATATTATAAAGTAAATGTTCATGCGTTGACTGTGCTCATCCGTTGAGATTAGTCATGTGTTGAACGAAATATTTTAACAATAAAATTTATATCTTTATCACTATAAAGTAAATGTTCATGTGTTGACTGTACTCATCCGTTGAGATTAGTCATGTGTTGAACGAAATATTTTAACAATAAAATTTATATCTTTATCACTATAAAGTAAATGTTCATGTGTTGACTGTACTCATCCGTTGAGATTAGTCATGTGTTGAACGAAATATTTTAACAATAAAATTTATATCTTTATCACTACAAAGTAAATGTTCATGTGTTGACTGTGCTCATCCGTTGAGATTAGTCATGTGCTGAACGAAATATTTTAACAATAAAATTTATATCTTTATAACTATAAAGTAAATGTTCATGTGTTGACTGTACTCATCCGTTGAGATTAGTCATGTGTTGAACGAAATATTTTAACAATAAAATTTATATCTTTATCACCATAAAGTAAATGTTCATGTGTTGACTGTACTCATCCGTTGAGATTAGTCATGTGTTGAACGAAATAATTTAACAAAAATAGTCACACGTAGACAGTACTCATTCGTTGAGATTAGTCGTGTGTTGACTAAAATAAATATTCATTTGTTGAATAGAATATTTGATATGGAATATTTGAAATAATAAAATATTTGAAATAAGAAATATTTGAAATAAAATATTTGAAATAGAAATATTTGAAAAGGAAATATTTGAAAAAGAAATATTTGAAATAGAATATTTGAAAATAGAAATATATGAAGCCATGTTGATTAGATTGACGCCATTTTGACGTGATCGACATTTATATCGATTTTATTCATTTAAAAATGAATATTGAAAAGCGATTTCGAAATCGAATATTTCGAAATGAATATTGAAAAACGATTTCGAATTTGAATTGAATTGAAACCGAATTCGAATTGAATTGAAACCGAATTCGAATTGAATTGAAACCGAATTCGAATTGAATAAATAACGATTTCGAAATGAATTGAATATAAAACGATTTCGAAATGAATTGAATAAATAACGATTTCGAAATGAATTGAATAAATAACGATTTCGAAATGAATTGAATAAATAACAATTTCGAAATGAATTGAATATATAACGATTTCGAAATGAATTGAATATATAACGATTTCAAAATGAATTGAATATAAAACGATTTCGAAATGAATTGAATATATAACGATTTCGAAATGAATTGAATATAAAATGATTTCGAAGTGAATTGAATATAAAACGATTTCGAAATGAATTGAATATAAAACCAATTCGAATTGAATTGAAAACGAATTTGAATTGAATTGGAAACAAATTGAAATGAATTCAAATGGAATTGAATAGGAATGAATTCTAAAACGAATTTATAAGGAAGAATTCAATTTTGATTTGAATTTGAAATAAAAGTTGAAATTATTTTTGAAACGAATTTAAAACTAATTATAAAATTAGTTTTAAATAGAAATCGTCGAAATATATATTATATATATTATATATATAATATATTAGCCTGAATAGAACGCGCCGCGCCGCGGCAGTACGTGAATTTCGACCATTTATTTCAAACGGACATTACGGGAGATCCGACCGTCGGATTCTCCTAAACCGGAACCGTTGGGTTCGTAACGAAAAGAGCTTTCTAACGAATATTTGAAATTTGAAATCTAACGGTTGGATTTGGAGTTACGTCCAAATCAAATTTGAAAAAGGTCGCTGTAAGTGCAGTTCGATGGCCGTTGATGGAAACCGACTGTACGGGCCTTGATAAAATTATTAAAAATATCAATAATTTGTGTAAAATCATAAGAAATGATTTGGGAAAATTTGGGATGAAAAACTCCATATTTGAAAAGATAAAAATAGTTTTTATCAAAATGAACTAGTTTGAAATAAATTTAAAACCCGATTTGTTTTTAAATAAATAAATTAGACTTAAAAAGGGATTTTAAATAATCGGAATTCCTAATATATTTGAATTAAATTAAACTAGAATTGATTTGTGGGTTTATCGTGAACTGTGTTTTAAACAACACTAGTTCTTTAATCCGACGATAAATAGAATGTGATTTGGGTTTGTCGTGAACTGTGTTTTAAATAACACCTAGTTCTTTAACCCAGTAAAAGGAGTCTTATTGAATTTGCATTTAGATTGAAATGTAAATTGTAATCTAAATTATCAAATTTAGAAAATGAGCGAGAATGGAGTATTACCAGTTTTGCTCCAAAGCGATAGTTAAATCTTTAATTAGATTTGAACGTGAAATGGTAATTAATTTTACCGATAACACCGTGGTGTTAGATATGGAGTACTACCAGTTTTGCTTCATGGGATGAATAGGTTGGGATTGGGAAATAAAATAAATAATTACTTCGATGCGGTTCGCTAATCTCGACTAGTTTGAAAAACCATAATTTGGTTTGAAACGACATCCAAAGGAAGATTAAAGGATAAATTTTTAAGAATTTATCTTTGATAAAATTAATGGGAACCTTTCCCTAAAAATGTGATTTGGTAAATAAAAGAATATTCTGAATTGGAATGAGGCGTATGTTGTGTTTGTGTAACATTTGTTTTCAATATACGCGGGTTGTTCGAAAAGGCCGGGTTTATACCCATTCTGAATAACCGATTCGACGATATGTCGAAGACGAAGACGGTGGTTGAAGACCGGAAGTCTTCACATTGTTTGGATAATTACTGACGATCCTGATTGGGCTGTACATCCAAGAGGATGGAAATAGTTGGTGGTCGTCCAGACGTACTTGGAGATCGATGGATATGCGAGGAAAGTGCCTCCGGTTTCGTTCAGACCCAGAACGGACTTGAAAATGGATTGTGTGTCTGACATTGGATTTTATTCTATGTTGATTGATTTCTATTAAATATATATCTGTTTGGCGGCGGAGAATTTATTCTCTTGCTTAGCGCCCTTCTCTGAGACATATGAGCTTAGAGGTTATATATCGATAGATATTAATCGCATGGCATGAATTGCCTGTGTGGCACGCTAAGATGCAATGATCAAGGCTTCTGTTGAAAACCAAAGTCTTGTGGTTGATGATCAAAGCACGGCCTACGTGGCAGCTTTGTGTATAACGTGAATTCGCGAGCCTCACACCTCGGTATGAGTTAAAAACGGGATACGGACTACAGGGAGAGCACGATGTTTCTTTCTAGCTTTGGTGGTGTCAGTGACTTACCAGCCCTGACATTTATATACTTTTCACCTTTGTGGTTGTTGGATGAGGCGCCTTGATTATAGGTCTGTAAGGACCGGGGAACGTGTGTTCAGGAATTGCCAATCCTCTAACGTAAGTGAGGACCGGCCCTGAAGATCCAGGGGTTGCCCAGAGTGCGTAGCCCTGGGACATTTGCTAGAGTGTCTCGAACGCGGAGAGGAGCTTTCCCCTTGCCTCGACTCATGACGGAAATCCAATTTCCAATACGTGTATTGCGGTTTTAATTGTAGAACTAGTATGGCGACATGATAGATGGTACCCATGTCGCCTATGATTGATATTTATGGTTGAAATTGTTTTGACACTATACACTTATTATAGTATCAAATGATTTGTTTTAAACGTACCAAGCATGTTTGGCTATTATAAGGGAAAACCCTATCCTCCGGCTTGCATTGTGTGATGGGACCTGGGTCTTATAATAGCTTCATTTTTCAAAAAGCATTGCGTTGTTTATTCTATGCACTGGTATTCTTGGGAGGAAACCCGTTCTGTGTTATACGGCGTGGTCCCTTGAATTACTCTCTTTTAAAGTAAAGCTTTAAATAACTGTTTTAGTTCTCACACCAGTCACATGACTAACCTGGAGTTTATTGTTTTAACCTAAACTCTAGGTGCCCCTATTTTCCGCACGGGCAGCTAGTAGTTTTGGTTTTGCAGATTTATATTCACAGGACCCTGGTTTATAGCTGGAATGATATCCGGAAAGCTCTGTATCCGTATATCACCTTCAGTTGTGCTTTGTATTATTTCCGCTGCTATGTAATTTATTGTAATCTCTGATATTTATCTAATGTAATTTATTCAATTATACTCTGTATATTCTTGTATTCTGATGGAATTGTTGTAATAGCAATGAAATGTTCTTCCGTCTGCGTTCTGTTGTGTGTTGTTCTCAAAGTATCCGCTCTTTCCCTCACGGGGAAGAAACGGGTCCTCACAATATGTATTTGAAATGGTAGAGTTTCAAACGTGCGGTAGTCTTTTACCTGATTACTTGAGCTCCAAGAAACCTACTTATTCCATGCAAACATCAAAGTTTCACTTATATTTTGAAACTTTCTTGATCTTGTTGACGCGGACCAGGGTCCAAACGGTAATATGCAAATGATGTGTGTTATAGATGCTTTAAAATGTAGAATAGCAAACATGCGGCAGTGTTTTACCTGATTACTTAGTCACTAAGCAACCTGCTTAGTCAATATGAAAATATGAATATTCTACTAATATTAGAAGCTTTTTCGTCTTATTCACACAAAATCAGCTCCCAAAGTTGAAACATGTTTTTAAAAATACTATTATTTAATCATGAGTATTAAATGTATTTGAAATAGTAGAGTTTCAAACATGCGACAGTGTTTTACCTGATTACTTGAGCACCAAGAAACCTACTTACTCGATGCAAACATCAAAGTTTCACTTATATTTTGTCACTTTCTTAATCTTATTGGCGTGGATCCAGGGTCCAAACAATAATATGCAAATGATGAGTGTTACAGATGCTTTAAAATGTAGAATAGCAAACATGCGGTAGTGTTTAATCTGATTGCTTATTGACTAAGCAACCTGCTCAGTCAATATGAAAATATGGATTTTCTACTACTATTTGAAAACTCTTTCATCTTATTCAAACAAATTCTACTCCCAAAGTCAAATCGTGTTTTTAAAAACACTATTATTTAATGATGAGTATTATATGTATCTGAAATGATAGAGTTTCAAGCATGCGGCCGTGTTTTACCTGATTACTTGAGCACCAAGAAACCTACTATTTTGATGCAAACATCAAAGTTTCACTTATATTTTGAATGTTTCTTGATCTTATTGGCACATATCCAGGGTCCAAACGGTAGTATGCAAATGATAAGTGTTATAGATGCTTTAAAATGTAGAATAGCAAACATGCGACAGTGTTTTACCTGATCACTTAGTCACTAAGCAACATGCTCAGTCAATATGAAAATATGAATATTCTACTAATTTTTGAAATTTTTTTCATCTTATTCATACAAATTTTACTCCCAAAGTCGAAACGTGTTTTTAAAAACACTATTATTTAATGATGAGTATTATATGTATTTGAAATGGCAGAGTTTCAAACATGCGGTAGTGTTTTATCTGATTACTTGAGCACCAAGAAACCTACTTATTCCCTGCAAACATCAATGTTTCAGTTATATTATGAAACTTTCTTGATCTTATTGGCACGGATCTAGGGTCCAAATGGTAATATGCAAATGATGAGTGTTATAGATGCTTTAAAATGTAGAATAGCAAACATGCGGAAGTGTTTTACCTGATTACTTAGTCACTAAGCAACCTGCTTAGTCAATATGAAAATATGAATATTCTACTAATATGTGGAAAAAAATTCGTCTTATTCACACAAAGTCGAAACGTGTTTTTAAAAATACTATTATTTAGTGATGAGTATTATATGTATTTGAAATGATAGAGTTTCAAACATGCGGCAGTGTTTTATCTGATTACTTGAGCACCAAGAAACCTACTTATTCGATGCAATCATGTAAGTTTCACTTATATTTTGAAACTTTCTTGATCTTATTGTGCGCAGATCTAGGGTCCAAGTGGTAATATGCAAATGATGAGTGTTATAGATGCTTTAAAATGTAGAATAGCAAACATGCGGCAGTATTTTACTTGATTACTTAGTCACTAAGCAACCTGCTCAGTCAATATGAAAATACGAATATTCTACTAATATTTGAATACTTTTTCGTCTTATTCACACAAATTCTACTCCCAAAGTCGAAATGTGTTCTTAAAAACATTATTATTTAATGATGAGTATTATATGTATTTGAAACGGTAGAGTTTCAAACATGCGGCAGTGTTTTACCTGATTACTTGAGCACCACGAAACCTACTTATTCGATGCAAACATCAAAGTTTCACTTATATTTTGAAACTTTCTTGATCTTATTTGTGCGCATCCTAAGTCCAAACGGTAATATGCAAGAGATGAGTGTTATAGATGCTTTAAAATGTAGAATAGGAAACATGCGGTAGTGTTTTACCTGATTACTTTATCACTAAGCAACCTGCTCAGTAAATTTTAGAATATGAATATTCTACTAATATTTGAAAACTTTTTCGTCATATTCACACAAATTCTACTCCCAAAGTCGAAATGTGTTTTTAAAAACACTATTATTTAATGATGAGTTTTATATGTGTTTGAAATGGTAGAGTTTCAAACATGCAGCAGTGTTTTACCTTATTATTTGAGCACCAACAAACCTACTTATTCGATGCAAACATCAAAGTTTCACTTATATTTTGAAACTTTCTCGATCTTGTTGACGCGGATAGAGGGTCCAAACGGTAATATGCAAATGATGAGTGTTATAGATGCTTTAAAATATAGAATAGCAAACATGCGGCAGTGTTTTACTTGATAACTTAGTCACTAAGCAACCTGCTCAGTCAATATGAAAATATGAATATTCTACTAGTATTAAAAACTTTTTTGTCTTATTCACACAAACTCTACTCCCAAAGTCGAAACGAGTTTTTAAAAACACTATTATTTAATGATGAGTATTATATGTATTTGAAATGGTAGAGTTTCAAACATGCGGCAGTGTTTTACCTGATTACTTGAGCACCAAGAAATCTACTTATTCGATGCAAACATCAAAGTTCCACTTATATTTCAAAACTTTCTTGATCTTATTGGGGCGGACCCAGGGACCAAACGGTAATATGTAAATGATGTGTGTTATAGATGCTTTAAAACGTAGAATAGCAAACATGCGACAATGTTTTACCTGATTATTTAGTCACTAAGCAACCTGCTCAGTCAATATGAAAATACGAATATTCTACTAATATTTGATAACTTTTTCGTCTTATTCACACAAATTTTACCTCCAAAGTCGAAACATGTTTTTAAAAACATTATTATTTGATGATGAGTATTGTACGTATTTGAAATGTTTGAGTTTCAAACATGCGGCAGTGTTTTACCTGATTACTTGGGCACCAAGAAACCTACTTATTCGATGCAAACATCAAAGTTTCACTTATATTTCGAAACTTTCTTGATCTTATTGGCGGGGATCTAGGGTCCAAATGGTGATATGAAAATGATGAGTGTTATAGATGCCTTTAAATGTAGAATAGCAAACATGCGACAATGTTGTACCTGATTACTTAGTCACTAAGCAACCTGCTCAGTCAATATGAAAATATGAATATTCTACCAATTTTTGAAAACTTTTTTGCCTTATTCACATAAACTCTATTCCCAAAGTCGAAACGTGTTTTTAAAAACACTATTATTTAATGATGAGTATTATATGTATTTGAAATGGTAGAGTTTCAAACATGCGGCAGTGTTTTACCTGATTACTTGAGAAACAAGAAACCTACTTATTCGATGCAAACATCAAAGTTCCACTTATATTTTGAAACTTTCCTGATCTTCTTGGCATGGATCCAGGGTCCAAACGGTAATATGTAAATGATGAGTGTTATAGATGATTTAAAATGTAGAGTAGTAAACATGCGGCAGTGTTTTACCTGATTACTTAATCACTAAGCAACCTGCTCAGTCAATATGAAAATATTAATATTCTACTATTATTTGAAAACTTTTTCATCTTATTCGCACAAATTCTACTCGCAAAGTCGAAACATGTTTCTAAAAACACTATTATTTAATGATGAGTATTATATGTATTTGAAACAGTAGAGTTTCAAACATGCGGCAGTGTTTTACCTGATTACTTGAGCACCAAGAAACCTACTTATTTGACGCAAACATCAAAGTTTATCTTATGTTTCGAAACTTTCTTGATCTTATTGGCGTGGAACCAAGGTCCAAACGGTAATCTGCAAATGATGAGTGTTATAGAATCTTTAAAATGTAGAATAGCAAACATGCGGCAGTGTTGTACCTGATTACTTATTAACTAAGCAACCTGCTCAGTCACTATGAAAATATGAATATTCTTCAGATGACCCCAAACCCCGTACTGACGGCGGCAAGGGTAATCTTTGGAATATAACACAGAAAACAGATAATAGCAGAACATAAATAAATAAATACACCAGATAATGTACAATAGAATGCATTGGATAAACGTAATCATCAGAGTTACATAGTATACAGGATCATACTTAGTACAAATACAGTTCAGCTATACATAAATGTCTACAGCGGAAAACAAACATAATGTACAATAGGAGCTGAACAACATAAAAAGAAATAAATAATAGAATCCATCTTCAGCTTCAGCAATCCAGAGAAAGCCAGCTAAAACCTGAATACAAGGATGCCCGTGTAGAAATAGGGGCACCCGAGTTTGAAAATGAAACAAACTACGAGTCAGTCATGGGATTGGTACGAGAAATCTACTTAACACATTAAAAATATAGCCAATCACAGGACCACGCCACTTTCGTGGAACGAGTTTATTCCATTGGATTGCCAGTGCTTTAAAACAAATCATTCTTTTAAACATCGCAATGCTTTTTATAAAAATGAAGCCATTATAAGACTCAGTTCCCATCACACAATGCAACGCAAACCGGAGGATAGAGTTTTACCTTATAATGGCCAAAATATGCTTGATACGAATAAAACAAAAGCATTTGATATTACTATTAGTGTTTATAGGTTTCAAAAACAATTTCAATCATAACTATCAATCATAGACGGCATGGGTACCATATATCATGTCGCCATATATATTTACAATAAAAACCGCACAGTCACGTATTTGGAAATTGGATTTCCGCCATGAACCAAGGCAAAAGATAGTCCTTACCGAATTCGAGACTGCCTAGCCCGAGTCTCAGGATCAGAACGCATCGACCCTTGGATCGTCAGGGCCGGTCCACCGATGTGGATTAAAATGCCTGAACAATACGTTTCCCCGCCCTTTGGGGCGTAAGTGAGCCAACGAATGACTCCATCGGTCCCGGATCGACCGATATATCCGAGGCACCTCGCAACAATAACAACCACATAAGTCAAACTCGTCAGGGCGTGTAAAACCACTGACGCCACTTCTAGCTAGGAAGAAACGCATATCCCCCCGAGGTCCTCTCCCGTTTCTGGTTCATACCGGGGTGTGAGGTTCGCGAATTCACGTTGTACACAAAGCTACGCCACACAGGCAGTGCTTTGATCATCACCACAAGACTTTGCTTTTCAACAGAAGCCTCGATCACTGCATCTTAGCATGCCACATAGGCAATTCACAACATGCAACTGATGGCTATCAATCACACAGAATAAATTCCAATGTCAGACACACAGTCCATTTACAAGTCCGTCCTGGGTCTGAACGAAACCGGAGGCACTATATACCTCGCAAACCCATCGACCTCCACATACGTCTGGACGATCACCACTCATTATCCATATTCCGGGATGCCTCCCAATCAGGACATCAGTTACCATCCAAACGAGGTGAAGATCTCCGGTCTTCGACCACCGTCTTCATCTTTGATTTCTTATCGTCGATTCAGTTATTCAGAATGGGTTAAACCCGGTCTTTCTGAGCAACTCGCGTATATAATAAACAAGTGCAACACAAACACACATATGCATCATTTCAATTCATTAGTCACTAACCGTAAATCAGTAAGAGAACGATTTTCCAAATATTAACCCGAAGGCCGAAACCAACATCAGATCAAAATCCAGGAAACCATTCGACCTAGCCAACCTTCAGTTAGTTTCTAATTTCACTTCCATATCGTTTATAATATTTTATAATGATTTATCGCTATTTTTATTTATTTTAAAATAGCTAATTTATTCAAACGACGCTTCGACCATAACGCGGCCATGGCGCTGTTTTTCTTCAGATTTGGTTTACACATATCTGAAAATCTAACCGTTGGATCTTCACAAAATTTATATCATTAGAAAGATCTTTTCAAAACGAATCCAATGGTTCCAGTTTCGGGAAAATCCGACTGTCGGATCTCTCGGTATAATAGTTTGAAGTTTCGATTTCAAAATACGAACTGCAGCGTCGTTATTCGATTTAATATAATTATATATATATAAATATAATCGATTCTAGCGCTGTTTTTCTTTAGATTTGAATTAAACATTCTAGTCAATCCAACCGTTGGATTTTTACAAAGTTTGTGGCGTTGGAAAGATATTTCCAAAGCGAACCGAACGGTTGCGGTTTCGGGAAAATCCGATGGTCGGATCTCCCGCACTAATCGTTTGAAATCACGGTTTCAAAATACGAGCTGCAACTTCGTTATTCGATATATTTCAATTCTATTTATAAAAATATATATCGATTCTTCGATTTCAAAACTACATAATTTTCATACATTTGATAAAAATGATATTTTTATCTAACTTTCTTCTATTTCAACACTTCACCATTTTTAACAATTCATGTATATAATAAAAATGTGATTTTTAATGTGAAACAATTTATTTCAAAAATCGACTATTTTATATAGTTAATATAGGCGATAAAAATAGGATTTTTATTATAAAACAATTTATTTCAAAACAAGATTATTTTGTATAGTTCATATTGATGATAAAAATATGATTTTTATTATAAAACAATTTCTTTCAAAATATGAATACCATTCAACACATGAATTTCAATTCAATGAATGAATTTCGATTCAACAAATTAAGGTTTTATACAGTTTATATATATAGATAAAAAGGTGATTTTTATATTTAAAACACGAATACCATTCAACACATGAATTTTTATCCAACGAATGAATATCAATTCAACACATGAAGGTTTTCTATAGTTTATATATATAGAGTAAAAATATGATTTTTATTGTTAAAACAATTTATTTAAAACACGAATACCATTCAACACATGAATTTCAATTTAATGAATGAATTTCGATTCAACACATGAAGGTTTTCTATAGTTTATATATATAAATAAAAAGGTGATTTTTATATTTAAAACACGAATACCATTCAACACATGAATTTCTATCCAACGAATGAATATCGATTCAACACATGAAGGTTTTCTATAGTTTATATATAGAGAGTAAAAATGTGATTTTTATTGTTAAAACAATTTATTTAAAACACGAATACCATTCAACACATGAATTTCAATTCAACGAATGAATTTCGATTCAACACATGAAGGTTTTCTATTCAACGAATAAATATAGTTTCAACAAATGAAAATAATTCTAACACATGAATATTATTCAAAATTTCGGCAGCATAACGGCATGGTAGTTAAAATCGAGGCCGTCCCTAGTACGGCTCCTCGCTCTACCTTAAAGCCTCGCAGCTTTTGACAATGGGGAATCATGCATCTAGTTCGCACGCTGGCGGTATGTATATTTTTTTCATTTCCACAAACTAATCCTATGTGGTTTCAACCAAACATTTCTCAACCACAAACGGGTATTTTTCAACCATAATCAATCATTTTCAACCACAAACAATTCTAATCAACCATTCGTAATCAACCAATTTTCACACCAATCACAATCAATAAATATCGTCCATGGTTTGTGGACGAGGTGCATATATATATATATATATATATATATATATATATATATATATATATAGCATTTCACTTCTATTTCAACACATATATAATTTTTACAACGCATATACAACTTATACATCGAACGTACAACTTATACAACACTTATACAAGAGGTGTACAACGCTTATATAACTCATACATCGACTATATAATTTATACATCGTCGTTTTCCATATCGTTTATAAATTAGAAATCTCACATTGGGTTCCACTCCACCAAAAATAGCAGAAGGCTCAGAAAAATATGCGGTCTCTTCTAGAAGGTAGAAGACGTCCACACGAGTCCACTGTCTCTTGTTTCACTGAATTTCGTTAACAAATGAAAAAGATATGAATTTTACAGTGAAATCAAAAACCGTAGCGCTTAAAACTGCTATAATATAGTTTATATTAAAATAGCCGTACCTCATTTTTAAATCTTTAAAACTAGGTTTTGAATTTTCTTCAAATCCGTGAACCTTAAGGGAAATCCGGCTTCGCAGCGGCGTAGAGCTCCGAGATGGCTTCCCGGCGCTACCAGCCTCGTCCAGTTCGAAGTGCAGAGGGGCGCGCAAATCGAGGATGAACGGCGGAACTTCCCGTGCGTGAATCTCGAGAACGGCGCAACTGTTGGGGGCGAGGCTAGGTCGGATTTGAAGGTGGTTGAGAGGGCTACAAAATCCTCCAAAGGGTCACTGGGTTTCATTGCAAGATGGAAGAGAAAAAGAGGAGGGAAGGTTGCGATGAATTCCGCCGTCGCTTCAGGGGGTATCGGGGAAGAAGTGGAATGCGTTGACCAATCAGATTATTTTATTTATTTATATATTTTTTAAATTTCGAAAATACCCTCTTTCTCTCACGAACCCCAATCCAGACCCAACGACTGCCGTCCCCAGTGTTTTACCCCCATTCCGAACCCAATGGGATATGTTTCGTAGGCCCATTCGACTGTTTGAGTCGGTTTTCCTTCAAATTAAAATATAAAAAATTCAATATTTAATTTGAACTTATATTTTAATTTGCCAGGACCACAAACTGATTCGAAAAATTCCAGAAAAATAAATCTAGCTATGTTTTGACGATACGGTCCCAACAAAACTAGTTTCATCGAATTCTGAGACTGTTTGAAAAATGGCCCATTTCTGGTAGATCCAATTTAACTATAATTGACCAAAACACATTTTCCTTCGCCACGCTCACATACTAGCTTTAAAAATTATGAAATTTGAAACCTAGGAAAAACTTCACATCCCGGATCCAACAAAAGTGGTTTTGTCGAATTCCGAGGTCGTTTGCAAAATGGAAAATTTCACGGGCTATATAAATTCCATAGCGACCTTTCTGAAAATTCATTTGGCCATAACTTTTTCTTTCCACTATGAAACTTCAATTTTTCAGATTCGTTAGAAAGGTATACACTAACAGATTTAAATATTTTTGGTTTCACTCAAATTCGTTTTGTTTTGCACCCGGTACAGTCAGTCAAAGTTTGAATTCAAATTTTGAAACTGCCGCGCCATTTCAGACCTTGTTTATATTTCAAAGTAATTATATTTATTCTCAATGTCAATTCAAACTTACTTTTCATCGTTATTATTTAAAATATTTATTTTAAATATATAAAATCCACTATTTTAGCCAATTTAATTTTTTTAAATTGGTTCAGATTTTCCGGGTCTTTACAATCTCCCCCACTTAAAACTTTTCGTCCCCGAAAAGGAACAAAGTCGAAAGTGGTTTGATTAATCAACTCTACGTTCAATCTGGCTTCCATTCTCCAACTTTTCAGTTTCTGAGAATTTTCAAATTCTTCAAAAATTTGGCTAACACCCGGAATTTTCGAAAAATTTCGCCATAACCTCCTTTGTACGGGGAGAGGTTTGGAAATTTATTGGGTCGTATAAGGTACCCAATAAATCCTAATACGCATACACATATTTATAGTGATATATTCTGGTTTTTACAGGGGAGCGTGTATAGATAATAACTCCAGAGAATAAATTCTCGTCACCTTATCAAAGCCTGAGGGATTGTGTATTTTTAATTGCTCCAGAGGATAAGTCCTCATCACCTCGTCCCGTGTGGGAAATAAATAGTCCATGTGCCGTATCTAACGACTAGAGAGACGTGATTATTGTCAACTCCAGACCCGTGTGGGGTTTTTATAAATCTGGCAATTTATCGTTACAAATTTTATATGGTCATATCAGTCATCGGTTCAACCTGTAAAATATAGTCATCGCCATACAAGCCTCTCGCTCGTATGGTAAATCTTCCACCTCGTCACACAAGCTCCAAATGCTTATGTGGTATATGATGAAGTATGCCTATCTTTAGAAGTATGCCATGCAGTGTAGTTCAAAATTAATTGTTACTATCCTATGGCGATGTTTATTATTTCACACAGAACAACCAGCACTCCGCATCCAATGGCATTCACAGGAGTTGATATAATAATATTTCGCATCCAACTCATTAAGGTTTACCTATTTGTCGGGCACGCAAATAAATTCTTTACTCAACAGCTATCCAATTACCTGTTCAAACATATATAATGCACAAGTATATATTTCTATCTATTTTCTAATCAGTTCAATGTGTGATTTAAATGGATAAATTCTACCATTATTCTATTATTGATTAAATTAACTATTGTTTCAATATTTTTAATTAATCAAATCTACTATCACACAACACAAACAGCAATCAATTTGTTTTTAACTTTTCAAATATATATCTTTTATATATTCAAAAATTATATTTCTAAAACCAGACTATATATATAATCACAAATACGTTATTTACAAACATATAACTCTCGACTCGTTCTGGGGCACTTCTGACCCCATCTCTAACGAGTTGTTCTGATTCTGCAATACTCATACTAGGATATTGTTGATCCTATCTGTAATGTGTTACTCGTCCTAGAACACTACTGGTTCTATTTTCTGACGAGTTCGTTAATGTGTTATATACCAGAGCTGAGCTTAACCAAAGCTCTGATACCAAAATGAGACGACCCCAAACCCCGTACTGACGGCGGCAAGGGTAATCTTTGGAATATAACATAGAAAACAGATAATAGCAGAACAGAAATAAATAAATATACCAGATAATGTACAATAGAATACACTGGATAAATGTAATCATCAGAGTTACACAGTATACAGGATCATACTTAGTACAAATACAGTTCAGCTATACATAAATGTCTACAGCGGAAAACAAACATAATGTACAATAGGAGATGAACAACATAAAAAGAGATAAATAATATAATCCATCTTCTGCTCCAGTAATCCAGATGAAGCCAGCTAAAACCTGAATACAAGGCTGCCCGTGTAGAAAAAGGGGCACCCGAGTTTGAAAGTGAAACAAACTACGAGTCAGTCATGGGACTGGTATGAGAAATCTACTCAACACATTTAAAATATGGCCAATCACAGGACCATGCCACTTTCGTGGAACGGGTTTATTCCATTGGATTGTCAGTTCTTTAAAACAAATCATTCTTTCAAACATCGTAATGCTTTTTATAAAAATGAAGCCATTATAAGACTCAGTTCCCATCACACAATGCAACGCAAACCGGAGGATAGAGTTTTACCTTATAATGGCCAAAATATGCTTGATACGAATAAAACAAAAGCATTTGATATTACTACTAGTGTTTATAGGTTTCAAAAACAATTTCAATCATAACTATCAATCATAGACGGCATGGGTACCATATATCATGTCGCCATATATGTATACAATCAAAACCGCACAGTCACGTATTTGGAAATTGGATTTCCGCCATGAACCAAGGCAAAAGATAGTCCTTACCGAATTCGAGACTGCCTAGCCCGAGTCTTAAGATCAGAACGCATCAACCCTTGGATCGTCAGGGCCGGTCCACCGATGTGGATTAAAATGCCTGAACACTAGTTTCCCCGCCCTTTGGGGCGTAAGTGAGCCAACGAACGACTCCATCGGACCCGTATCGACTGATATATCCGAGGCGCCTCGCAACAGTAACAACCACATAAGTCAAACTCGTTAGGGCATGTAAAACCACTGACGCCACTTCTAGCTAGGAAGAAACGCGTATCCCCCCTGAGGTCCTCTCCCATTTCTGGTTCATACCGG
The DNA here is from genome assembly GCA_030737875.1 of Allium sativum. Taxonomy (NCBI): domain Eukaryota; kingdom Viridiplantae; phylum Streptophyta; class Magnoliopsida; order Asparagales; family Amaryllidaceae; genus Allium; species Allium sativum. The sequence continues at coordinate 656,130,905 of CM060923.1, read as the reverse complement.
GGTGTGAGGTTCGCGAATTCACGTTGTACACAAAGCTACGCCACACAGGTGGTGCTTTGATCATCACCACAAGACTTTGCTTTTCAACAGAAGCCTCGATCACTGCATCTTAGCATGCCACATAGGCAATTCACACCATGCAACTGATGGTTATCAATCACACAGAATAAATTCCAATGTCAGACACACAGTCCATTTACAAGTCTGTCCTGGGTCTGAACGAAACCGGAGGCACTATATACCTCGCAAACCCATCGACCTCCACGTACGTCTGGATGATCACCACTCATTATCCATATTTCAGGATGCCTCCCAATCCGGATATCAGTTACCATCCAAACGAGGTGAAGGTCTCCGGTTTTCGACCACCGTCTTCATCTTCGATTTCTTATCGTCGATTCAGTTATTCAGAATGGGTTAAACCCGGTCTTTCTGAGCAACTCGCATATATTATAAACAAGTACAACACAAACACACATATGCATCATTTCAATTCATTAGTCGCTAACCGTAAATCAGTAAGAGAACGATTTCCCAAATATTAACCCCGAAGGCAGAAACCAACATCAGATCAAAATCCAGGAAACCATTCGACTTGGCCAACCTTCAGTTAGTTTCTAATTTCACTTCCATATCGTTTATAATATTTTATAATGATTTATCGCTATTTTTATTTATTTTAAAATAGCCAATTTATTCAAACGACGCTTCGGCCATAACGCGGCTGTAGCGCTGTTTTTCTTCAGATTTGATTTACACATATCTGAAAATCTAACCGTTGGATCTTCACAAAATTTATATCATTAGAAAGATCTTTTCAAAACGAATCCAATGGTTCCAATTTCGGGAAAATCCGATGGTCGGATCTCTCGGTATAATCGTTTGAAGTTTCGATTTCAAAATACGAACTGCAGCGTCGTTATTCGATTTAATATAATTATATATATATATATATAATCGATTCTGGCGTTGTTTTTCTTCAGATTTGAATTAAACATTCTAGACAATCCAACCGTTGGATTTTTACAAAGTTGGTGGCGTTGGAAAGATATTTCCAAAGCGAACCCAACGGTTGCGGTTTTGGGAAAATCCGATGGTCGGATCTCCCGCACTAATCGTTTGAAATCACGGTTTCAAAATACGAACTGCAGCTTCGTTATTCGATATATTTCAATTCTGTTTATAAAAATATATATCGATTCTTCGATTTTAAAACTATATAATTTTCATACATTTGATAAAAATGATATTTTTATCTAACTGTCTTCTATTTCAACACTTCACTATTTTTAACAATTCATGTATATAATAAAAATGTGATTTTTAATGTAAAACAATTTATTTCAAAACTCGACTATTTTATATAGTTAATATAGGCGATAAAAATAGGATTTTTATTATAAAACAATTTATTTCAAAACAAGATTATTTTGTATAGTTCATATTGATGATAAAAAATAGGATTTTTATTATAAAACAATTTCTTTCAAAATATGAATAACATTCAACACATGAATTTCAATTCAACGAATGAATTTCGATTCAACACATGAAGGTTTTCTGTAGTTTATGTATATAGATAAAAAGGTGATTTTTATATTTAAAACACGAATACCATTCAAAACATGAATTTCTATCCAACGAATGAATATCGATTCAACACATGAAGGTTTTCTATAGTTTATATATATAGAGTAAAAATGTGATTTTTATTGTTAAAACAATTTATTTAAAACATGAATACCATTCAACACATGAATTTCAATTCAACGAATGAATTTCGATTCAACACATGAAGGTTTTCTATAGTTTATATATATAGAAAAAAAGGTGATTTTTATATTTAAAACATGAATACCATTCAACACATAAATTTCTATCCAATGAATGAATATCGATTCAACACATGAAGGTTTTCTATAGTTTATATATAGAGACCAAAAATGTGATTTTTATTGTTAAAACAATTTATTTAAAACACGAATACCATTCAAGACATGAATTTCAATTCAACGAATGAATTTCGATTCAACACATGAAGGTTTTCAATTCAACGAATAAATATAGTTTCAACAAATGAAAATAATTCTAACACATGAATATTATTCAAAATTTCGGCATCATAACGGCAGGGTAGTTAAAACAGGGACCGTCCGTAGTACGACTCCTCGTTCTACCTTAAAGCCTCGCAGCTTTTGACAATGGGGAATCATGCATCTAGTTCGCACGCAGGTGGCTTGTATATTTTTTTTCATTTCCACAAACTAATCCTATGTGGTTTCAACCAAACATTTCTCAACCACAAATGGGTATTTTTCAACCATAATAAATCAATTTCAACCACAAACAATTCTAATCAACCATTCGTAATCAACCAATTTTCACACCAATCACAATCAATAAATATCGTCCATAGTTTGTGGACGAGGGGCGTGTATATATATATTTATATTTATATTTATATTTATATATATCATTTCACTTCTATTTCAACACATATATAATTTTTACAATGCATATACAACTTATACATCGAACGTACAACTTATACAACGCTTATACAAGAGGTGTACAATGCTTATATAACTCATACATCGACTATATAATTTATACATCGTCGTTTTCCATATCGTTTATAAATTAGATATCTCACATTGGGTTCCACTCCACCAAAAATAGCAGAAGGCTCAGAAAAATATGCGGTCTCTTCTAGAAGGTAGAAGACGTCCACACGAGTCCACTGTCTCTTGTTTCACTAAATTTCGTTAACAAACGAAAAAGATATGATTTTTACAGTGAAATCAAAAACCGTAGCGCTTAAAACTGCTATAATATAGTTTATATTAAAATAGCCATACCTCCTTTTTAAATCTTCAAAACTAGGTTTTGAATTTTCTACAAATCTGTGGACCTTAAGGGAAATCAGGCTTCGCAGTGGCGTAGAGCTCCGAGAAGGCTTCCCGGCACTACCAGCCTCGTCCAGTTCGAAGTGCAGAGGTGCGCGCAAATCAAGGATGAATGGCGAAACTTCCCGGGAGTCAATCTCGAGAACGACGCAACTGTTGGGGCCGAGGCTGGGTCGGATTTGAAGGTGGTGGAGAGGGCTACAAAATCCTCCAAAGGGTCACTGGGTTTCGTTGTGAGATGGAAGAGAAAATAGGAGGGAAGGTTGCGATAAATTCCGCCGTCGCTTCAGGGGGGTATCGGGGAAGAAGAGGAATGCGTTGACCAATCAGTTTATTTTATTTATTTATATATTTTTAAATTTCGAAAATACTCCCTTTCTCTCACGAACCCCAATCCAGACCCAACGACTGCCGTCCCTAGCGTTTTACCCCCATTCCGAACCCAATGGGATATGTTTCGTAGGCCCATTCGACTGTTTGAGTCGGTTTTCCTTCAAATTAAAATATAAAACATTCAATATTTAATTTGAACGTACATTTCAATTTGCCAGGACCACAAACTGATTCGAAAAATTCCAGAAAAATAAATCTAGCTATGTTTTGACGATACGGTTCCAACAAAACTAGTTTCATCGAATTCTGAGACCGTTTGAAAAATGGCCCATTTCTGGTCGATCCAATTTAACTATAATTGACCAAAACACATTTTCCTTCGCCACGCTCACATACAAGCTTCAAAAATTATGAAATTTGAAACCTAGCAATAACTTCACATCCCGGATCCAATAAAAGTGGTTTCGTCGAATTCCGAGGTCGTTTGCAAAATGGCCAATTTCACGGGCTATATAAATTCCATAGCGACCTTTCTGAAAATTCATTTGGCCATAACTTTTGCTTTCCGCTATGAAACTTCGATTTTTCAGATTCGTTAGAAAGGTATTCATTAACAGATTTAAATATTTTTGGTTTCACTCAAATCCATTTTGTTTTGCACCCGGTACAGTCAGTCAAAGTTTGAATTCAAATTTTGAAACTACCGCGCCATTTCAGGCCTTGTTTATATTTCAAAGTAATTATACTTATTCTCAATGTCGATTCAAACTTACTTTTCATCGTTATTATTTAAAATATTTATTTTAAATATTTAAAATCCACTATTTTAGCCAATTTAAAAATTTTAAATTGGTTTAGATTTTCCGGGTCGTTACAATTCTACTAATATTTGAAAACTTTTTCGTCTTATTCACACAAATTATACTCCAATGTCGAAACGTGTTTTTAAAAACACTATTATTTAATGATGAGTATTATATGTATTTGAAATGGTAGAGTTTCAAACATGCGTTAGTGTTTTACCTGTTTACTTGAGCACCAAGAAACCTACATATTCGATGTAAACATCAAAGTTTCACTTATATTTTGAAACTTTCTTGATCTTATTGGTGCGGATCCAAGGTCCAAATGGTAATGTGCAAATGATTAGTGTTATATATTCTTTAAAATGTAGAATTGCAAACATGCCGCAATGTTTAACCTGATTACCTAGTCACTAAGCAACCTGCTCAGTCAATATGAAAATATGAATATTCTATTAATATTTGAAAAAAATTTCGCCTTATTCACACAAATTCTACTCCCAAAGTCGAAACGTGTTTATAAAAAAACTATTATTTAATGATGAGAATTATATGTATTTAAAATGGTAAAGTTTCAAACATGCGGCAGTGTTTTACCTGATTACTTGAGCACCAAGAAACCTACTTATTCGATGCAAACATCAAAATTTCACTTATATTTTGAAACTTTCTTTATCTTATTGGCGCGGATCTAGGGTCCAAACGGTAATATGCAAATGATAAGTGTTATAGATGCTCTAACATGTAGAATAACAAATATGCGGCACTGTTTTACCTGATTACTTAGTCACTAAGCAACCTGCTCAATCAATATGAAAATATGAATATTCTACTAATATTTGAAAACTTTTTCGTCTTATTCACACAATTTCTACTCCCAAAGTCGAAACATGTTTTTAAAAACACTATTGTTTAATGATGAGTATTACATGTATTTGAAATGGTAGAGTTTCAAACATGCGGCAGTGTTTTACCTGATTACTTGAGCACCAAGAAACCTACTTATTCGATGCAAACATCAAAGTTTCACGTATCTTTTTAAACTTTTTTGATCTTATTGGCGCGAATCCAGGGTCCAAACGGTAATATGCAAATGATGAGTGTTATAGATGCTTTAAAATGTAGAATAGAAAACATGCGGCACTGTTTTATCTGATTATTTAGTCTCTAAGCAACCTGCTCAGTCAATATGAAAATATGAATATCGTACTAGTATTTGAAAACTTTTTTGTCTTATTCACACAAATTCTACTCTCAAAGTCGAAACGTGTTTTTGAAAACACTACTATTTAATGATGAGTATTATATGTATATGAAATGGTAAAGTTCCAAACATGCGGCAGTGTTTTACTTGATTACTTGAGCACAAAGAAACCTACTTATTCGATCCAAACTGTAACACCCCGTATGTTGAATAACTTGTTATAATATAAATCAGGGCAGAATTAAACTTTAAGATCTGAATCAAGGGAAACGGGCTATGCCATTGCGTTCGTCTCGGAAAAATACGCGAAATGGAGTCCGAGTTTTCGAAAATCGGAGTCCGTATGACCCAGTTAAGGCCCAACGAAGTTTTCAAATTCAAATTTCGGAAAACAGATTTCAAATGCAGAAATGGGGCTAGGCGGGAAAATTCCCGCCTGCACCAGGTCGACCCTCGTGTCGACTGGGGAGTCGACACACATGGGGGCGTGTCGACTGTAGTGTCGACACCCCTGTCGACACAAGTGGCTCGACCAGTTTGGCTGGGTGCACTGTTTTGGCTTTTGGGCTGTGTTTGGTGGCTTGTGACAAGATCTGACGGCTCTAACCTAATCTAGGGTTAATCTAAGGGCCTAAACTACATCCGAAATCTATAAATACACCCTAATACTACCCTAATTCATACTAAAAATAGTTACAACGTCGTCATGCCATCAAAATGCAAATAGAAGGAGCCTCCATCAAATTGTAGAAGAAGATAGATTCTCAAATCAACTTCTATTCAACTCTAGCATCTTAATCTTCTTCATAGGAGTGCTAATCAACAAATTGTGAGTACTATAGCCTTAATGACCAATTGTTGAAATGATTATGATAGGATATAATGAGGTTATGGCTATGAATGTGGATCAATGTAAGTTATGTTATCATATGCTATGTTATGCAAGTTGTATGCTATATGCTCATGATGCAAGTTATGCAAGTTTGATGCTATGTGCCCATGAAACTAGTTATGCAAGTTGGGTGTAATTTATGTTATATGTTCATGATGCTAGTTATGCAAATCACTATGATAAACATTGATCCATTATGACACCATGTTATGCAAGTTTGGTGCTTGATTATATGCAAGTTCATATATAACATGTTATGCAAGTTTGGTGTTTGATTATATGCAAGTTCATATATAACATGTTATGCAAGTTTGGTTTTTGATTATATGCAAGTTCATATATAACATGTTATGCAAGTTTGGTGTTTGATTATATGCAAGTTCATATATGACATGTTATGCAAGTTTGGTGTTTGATTATATGCAAGTTCATATATGACATGTTATGCAAGTTTGGTGCTTGATTATATGCAAGTAACATGTGCAAGTTTACACCTTTGTATGATATGCATACATATGCAAGTTAACCCCTTTGTATGTCATACATACATATGCAAGTTTACCCCTTTGTATGACATAAGTAACTTATGCAAGTTACCCTCTTTATGACATATGTGATTCATGCAAGTTTGGGTTGATTATTTATGCTAGTTGGGTTTGATGCTATGGTCATATATGCAAGTTGACACCTTTAAAACCCATGTGATGCTAATGTTATGCTAAGTCGAACCCATTGTATTTGTGATGAATCTTCCCTTTTAAGTATGTCATGTTAGCGTATTACGTGGGGAACGATGGGGTTAATATTCATATTAACAAAATTGTGGTGAAATTGGTATGATGTTGCATACCATGAGTGGATGGACATAATTGAGTCAATTATGTACATCATTAAATTGGAATTAATTAGGGAAAATTAATTCAAAATATGGGGGTGATTAATTAGGTGTAATTAATCGACTAAGACACGAGGTTGGACCCTTTTGTAGCATAAGACTGCCCGGAACCGACCGGGAAATCCAGCGGCTACAAATGGTTGGCCCAATGTGAGAGGTCTTAGGCATGAACTAAATACGTGACAAGTGTAAAGACACGAGGTTAGACTCTGTTATGGCGTAAGGCTGCCCGGACCCGACCGGCAAATCCAGCTGCCATAAAAGATAGTCTAATGTGAGAGGTCTTTACAACGGTTACGTTCTTAATCAATTAAGAAACACTTAACCAAATAAGCATGTAGTGGGGCATGAGGGGTTAAGTGGGTGCCTTGGGTGGCATGTGGAAATCAAGTAAGTGCCTTGGGTGGCATGTGGAAAAATCTAGTGGTTGCCTTGGGTGGCAATAGAAAATACGATTAGAATACTTAACCAAAGTGGAACATGTAATTAAACATGATTAAAGGGTTAAGTAAGTGCCTTGGGTGGCATGTGGAAATCAAGTAAGTGCCTTGGGTGGCATGGGAAATCTAGTGGGTGCCTTAAGTGGCAACTGAAATATGATTAGATGACTTAACCAAACTTTAAACATGTAAGTGGACATGATTATTAAAAAGGGTTAAGTGGGATACACTAGAAAATGAGACAAGCTTAGGTGGGTAGCTTGTGGGGGCCCATTTCAACCAGTAACCCATATGTATCTTATTGGGTTCGACCCTTGTCGAGGACGGGACACGCGTACTGGGCTTGACTATAAGAGGCCAAAACGGGTTAGCGGTGGCAACGCAAGTCCAATGGGTTTCATATGCGTGTGTGGGCCCGGGCTGGTAGGTAAGACGTTGTTGCATCGTGTAGGTATAAGCCGTGCACCGTTGATTGTATCGGGTTGCCACTTTGGGGAGTGATACACCCCACTGTGGGGCCAGCACAGGTATCTACGTTAGGGAGCCGATCGCTTGGGGCGTAGTGGGTACACCTAGTGGAGATAGGGGCAGACGGCACCTATGTAGTCAGCTAGGGGTACACGAGACTACTATTAAGATTACTAAGTACACTTAGTGGGATCAATCATTAAGTTAGGAATTACCCTTGGGTGGGTAGATCTGGTGTGGTGCAGTGTAGGAATTACCCTTGGGTGGGTAGATCTGGTGTGGTGCAGTGTAGGAATTACCCTTGGGTGGGTAGATCTGGTATGGTGCAGTGTAGTATTTATCCTTGGGTGGATAGGTGCGTCTTTACCGTTATCTTAGTTCATCCTAAGTCTAGTTGGCTGCTTAGTGTAGTCATTTATCCCCAGTTGTACCGTACCAAGTTTATATCATACCCTAATTACTTTAATGATTGTATTGTTAAGGTTATAGGACTCGCTCAGACTTATGTCTGACCCCGTTGTTTTTATCTTTTTCCCAACCCTCAGGTTCTCAGAGTGGGCCTAGTGCTAGTGGACTTTGATCAGATCGTTTTATCTGTCTTTTGGAGCTTGGACCATTGATGTAAAGCTCAGCTTATCTTTTCTTTTATGGCTATTAGTTTATGTAGTGGGATTATGTACTTTTGTTTTATCAAGATGGATATTATGTACTTGACTCTTGTTTATGGTTTTGTGATGTAACCAGACATGTTTTACTTTCCGCTGCAATGAAATGATGTTTTAAAATTCTCAAGTATTACTTATATCTGTCTTGTTGTAATTTTTCTGTTCTATATTCACTTAAGATACTCCACCGATGCTATGGCATTCCCTTAGCGAGTGTCCGTAGTGGGTGTGGGGTGTTACACGTGGTATCAGAGCTTAAGGTTACCAGAACGGATAAATTTTTTAGAAAAACTATTTTTCTAAAAACATTTTTGGAAGAAGTATTTTCAAAAACATGCCTTTTAAGAGAAAAGTTTTTGAAACAAAAGAACATAATCCCCAAGAGCCATATATCCTTCCTTCGATTCTCCGTTTTGAATCTCTTCCTCTTCCTCTTTTTGAATTTCCCCTCCGCGTATAGATGTCTTTTTTTTAAGATAAATAAGGACTTCCGTATGAAGGACGGAAGAACCAATTCAAGGGACTTAGACGTTTGTCGGGCTAAGACGTTAGTCCAAGGAAGAGGAGGGCTTGTGGGTACCTTTAAGATGGACGAGGGAGGAAGGTTCAAATAGCTGTTAGGTAAATAAAGGACGAAACCTCATCGTGGTGAGAAGGTCACGAAAGGAGAATGTGAAGGAGAAGGCTAGTTGTTTTGGAGAAATAGGACACCTTATTAGGATTATCCAAAGAGGTAAGGACAAAGTACAGGATCTTCTAGAGGGTAGATGTATTCCCTCACAGCTGGTATACCTGATGGGGGTAGGACCGTCTAGGTTGAAATTTGGTTCTCTCGATCATCCTGTTCGAACTTTATTCGACTCTGGCGCATCGCATTCGTTTATCTCATCATCATTAGTTGAGTCACTGCACTTAGACACCAGTTTAGTAGATGATCCCTTGGTTGTTTCAAACCCAATTGGGGGCTCTACTTATTTGTCCATGATATGTTTGGGTTTGAAGATTTCTATACCTAGCGTTGAGTTTAGATGTGATGCTTTTGTTTTGGGCTTCACGGGCTATGGGTTGATTTTGGGCATGGACTGGTTATCCAGTAATGGTGCCGTTCTTGATTGTGAAAGGAGAGTTGTTAGGCTCATGATCCGCTTGGGTAACACTCTCAAGATCTCTTGTAATCCCATGGATTCTGTTATGCTAAGTTATCTTGAATCGCTTGATGCTTCGGTCGAGAGTTTGCGATCTGTTAGAGTGGTCCGGGAATACTCGGATGTGTTTGAGGAGGTGAAGGGCTTACCTCCGAAGCGGGAGATAGACTTCCGAATATATCTGGTAGACAATGCTAAACCAGTATCTTTGCCAGTGTGCCACATGGCTCCTCGTGAGAGGAGGGAACTCCATAAGCAAGTAGGGGAGTTGCTTGAGAAGGGGTTCATAAGACGAAGTATATCGGAGTGGGGTGCTCCGGTAGTTTTTGCCACGAAGGCGGATGGGTCCCTCAGACTTTGTGTAGACTATAGAGAACTCAACAAGCTCACAAAGAAGAATAGACACCCATTGCCGAGGATTGACGATCTCTTTGATCAGTTGGTTGGCGCCTCAGTGTTTTCACAGTTGGACTTAGCCACGGGGTTTCATCAGTTGAGAGTGGCTGAGGATAGTATAGAGAAGACTGCCTTTAGGACTCCGGATGGTTTCTATGAGTGGCTTGTGATGCCATTTGGTTTGACGAACGCTCCTGCATACTTTGTTGATTTGATGAGTAGGGTGTTCAGGGAGTACCTTAATAAGTTCGTGGTAGTCTTTGTGGATGACATCTTGGTCTTTTCTAAGAGCGAAATAAGTTTTCGTATGTGCTTAATAGGTTAAGAAAAGCCAGTTATTTGATCAACGGTGGTTTTGGAGCGAGACTGGCAAGGACATCCAGAGTTGGACAAGTGCTTAATTATTTAGCCGTTTTTACTAGTATCATCTCACGTAGGTCGTCTGAATTCGAAGGAGGTATCCCTTGGGTGTTTTTATGATATTGGTTTAGGCCTTTGGGGCTTGCACTTGGGGGATGTCGAGTTCAACTAGGATGGTCTGCATGAGAGATGGATAGTTGTGACGATTTTGCATGGGATAATATCCTGGTTTACTCTAGAAGTGGAGAAAAGCATGCCCTACATCTTAGGGAAGTGTTGGAGACTCTTCGAGCGCATAGTCTTAAGACAACAAAGGTGGATGGAATTCTTAGCATTCTATGATTTTGAGATAGCGTATACCCCTGGCAAAGGTAACGTGGTGGCAGATGCCTTATGCAGAAAAAGGTTGTCCTTGAGTCCATTGTTCGTCGAACGGCGAAGCTTGGAATTTATCTCGATGTTTGACTTCAGACCTTCCGTTGACTTTATACCCGGTTTGCTAGCATCCTTAGAGGTCAGACCTACTCTTTTGAGACGGATTGGCGAGGCACAGCGGGACGACCCACAGTTGGTTGAGTTGGTAGAGAGGCTCATAAGGGGGAAGTCGTCCAGCCATTTGAGTAGGTACAGCCTAGACGATAGGGGGTGGTTGCGTAGAGATGGTAGACTTTGTGTACCGCAAGATGAGGGTTTAAGGAAGGCTATACTTGATGATGCACATCGTTCGAAAATGACCATTCATCCCGGTGAGGACAAGATGTACCAAGACATGAAGTGAGTTTTCTTTTGGGCCGGTATGAAGAAGGATGTGGCCGAGTATGTCGCTAGATGCTTGGTGTGCCAACAAGTGAAAGCGGAGCAAAAGAAACCCGGTGGGTTGCTTCACCCATTGGAAGCTCCGCAATGGAAGTGGGATAGCGTCTCGATGGATTTTATCGATGGATTACCGAGATCGAGGAAGGGTAATACGGGAATTTGGGTTGTGGTAGATAGACTTACTAAGAGCGCCCATTTTATACCCGTGAAGAGTAAGAGGACTGCTCCATGGCTAGCTCCAGTCTATCATTCGAGAGATAGTTCGGTTACATGGAGTACCTTCGAGCATAGTGAGCGATCGAGATCCTATCTTCACTAGCGAGTTTTGGAAGAGTTTGCAAGAGGTTGTAGGGACTCAGTTGTGTTTGAGCACCGCATATCATCCTCAGACGGATGGCTAGACCGAGAGGGTGAATCGTGTTCTAGAAGACCTTTTGAGGCTATGTATCTTAGATTTTGGAGGTACATGGGAAGAGCATCTTCCATTGGTGGAGTTCGCGTATAATAACAACTTTCAGTCTAGTATTGGTATGGCTCCTTTCGAAGCTCTTTATGGAAGGCCTTGTCGATCACCTACATGTTGGTGGGAATCTACGGATAAGATCTTACTTGGGCCTGATATGGTTAGAGAGACTTCGGAAAAGATTGATTTGATTCGAAGAAGGATGAAAGCGGCGCAAGACAGACAGAAATCTTACGCGGATAAGAGGAGGACGGATCTTGAGTTTGATGTTGGGGACATGGTCTTTATTAAAGTATCTCCATCACGGAATGTTGTTCGCTTTGGGTCCATTGGGAAGTTAGCACCAAGGTTTGTAGGACCGTTTCCTATTAAGGAAAGGATTGGACAAATGGCATATAGGGTGGATTTGTCCGAGAGACTTAGTGGTATACATGACGTATTCCATGTGTCACATTTGAGGAAGTGCCTACATGAGACCGCAGAGGTGGTAGAGCCGAGCTTGCTTAGAGAAGTGGAGGTAGAGCGTGATGCAACGATTCGACGAGCTCCTACTCGCATCCTTGGGTCAGAGATTAGGAAGTTGAGAAACAGAGAGGTTCAACTAGTCAAAGTGCAATGGGGAGATGATGAGAGCAACGCTACTTGGGAGATAGAAGCGAAGATGCGTTCACTGTACCCATTCCTTCTTGAGGGTATGTCTTTTAACTTCTCCTTTATCGTTTGTCTAGTACTTATCTTATCTTTAGTATGTCCTCTCATTAGTACCTTTGACCTTTAGATAGGGTAAACCTATGGTTGAAACATGTGTTTGAGACATGTTATGATTGATGGATGCGTGTGGATGCAAGTGTTTGCTAGTGGTTGCTCGTGGATGCATATACACACACTTTAGACACTAGATCGGCTCAGTCACTTCATATTGCATATTGCATATAATTGTGTGTAGGTAGCTATATTAATGGATGTATAATGGTTGCGTTATCATATGGATGATGCATTTTGGTGTATGATTGTGCACTCATGTAGAGATAGTATGTGTCGATAGGGTTCTTTCGCATACATATTGGATGCATTGCACTATCATGATTTGCATTAAGGAGGTCAACTGAATCAGTAGACTGCCTGATTTTGCATTAGACAGGGAACATATACACACACTTTTTGCATATGTTCATACAGCATTAGAAACTTTAAGGACAATGGATGCCAGTGTTTGATGGTTTAGTAGTTGTTTGGATGGTAAGATACGTTCTTCTTGACTTAGAGATTTCGGGGACGAAATCCTTTAAGTATGGGAGAATGTAACACCCCGTATGTTGAATAACTTGTTATAATATAAATCAGGGCAGAATTAAACTTTAAGATCTGAATCAAGGGAAACAGACTATGCCATTGCGTTCGTCTCGGAAAAATACGCGAAATAGAGTCCGAGTTTTCGAAAATCGGAGTCCGTATGACCCAGTTAAGGCCCAACGAAGTTTTCAAAAAATTCAAATTTCGGAAAACAGATTTCAAATGCAGAAATGGGGCTAGGCGGGAAAATTCCCGCCTGCACCAGGTCGACCCCCGTGTCGACTGGGGAGTCGACACACATGGGGGCGTGTCGACTGTAGTGTCGACACCCCTGTCGACACAGGTGGCTTGGCCAGTTTGGCTGGGTGCACTGTTTTGGCTTTTGGGCTGTGTTTGGTGGCTTGTGACGAGATCTGACGGCTCTAACCTAATCTAGGGTTAATCTAAGGGCCTAAACTACATCCTAAATCTATAAATACACCCTAAGACTACCCTAATTCATACTAAAAATAGTTACAATGTCGTCATGCAGTCAAAATGCAAATAGAAGGAGCTTCCATCAAATTGTAGAAGAAGATAGCTTCTCAAATCAACTTCTAATCAACTCTAGAAACTTAATCTTCTTCATAGGAGTGCTAATCAACAAATTGTGAGTACTATAGACTTAATGACCAATTGTTGAAATGATTATGATAGGATATAATGAGGTTATGGCTATGAATGTGGATCAATGCAAGTTATGTTATCATATGCTATGTTATGCAAGTTGTATGCTATATGTCCACGATGCAAGTTTGATGCTATGTGCCCATGAAGCTAGTTATGCAAGTTGGGTGTAATTTATGTTATATGTTCATGATGCTAGTTATGCAAAGCACTATGATAAACATTGATCCATTATGACACCATGTTATGCAAGTTTGGTGTTTGATTATATGCAAGTTCATATATAACATGTTATGCAAGTTTGGTGTTTGATTATATGCAAGTTCATATATAACATGTTATGCAAGTTTGGTGTTTGATTATATGCAAGTTCATATATAACATGTTATGCAAGTTTGGTGTTTGATTATATGCAAGTTCATATATAACATGTTATGCAAGTTTGGGGTTTGATTATATGCAAGTTCATATATGACATGTTATGCAAGTTTGGTGTTTGATTATATGCAAGTAACATGTGCAAGTTTACACCTTTGTATGATATGCATACATATGCAAGTTAACCCCTTTGTATGTCATACATACATATGCCAGTTTACCCCTTTGTATGACATAAGTAACTTATGCAAGTTACCCTCTTTATGACATATGTGATTCATGCAAGTTTGGGTTGATTATTTATGCTAGTTGGGTTTGATGCTATGGTCATATATGCAAGTTGACACCTTTAAATCCCATGTGATGCTAATGTTATGCTAAGTTGAACCCATTGTATTTGTGATGAATCTTCCCTTTTAAGTATGTCATGTTAGCGTATTACGTGGGGAACGATGGGGTTAATATTCATGTTAACAAAATTGTGGTGAAATTGGTATAATGTTGCATACCATGAGTGGATGGACATAATTGAGTCAATTATGTACATCATTAAATTGGAATTAATTAGGGAAAATTAATTCAAAATATGGGGTTGATTAATTAGGTGTAATTAATCGAGTAAGACACGAGGTTGGACCCTTTTGTAGCATAAGACTGCCCGGAACCGACCGACAAATCCAGTGGCTACAAATGGTTGGCCCAATGTGAGAGGTCTTAGGCATGAACTAAATACGTGACAAGTGTAAAGACACGAGGTTAGAATCTGTTATGGCGTAAGGCTGCCCGGACCCGACCGGCAAATCCAGCTGCCATAAAAGATAGTCTAATGTGAGAGGTCTTTACAACGGTTACGTTCTCAATCAATTAAGAAACACTTAACCAGATAAGCATGTAGTGGGGCATGAAGGGTTAAGTGGGTGCCTTGGGTGGCATGTGGAAATCAAGTAAGTGCCTTGGGTGGCATGTGGAAAAATCTAGTGGTTGCCTTGGGTGGCAATAGAAAATACGATTAGAATACTTAACCAAAGTGGAACATGTAATTAAACATGATTAAAGGGTTAAGTAAGTGCCTTGGGTGGCATGTGGAAATCAAGTAAGTGCCTTAGGTGGCATGGGAAATCTAGTGGGTGCCTTGAGTGGCAATTGAAATATGATTAGATGACTTAACCAAACTTTAAACATGTAAGTGGACATGATTATTAAAAAGGGTTAAGTGGGATACACTAGAAAAGGAGACAAGCTTAGGTGGGTAGCTTGTGGGGGCCCATTTCAACCAGTAACCCATATGTATCTTATTGGGCTCGACCCATGTTGAGGACGGGACACGCGTACTGGGCATGACTATAAGAGGCCAAAACAGGTTAGCGGTGGCAACGCAAGTCCAACGGGTTTCATATGCGTGTGTGGACCCGGGCTGGTAGGTAAGACGTTGTTGCATCGTGTAGGTATAAGCCATGCACCGTTGATTGTATCGGGTTGCCACTTTGGGGAGTGGTACACCCCACTGTGGGGCCAGCATGGGTATCTACGTTAGGGAGCCGATCGCTTGGAGAGTAGTGGGTACACCTAGTGGAGATAAGGGCAGACGGCACCTATGTAGTCAGCTAGGGGTACACGAGACTACTATTAAGATTACTAAGTACACTTAGTGGGATCAATCATTAAGTTAGGAATTACCCTTGGGTGGGTAGATCTGGTGTGGTGCAGTGTAGGAATTACCCTTGGGTGGGTAGATCTGGTGTGGTGCAGTGTAGGAATTACCCTTGGGTGGGTAGATCTGGTGTGGTGCAGTGTAGGAATTACCCTTGGGTGGGTAGATCTGGTGTGGTGCAGTGTAATATTTATCCTTGGGTGGATAGGTGCGTCTTTACCGTTATCTTAGTTCATCCTAAGTCTAGTTGGCTGCTTAGTGTAGTCATTTATCCCCAGTTGTATCGTACCAAGTTTATATCATACCCTAATTACTTTAATGATTGTATTGTTAAGGTTATAGGACTCGCTCAGACTTATGTCTGGCCCCGTTGTTTTTATCTTTTTCCCAACCCTCAGGTTCTCAGAGTGGGCCTAGTGCTAGTGGACTTTGATCGGATCGCTTTATCTGTCTTTTGGAGCTTGGACCATTGATGTAAAGCTCAGCTTATCTTTTCTTTTATGGCTATTAGTTTATGTAGTGGGATTATGTACTTTTGTTTTATCAAGATGGATATTATGTACTTGACTCTTGTTTATGGTTTTGTGATGTAATCAAACATGTTTTACTTTCCGCTGCAATGAAATGATATTTTAAAATTCTCAAGTATTACTTATATCTGTCTTGTTGTAATTTTTCTGTTCTATATTCACTTAAGATACTCCACCGATGCTATGGCATTCCCTTAGTGAGTGTCCGTAGCGGGTGTGGGGTGTTACACAAACATCAAAGTTTCACTTATATTTTGAAACTTTCTTGATCTTATTGGCGCGGATCCTGGGTCCAAACAGTAATATGCAAATGATGAGTGTTATAGATGCTTTAAAATGTAGAATAACAAATATGCAGCTGTGTTTTACCTGATTACTTAGTCACCAAGCAACATGCTCAGTCAGTATGAAAATATGAATATTCTACTAATATTAGAAAACATTTTCTTCTTATTCACACAAATTCTACTGCCAAAGTCGAAACGTGTTTTTAAAAACATTATTATTTAATGATGAGTATTATATGTTTTTGAAATGGTAGAGTTTCAAACATATGGCAGTGCTTTACCTGAATACTTGAGCACCAAGAAACCTACTTATTTGATGCAAACATCAAAGTTTCACTTATATTTTGAAACTTTCTTGATCTTATTGGCGCGGATTCGGGGTCCAAACGGTAATATGCAAATGATGAGCGTTATAAATGCTTTAAAATGTAGAATAGCAAACATGCAGCACTGTTTTACCTGATTACTAAGTCACTAAGAAACCTACTCAATCAATATGAAAATATTAATATTCTACTAATATTCGAAAACTTTTTCGTCTTATTTACACAATCTACTCCAATGTCGAAACGTGTTTTTAAAAACACTATTATTTAATGATGAGTATTATACGTATTTGAAATAGTAGTTTCAAACATGCGGCAGTGTTTTACCTGAATACTTGAGCACCAAGAAACCTACTTATTCGATGCAAACATCAAAGTTTCACTTATATTTTGAAATTTTCTTGATCTTATTGGCGCTGATCCACGGTCCGAACGGTAATATGCAAATGATGAGTGTTATAGATGCTTTAAAATGTAGAATTGCAAACATGCGGGAGTGTTTTAACTGATTACTTTGTCACTAAGCAACCTGCACGGTCAATATGAAAATATGAATATTTTACTAATATTTGAAAACTTTTTCGTCTTATTCACACAAATTCTACTCCCAAAGTCGAAACATGTTTTTAAAAACACTATTATTTGATGATGAGTATTACATATATTTGAAATGGTAGAGTTTCAAACATGCGGCAGTATTTTGCCTGATTACTTGAGCACCAAGAAACTTACTTATTCGAAGCAGACATCAAATTTCACTTATATTTTGAAACTTTCTTGATCTTATTGGCGCTGATCCAGGGTCCAAATGGTAATATGCAAAGGATTAGTGCTATAGATGCTTTAAAATGTAGAATAGCAAATATGCGGCAATGTTTTACCTGATTACTTAGCCACTAAGCAACCTGCTCAGTCAATATGAAAATATGAATATTCTACTAATATTTGAAAACTTTTTCGTCTTATTCACACAAATTCTACTCCCAAAGTCGAAACATGTTTTTAAAAACACTATTATTTAATGATGAGTATTATATGTATTTGAAATGGTAGAGTGTGATGACCCCAAACTTCCACGGAATGAAAGTAGGAGTAATCATTTTTGGAATACAACATAAATACAATAAAACAGAACACAGATACAATATAGCAAAGGAAATTCATAGAGTAATAACATTATAGCAGCGGAAAATTATAATGTCATCAATCATAGAAAATCCACAGTCACAGAATCTAAGCTATTACAACAAGTTGCAGAAAAGAAATAAATTTGATGTCTAAAAAGAAAAGAAAAGATGCCATAGAAACAAAAGATAAATGTCTTCAAGCTCCAAGTCATCACCTCTCTACTTCAGCAAATCCAAGAGACAGAAAATAAGCAGCTCCAAAGAAAAGACTACAAGCAAAGAATGAACCTGTCTACTTGGCTGCCCGTGTATAAGAGAGGGCACCCAAGTTTGCAAAAAGGTGAAACAAACTATGGGTCAGTCGTGGGACTGGTGTGAGAATTCTTAAGTAAAATAACTAGTAGATATAAGGCAAATCCAAAGACTACGCCGCTAACGCGGAACGGGTTTACTCTAATGGATTGCCGTGCATAATTTAAAGTGTCATAACAAATAAATAAGTACATCGTAAACAACGCAATGCTTTTTGGAAAAAATGGAATCACCATAAGACCCAAGTCCCATCACACAATGCAACGCACACCAGAGGATAGGGTTTTACCTTATGGTGATTAAACATGCTAAATACGGCAAATACGCATCTAATATTATTATTAATGTATATGAAAGTATTTCAAAGTAAATGTATTAATCTTAGGAAGCATAGGTACCATATACTATGCCTCCGTACTAGTAATACAATCAAATTCGTCGGTTCGTATTTGGATTTTGGTTTCCATCATGAGTCAAGGCTAGAGCGGAGCTCCTTACCGATTCGAGACACTCTAGCTAGTGTCTCAGGATTCCCCGCGGAGAACCCTTAGAAATGGCAGGGCCGGTCCGCAAATACAGCTTAGCGGATTGGCAATTCCTAAGCACATGTTTCCCGGTCCTATAGGACCTAATATCTGAGGCGCGCCACATTCCATCATCCACATAAGTAAAGTATCAGCGTCCCTGACACTACTTCTAGCTAGAAAGAAATGTGCTGCTTTCCCTGCGTTCCCTTCGCCCGTTTTAGACTCTACCGGTTTGTGAGGCTCGTGAGGTTACGTAATACACAAAGCTCTGCTTATTCAAGCAGTGCTTTGATCGTCACCACAAGGTTCTGCTTTTCAACAAGAAACCTTGATCATTGCATCTTAGTATGCCACACTGTCACTCCATACTATACCATTGCTTCTCCATCAATACATAAATGGGTGTTAAGTAGAGAATAAATTCTCCACCACCAATATTTATATATTAACAGAAAATCAACAATATGATATATAACGAAGTACGATGTCAGACACACCATCCTTTTAAACTTATGCTCTGGGTCTGAACGAAAGTCAAATCCGTGAAACCAACACGTACGTCTGGGCAATGACCTTGACCCATGAATTGGTAGCAAGTCAATTCAGGATCTCGATCGCTGTCCATTCGAGGGAAGATTTACGGTCTTCATACGTCGTCTTCTTACTTCGATCTTTAACGCCGCTGGATTAATTTGGGATGAGAATATCTCGGACTTCCCAGACAATCCTCGTATGTATATACATATATATATATCTTGAAAATCCTTCTTATTTGTTAATAATTACTTTTATTAACAATTCATTCTATTTTAATTATTTAAAATAGTCAAACTTCTTATTTAACGACGCATTCTCAAAATCATATTTTTATTTACATTAATTAAAATGTAAACTTTCATTACATATCGCATTCTTGTTTTCTTTACATTTAATAAAATGCAAACTTGAAATTACATGTCACATTCTTACCTATTTACATTGAATAAAATGTAAACTTGCATTTACATGTCGCATTCTTACCTATTTACATTGAATAAAATGTAAACTTGCATTTACATGTCGCATTCTTACCTATTTACATTGAATAAAATGTAAAATTATCCTACGGTGGAATTCCTTTATTTTAACATTAAAATAATGTAAATTTTTCCCTATGGTATATACACTTTTTATATTAACATTTAGAATAATGTTAACTCATCCTACGATGCATATTTTCTAAATTTTAACATTAAAGATAATGTTGACTTATCCTATGGTTAAATTACCCTTTATTAACATTAAAAATAATGTTAACTCACCCTATGGTGTTATTCCTTCTTAATTTCATAAAAAAAAATGTAACATTCCTGTGGTCAATTCTCTTTTATGTTAACATTATAAAATAATGTAAATTTTATCCTACGAAGTAATTCTCTTAATATTAACATTAAAAATAAATGTATATTAACCCTATGGTTAAATTATCCTTTATTAACATTAAAAATAATGTAATCTCATCCTATGTTAAATTACTTTATTACTTTACATTAAAAATAATGTAGCTCGATCCTACGGTTAAGTTACTCTTTAATTTAACATTAAAATTATGTTAATTCAACCTACGGTTGAATTTCCTTTATTTTAACATAAACAAAATATAATGTTAATTCATACTACGGTGGAATTCACTATATATTAACATTAAAAACAATGTTAATTCATCTTACGGTCAAATTCCTTATATACTAACATTATAAATAATGTTAATTACCCTATGGTGAAATTCTTTTACCTTAACATTAAAAATAATGTTAAATCCTTCTACGGTGAAATTCTTTTACTTTAACATTAAAAATAATGCTAATCATTCTACGATGTAAATTCTTTTTATTTAACATTAAAAATAATGTTAATCATCCTACGATGTAAATTCTTTTTATTAACATTAAAAATAGTGTTAATCATCCTACGATGTAAATTCTTTTTATTAACATTAAAAATAATGTTAATCTTATCATACGTTTAAATTACGCATCATTAACATTAAAAATAAAGTTAATTTTATCATACGGTTAAATTTCCTTTATATTAACATTATAAATAATGTTAACTAAATCCTATGGTTGAAATTTCTAGTTAATTTACATTAAAATGCCCATTTCATCCTACGGTAAAATTACTATTTAATTGACATTAAAAATGTCCATTTTCATGCATTGTAAATTACTTATTTTTAACATCAATAATATTATTAATTCCTCATACAACGTAAATTCTTATTTGTATCATTAACAAAATTGTTAATTTTCATTCGATGTGAATACTTATTTTTAACATTGACACAAAAATGTTAATTTATCATACGTTGTAAATACTTTTATATTAACATTAAAAATATTAATGACATCCTACGGCTAAAATTTTATTATATTAACATTAAAAATGTTAATTACATCATACGGTGTTATCTTTAACATTAAAAATGTTAATTTACACATGCGGTGAAATTACTATTTAATTAACATTAAAAATAATGTTAATTGCTCATGCGGTGTAGTTTCTTATTATTAACATTTAAAAATAATGTTACTGTCTCATACCATGTAAATTCCTTATATTTAACATTAAACAAAATGTTAATTTCTCATCACTTTAATTTTACATAATTCAATGTAAATTTCATGTTAACACAAATTCCTACTTTGGTTTTACATAATTAAAGGTAAATTTATGTCATTCCAAATTTCATACCTTAATTTTACATAATTAAATGTAAATTTAATGTTAACACCAATTCCTACTTTAATTACATTGATAAAAATGTAATCTTTTTCCCACGGTGAAGTTCTTGAATATATTACATTAATAAAAATGTAAACTTTATTTACATATCACATTCTTAATAAAATAAAACGTAAACTTTAGTTACATTTCACATTCTCAATTTGTTTACATAAAATAAAAGATAAACTTTAATTACATTTCTAAAAATTTAAATTTCACTTGCGGAGTAAATTCTTATATATATTACATTAATAAGAATGTATATTGTGCATACAGTTAAAATTACCATTTTATTCACATTACAATTTATTCACATTAATAAAAATGTGTTACATGCCTAATAATTTATTTTATTCACATAAGTAAAATGTGAAATTTTACATGTCCAATATTTAATTTATATTATTAACATTAAAAATGTTAATGTCATCATACGGCTGATTTTTTTTTAATATTAACATTAAAAATGCTAATGTACATACGGTTGAATTTTTATAATATTAACATTAAAAATGTTAATGTACATACGGTTGAATTTTTATAATATTAACATTAAAAATGTTAATGTACACTTGCGGTAAAATTACTATTTAATTAACATTAAAAATGTTAATTTTTCATGCATTGAAAATTACTTATTATTAACACAAAAATAAATGTTAATTTTTCATACAACGTAAATTACTTATTATTAACATCAAAATAAATGTCAATTTTTCCCTATTTCAATTTTACAAAAACAAAAAAAAAGAATATGTAAATTTCATCATAAGTCGCGTTCTTATTTACATCAAATAAACTGTAAATTCTCATCACATCGCATAACAACATCCAAATACAACAATAGGATCAGATTCGATACTAACATCGAGGTAAATTGCAAGATGGGGTTTCACACAGCAAAAGTAAAATCAACATGGCATGGTTAAATAAATAACACATAATTCATTTTAATTAATTATGAATTCAGATCTAAGCCTAAAATTTCAGATCTAATCACATAGCACTATAGGCAATTTAGATTCCACATCATATGTTATGAACGGTTTAGATCTATGTTTAAACATCGTGTCATATTAATTCTACTGTTAATAATCATGCAAATAATAATTAAATAAATTAAATTTAATTTAAAAATAAAATTCTCACCCTAATCAGTCTCAGCAAAGCCTACTCGTCGCCACGGTCCTGTCGGATCTGAAATTTTCAGATTCGGGGTTCATACGCATTAGTTATCAATGTTTGAATAATTCTGACTTTTAACAACTGCTGCAGCAACGCTTAAAAGCGTCGCAAAATCTGAAGCATACCTTATTTTCAGAATTTGTTCAAAACTTCAAATTCGATTTGCTGGAGTTGTAGTTGACGAAACGACGAGCCGTTTGTTGGAGAAGGACCGGTTACGAGAAAGCTACGCACGGCCAGAAGGTGGCGAGGTGCGGCGGCGACATGTGGGGCCTAGGGGGGCGCGATCGGCGGACCTTTGGAGGGACGGGGCGGGCGGATCGAGGCACGAGAATGGCTGAGGTTGGTACCAAATCGAAGAGCTCGACGAGAGCTTCGAAACGAGTACTCACACGCCAAATTCCATTAAGAAATGAGAGAGAAAACTGAGTTTAAATTTTCAAAGGGAGGTGGGTTCACTTGCGGCTGAAATGATGAAGAGGAAGACGAATGAACAGTAATTCCGAATATTATAATAATATATTAGTGTTAACTAATTATGTAATTAGCCCGTTAAGGCCCGTTTTGGTCCGAACCCCGATTCAGGCCTGCTTACTGTCGTTCTTAAGGTTTTGAGGCCTTCTGAACGCAATGGAACATGTTACAGGACCCAATTCCGAAATTTATTATGAGTTCTGGAATAATTATATTATATTATTAATATTTTAATGTATATCGTACATGAAAATTCACCGAGGTCACAAATTAACTTCAAAAATTCTCAAAAAAATATATTCAGCTATGTTTTGATGCTGTGGACCTATGAAAATTAATTTCGTTCAATTCTGAGCCCGTATGGATTTTTAATGAATTTTTAAAATCAAAAATTGCCCGTTTACACTGAAAAATCAATTATAATTATATATTAATTCCAAAAATTACCGAAAAATCATTTTTAGCTTTGTTTTGATGATACGAATCCAACAAAATTTATTTCGTTGAATTCTGAGACATTTTGAAAAATGACCATTTTTAAGGCCAGTATATTTAATATTAAAAATATATTTTTAAACAAATAATTTTCGAAACTCGAAATATATAAGTGTTTACTGTTTTTCAATGCAGAAACATCATTTCGAACTCAATGGAAGTGGTTTCGAGTCGAAATTCCTTTATATGCAAAAAGTAGCATTTTTGTCCTATGCAAATTACCCACCGACCTTTCTAAAAATTGAATTGGCCATAACTTTTGATTTCCGCTATGAAATTTCGATTTTTCAGATTCGTTGGAAAGAGATTTTTAAATAGATTCTAATATTTTTGGTTTTACTAAAATCCGTTAAATTTTGCATCCTGTATGGTTAGTCAAAGTTCAAGTTTGACTTTTCAAACTACCGCGCTATTTCTAGCTCTTTTTATAATTAAAATTAATTTATTCATTCTAACTTCGATTTGAACCAAATTTGTGATCCTTATTATTTAAAATAGATTATTTTAAATATCAAAACTCATTTAAAATCACTTAAAATAAATTTTAAATTGGGCCCAAAATTCAAGGCTGTTACATAGAGTTTCAAACAAGCGACAGTGTTTTACCTGATTACTTGAGCACCAAGAAACCTACTTATTCGATGTAAACATCAATGTTTCACTTATATTTTGAAATTTTCTTGATCTTATTGGCGCGGATCCACGGTCCAAATGGTAATATGCAAATGATGAGTGTTATAGAAGCTTTAAAAAGTAGAATAGCAAACATGCGGTAGTGTTTTACCAGATTACTTAGTCACTAAGCAACCTGCATAGTCAATATGAAAATATGAATATTCTACTAATATTTGAAAATTTTTTCGTATTATTCACACAAATTCTACTCTCAAATTGAAATGTGTTTTTAAAAACACTATTATTTAATGATGAGTATTATATGTATATGAAATGGTAGAGTTTCAAACATGCGGCAGTGTTTTACTTGATTACTTAAGCACCAAGAAACCTACTTATTCGATGCAAACATCAAATTTTCACTTATATTTTGAAACTTTCTTGATGTTATTGGCGCGGATCCAGGGTCCAAACGGAAATATGCAAATGATGAGTGTTATAGATGCTTTAAAATGTAGAATAGCAAACATGCGGCAGTGTTTTACTTGATTACTTAGTCACTAAGCAACCTGCTTAGTCAGTATAAAAATATGAATATTCTACTAATATTTGAAAACTTTTTCTTTTTATTCACATAAATTCTACTCCCAAAGTCGAAATGTGTTTTTAAAAACATTATTATTTAATGATGAGTATTATATGTATTTTAAAGGGTAGAGTTTCAAACATACGACTGTGTTTCACCTGAATACTTGAGCACCGAGAAACCTACTTATTTGATGCAAACATCAAAGTTTAACTTATATTTTGAAACTTTCTTGATCTTATTGGCACGGGTCCAGGGTCCAAATGGTAATATGCAAATAATGAGTGTTGTATATGCTTTAAAATGTAAAATAGCAAACATGTGGCACTGTTTTACTTGATTACTTAGTAACTAAGCAACCTGCTCAATCAATATGAAAATATTTATTTTCTACTAATATTTGAAAACTTTTTCATCTTATTCACAAATTCTACTCCCAAGGTCGAAACGTGTTTTTAAAAACACTATTATTTAATGATGAGTATAATATGTATTTTAAATTGGTAGAGTTTCAAACATGCGGCAATGTTTTACCTAATTACTTGAGCACCAAGAAACCTGCTTATTCGATGCAAACATCAAAGTTTCTCTTATATTCTGAAATCTTATTGGCGCGGATCCAGGGTCCAAACGGTAATATGCAAATGATGAGTGTTATAGATGCTTTAAAATGTAGAATAACAAACATGCGGCAGTGTTTTACCTGATTAATTAGTCACTAAGCAACCTGTTCAGTCAATATGAAAATATGAATATTCTACTAATATTTGAAAAAAAATTCGTCTTATTCATACAAATTCTACTTCCAAAGTTGAAACGTGTTTTTTAAAACACTATTATTTAATGATGAGTATTATATGTATTTGAAATAGTAGAGTTTCAAACATGCGGCAGTGTTATACCTGATTACTTGAGCACTAAGAAACCTACTTATTCGATGCAAACATCAAAGTTTCACTTATATTTTGAAACTTTCTTAATCTTAATGGCGCGGATCTAGGGTCCAAACGGTAATATGCAAATGATGAGTGTGATAGAAGCTTTAAAATGTGGAATAGCAAACATGCGGTAGTGTTTTACCTGATTACTTAGTCACTAAGCAACCTGCTCAATCAATATGAAAATTTGAATATTCTACTAATATTTGAAAACTTTTTCGTCTTATTCACAGAAATTCTACTCCCTAAGTCAAAACGTGTTTTTAAAAACTCTTTTATTTAATGATGAGTATTATATGTATATGAAATGGTAGAGTTTCAAACATGCGGCAGTGTTTTACTTGATTACTTGAGCACCAGGAAACCTACTTATTCGATGCAAACATCAAAATTTCACTTATATTTTGAAACTTTCTTGATCTTATTGGCGCTGATCCAGGGTCCAAACAGTAATATGCAAATAATGAGTGTTACAGATGCTTTAAAATGTAGAATAGCAAACATGCAGCACCGTTTTACCTGATTTCTTAGTCACTAAGCAACCTGCTCAGTCAATATGAAAATATGAATACTCTTCTAGTATTTGATAACTTTTTCATTTTATTTACACAAATTCTACTCCAAAAGTCGAAACTTGTTTTAAAAACACTATTATTTAATCATGAGTATTACATGTGTTTGAAATGGTAGAGTTTCAAACATGCGGCAGTGTTTTACCTGATTGCTTGAGCACCAAGAAACCTATTTATTCGATGCAAACAACAAAGTTTCACTTATATTTTGAAACTTTCTTGATCTTGTTGGCGCGGATTCAGGTTCCAAACGGTAATGTTAAAATGATGAGTGTTATTGATGCTTTCAAATATAGAATAGCAAACATGCGACAGTGTTTTACCTAATTACTTAGTCACTAAGCAACCTGCTCAGTCAATATGAAAATATGAATATTCTACTAATAATTGAAAACTTTTTCGTCTTATTCACACAAATTCTACTCCCAAAGTCGAAACGTGTTTTTAAAAACACTATTATTTAATGATGAGTATTATATGTATTTTAAAATGGTAGAGTTTCAAACATGCGGCAAGGTTTTACCTGATTACTTGAGCACCAAGAAACCTACTTATTCGATGCAAACATCAAAGTTTCTATTATATTTTGAAACTTTCTTGATTTTATTGGCGTGGATCCTGGGTCCAAACGGTATTATGCAAATGATGAGTGTTATAGTGTAACAACCCGAAAATCTGGGCCAGTCTAAAATTTTTATTTTGGCAATTTTAGCAAATTTGATTATTTAAAATAGAATATTTTAAATAGTATCGACGAGGAATTTATTTTGAACAGAATTCAAACGCATATATTTATACGCGTCGTCGTTAGAATATAAATAATTATATATAATTATAAAAGGAATTGAAAATGGCGCGGTAGTTCGATAATTCGATTTCAAACTTCAAATGAATGTACCGGGTGCAAAATAGACCTGATTTCTGGGAAACCAAAAATAATAGGATCTATTTGAGGATATCTTTCCAACGAATCCGAAAAATCAAAATTTCATAGCGGGAATCAAAAGATATGTCCAGTTGAAAATTCAGAATAGTCGCTATGGAATTCAAGCCCTTAAAAATAGCCATTTTGCAAACGACCTCGGATTTCGACGAAACCACTTTTGTTGGATCTGTGATGTCAAGATATTGCTAGATTCCAAATTTCATAATTTTCTGAATCAATATGTGAGCGTGGCAAAGGAAAACGCGTTTGACCAGTTTCAGTTGATTTTAATCGACTGGAAAATGGCCATTTTTCAAACGGTCTCAGAATTCGACGAAATTAGTTTTGTTAGGACCGTATCGTCAATACGAAGCTAGAAAATATTTTTATGGGATTTATAGAGTTAGTATGTGACCCCGGTAATTTGAAATGTACGTTTAAAATTCAATATAGCGATTTAAATGTAAATTCAACGGAAACTGATCGAAATAGTCGAACCAGCTTACGATACATATCCCATTGTGTTCGGAATGGGGGTGAAACGCTATGGACGATAGGCGGTGGGATTGATTTCGACATCGAAATTAAAGGTTACTTTTTAAAAGAGAAAGTAAAATAAATTAATATATATTTATTATATAAAACCCCCCCTCTTTCTTCTCAGTGAAGCCCGATTCGAAATAAAAAAAAAGGGAAAAGAAACCCGCTCCCCTTCTGCCGTTGACCTAGTCGCAACCTCCCTCCGCCGTACGAGGCGCCGCGCCGTTCCTTTCCCCCCTGTCCACCTCAGACGCCCTCGTTTTCCATTTGACCCCTTCCCCCCAAAACCCGCTGCAGCCCTAACCATCGCAGCCCTCAACCCAACGCACCGCCTCCCCCACGTCGGTGACCCCTCCCCTTCCTCCGAGACCTCGCTGCTCCTCCTTCCTCGTCTTTACACCCAGCAGCTCCCGTAAAGCCTGAAACCGCCGTGACTTGGCCACCTCCGATCGACGAGGTCATCCCCGTTCCTCCAGCTTCGGTCAGTTATAAAGTAGTGCGCAAAGGAGGAGTTCTTTTGTCGAGCAAGGGGTTCGCCATTCCAGACCTTTTAAGATGGGAAGAAAATGGGCTGATTAGGCCTTAATGAAGGTAATTAATTAGATTATTAATTGGTTAATGAAGTCTATTAATTATTTTCAGCAAGTTAATTAAAGTAATAAATTATTTAATACAGTTTTGGATGATGAACATTTTAAAGTAAAAATTCGATTTTTCTACATTGAATAGCATTGTAAAAATTCGATTTATATATATTGAATAGCATAGTAAAAATTCGATTTTTCTATATTGAATAGCATAGTAAAAATTCGATTTTTCTATATTCAATAGCATAGTAAAAATTCGATTTTTCTATATTGAATAGCATAGTAAAAATTCGATTTTTATATATTGAATAGCGAAGTAAAAATTCGATTTTTATATATTGAATAGCGAAGTAAAAATTCGATTTTTATATATTGAAGAGCGAAGTAAAAATTCGATTTTTATTTATTGAATAACGAAGTAAAAATTGATTTATATATATATAGTGGCTACGGGCAACGAAAGCGACAAAGAGCGAGAATGGCGGAGACTTCTGCAAAAGAAGAGTCGAGATGGTTGGATAGCTATTGGTGAGAATTTCTCACTCTTCTATTTCTTCTCTAGTTATATATATATACTAGGATGCAGACGGTGTTTAGTAGCACCCGACACAATCGTCCACAGACCATGGACTTGTTTGTTTGGTTGCATAGATTAGTTAGATGATTTGAATTGAATTTGGTCGTTTGGTGATTTTGATTGATGTGTGAATGGCGTGGGCCTTCACTAGACCGGGGATAAGGCTAAGCCTCGTCCCGTTTCTAGTATCGTGCCGTTATGCCGCCGAATTTTTCTAAAATAAGTTAGAAAAATAAAAATATCATTTTATTTAAAGAATGAACTGAATAGAAATTCATAAGTTAAAATAAAATATTTTATCGTTAAAAAATATAATTTTTAACGTGAATGAGAATAAATAAATATTCATTTACAAACCGGACGGTTTGTTTATGTACACCTATTTGAGGGACATTGATTGGGACGATAAATTTTACACATCGCCCAGCTGCACAACTAAAATTTTTGTTTGATTGTTTGAAACCCCACATGGGTGTTGGGATGAAATTTGAAGTTCACTCATCATGATTGATTAAATATGTCGATCGATTGATTGACAGGCTGTTACAAGCGTTAGATATCTATATTTGATGCTTGTACAGTGTAGTGCACTTTGGTTGATGGTTGATTATCTTTCAATGCTATTGTATACGTGTGATGTATGAAAATCCATATAATTAACATTATATGGTGATTGATTGGGCCTCATTCCAATTTAGAAAATAAAGAATATTATAACATAAAAGTTCATGTGTTGACTGTACTCATTCGTTGAAATTAGTCATGTGTTGAACGAAATATTTTAATAATAAAATTTGCATCTTTATCAATATAAAATAAAGGTTCATGTGTTGACTGTACTCATCCGTTGAGATTAGTCATGTGTTGAACGAAATAATTTAACAAAAATTATCACACGTGGACAGTACTCATTCGTTGAGATTAGTCGTGTGTTGACAAAAAAATAAATATTCATTTATTGAATAGAATATTTGAAAATAGAAATATATGAAGCCGTGTTGGTTAGATTGACGCCATTTTGACGTGAACGATACTTATATTGATTTTATTCATTTTAAAATGCATAT
Source organism: Allium sativum (assembly GCA_030737875.1). Lineage (NCBI taxonomy): Eukaryota > Viridiplantae > Streptophyta > Magnoliopsida > Asparagales > Amaryllidaceae > Allium > Allium sativum. The sequence goes on along the minus strand of CM060923.1, from coordinate 656,100,695 downwards.
TGAAAAGTGATTTCGAAAACGCATATTTTAAAACGATTTCGAAATGAATTGAATATATAATGAATTCGAATTGAATGGAAAACGAATTTGATTTCAATTGAATAGCAAACGAAACGAATTTGAATTGAATTGAATATAAAACGAATTTGAATTGAATTGAATACAAAACCAATTCGAATTGAATTGAAAACGAATTCGAATTGAATTGGAAACAATTTGAAATGAATTCAAATTGAATTGAAATTTGAATTTAATAGAAATGAATTTTAAAACGAATTTATAAAGAAGAATTCAATTTTGATTTGAATTGAAATGGAAGTTGAAATTGCTCTTGAAACGAATTTAAAACTATTTATATAATTCGTTTTAAATAGAAATCGACGAAATATATATTATATAATGGCCTGAATAGAACGCGCCGCGCCGCGGCAGTTCGCGAATTTCTTCCATTTATTTCAAACGGACATTACGGGAGATCCGACCGTCGGATTCTCCTAAAACCGGAACCGTTGGGTTCGTATCGAAAAGAGCTTTCTAACGAATATTAGGAATTTGAAATCTAACGGTTGGATTTGGAGATACGTCCAAATCAAATTTGAAAAAGGTCGCTGTAATTGCAGTTCGATGGCCATTGATGGAAGTCGACTGTACGGGCCTTCATAAAATTATTAAAAATAGTAATAATTTGTGTAAAATCATAAGAAATGATTTGAGAAGAATTGGGATGAAAAACTCCATGTTTGAAAAGATAAAAATAGATTTTTATCGAAGTAAACTAGTTTTGAACTAGAATTATAATTCTATTTATTTTTAAATAAATAAATTGAATTTGAAAAGGGTTTTAAAAATAACCAGAATTTCCAATGATTGCATTAGAGTGGATTTGAATCGAAATTGTCTTCGGAATATTTCTATGTTGGAATTCGTGATTATACAGATGTTGTTATGGAGATTTGAAAGATATATATTTATATCGTTATTTCCAATACGACATTTGTTAGTCGTAGAATTTGATATTGAATATAAGCCGATATATTTTCTATTCAGAGCCTTGTATTGAATATCAAATGTGATTTGGGTTTGTCGTGAATGGTGTCTTCACTAACACTGTTCTTGAACCCAGTTGAGAAAAGATTAAATCTTTTTATTTTAGATTTAATGAAGTGTACCAATTAAATAATAATATTTAATTGAGATTGAATTGATATTGATTTTTGGGTTTATCGTGGACAGTGTTTTAAATAACACTCGTTCTTTAACCCGATAATTAATGAATGTGATTTTGGGTTTATCGTGAACTGTGTTTTAAACGACACTGATTCCTTAACCCAGTTAAAGATTAAAACTAAGTGGGGTTTTAATGAATCTTTAATTAGATTGAAAAGATCGAAAATGGAGTACCACCAGTTTTGCTCCAGGCGATAGTTAAATCTTTAATTAGATTTGAACGTGAAATGGTAATTGAATTTACCAATAACACCGTGGTGTTAGATATGAAGTATAACTAGTTTTACTTCATGGGATGAATAGGTTGGGATTGAGAAATTAAAACAAATGATTACTTCGGTAAGGTTCGCTAATCCCGACTAGTTTGAATTGATATTCAAAAATAGATTAAAGAATAAATTCAAGAAATTTATCTTGGATAAAATTAATGGGAACCTTTCCCTATGAATGTGAAATTTAGAAACTAACTGTCGGTTAGCTAAGCAGAATGGTTTTCTGGATATTGATCTGATGTTGGTTTCGGCCTTCAGGGTTAATAATTGGGGAATTATTCTCTTGATCAATTTACGGTTAGTAACTAATGAATTGGAATGAGGCGTATGTTGTGTTTATGTAACATTTATTTTTAATATACGCGGGTTGTTCGGAAAGGCCGGGTTTATACCCATTCTGAATAACCGATTCGACGATATGTCGAGGATGAAGACGGTGGTTGAAGACCGGAAGTCTTCACATCGTTTGGATAATTACCGACGATCCTGATTGGGCTGTACACCCAAGAGGATGGAAATTGTAATGACCCGGATATTTGACGATGAGATAATTAACTTATTTAAGTCTTTAAATAACGAATATATTAATTAATCGACAATGTTAGAACGTATAATTATATTATAATTAAAACCGAGCTCGAAATGGCACTGCAGTTCGCTATTTGGCGATTCAAACTTCAAGTGAATATACAGAAGCCGTTTTAAATCGGATTTCTGTGAAACAAGAAACGTGTGGAGCGGATGGAGTATATCTTTCTAGTGGAAGAGAAAAATCGGGATTTCGTCGTGTAGATTTTGAGATATGTCCAAATCAAATTTTAAAATAGTCGCTATGGAATCGTTTATCGACCGTAACGGATTATTCAATATAACTAGAGATCGGGTTTGAATTTAGACAAGGTTCTTTTGGGAAATAGTGATAATTTAATTTTTAGAATTTTACTGTAATTTTTAATTAATTTAAATAAGCAACTTTTTATTTGGAGTATTTTGCACCCTGTAATCAACATTTTGAGATTTCAAAATATGAGTTAATCTACCGATATTATTATATTTTTGGGATCATAACACATTGCTGGTCACGACAGTATTTGTATTTCTGTTGTTAGTAGTCCATTCGGGAACGAAGATTTATGAAACGAATGATAAGACCATTTTAGACTTAAGTATACATATGAAATAAACTATAACAACTGAAAGATGAGTCTCCCATTTATTCGTAACATAAAAGATAATAGAAGTAAAACCGAGGTGATACACCTGTTAAATTCCTACCTAGTTAATGTGAGTAACCTTAATTATATTAGAAATGAGGTATGATATCTTAGCTATGAAGTAAAAAGCGAACACCTTCTTTCCAAGGATTTACATCTCTATACCCGTAAGGCTAAAACTACAGCCTATCATCAGTTGGAAATGTAAGAATAACAGGAGGCCACATACGCCCTTTCTTAACCACACAAACCACACAGTGACCACGTTTCCAAAGTTGTTCCTATAAATATAAATTAATCTTTCTAAACCCTAAATTAAAGTCCACGGAACTTCATTCTGTGAGCCGCCACTTTACCAGCAAAAGCATAATAAATCTTCAAAACTTTCCACCTATTTTACTCTTGATCCATTCACCATTTTGAAAACTCTTTCACTAAATAATCAAAGAGCTTAACCTACTCTCCGATCCTACCAGCGTTGATCGTGTATGAAGTGACGTGGTGTTCTGTATTCGCTCGAGAATAGCCGGCGGCTCGTGAAAGGTTGTGAGCGACTGAAAGGGTCGAACTTTTTGAGGTTCATAGCGGGGTCAGGCGTCATTGAAGCGGAGTCGTTGGTGGGTCCTGATGATCCTCAGGAGACGTTATTTAGGTGCAGCAGTTGGTGTTGTTTTCGGTGCTGAAGGAGCAAACGCAAAGTCAGCAGAAAGAAGTCGGCAGAAGGAAACAAGAATGTGGGGACCGTGCCTTTTTCCTTTCAAATTGAAGTTGTACAAAGCAATGTACATGGAATTTGTGAACAATACAAAAAGACGTGGGATTCATGGTGCAAACAGAAGTGGGAGTGGACTTCTGCAATTGGCAGAGCATTTGCGTGCGTTTTCTTTTGGCATGGCAGTGAAGTACTGCTATGTATTAGGTAGTGTACATGAGTGGAATTAGGAAGGGGAGTGTTCGGATTTTCTACATGTTGAAAATGGCTTTCAAATGTTGTCTGGAGCAAGATTTTTAGCAGAAAAGAAAGAGTTTGCAACTGATGTAAATGGGTATGGTGAGCATGAATATTTCAACAGTGAAAGAAACAACTTACTGAAGCGTTTTTGGAAAAGAAGAAATGGGCAACCGCCGGTCAGTTTTGAGCATTTGATTAGGCCGATGGAAGCCAGTGGTTGATAAAAGATAGAAGAGAAAAGAAAGTAAAAGAAAAGGGGTGGTGTGGAAATTTGGCTATGGAAACGAGCACTATTATTTACATTCAAGGAGGAAGGTCTGTAGTATGCTGGTCGGAATTATGCTGGGCCGAGAAAACAAAATGAAATTGGCAAAAACAAGATCCATCGGGACCGTTTGGACGGTGGCTCCACAATGGGACTGACTGGAAGTGAGATGGGGCTCGTTACAATTTATATCGAAATAAATTGTCCAACTGAAACAACAGACGCAAATCGTTATTAAACGGTTAACGCGAAATGTGAGTAAAACTCACTAACTCTCCTCAATTTGTATTTTAATATAAATTGTACTTTATTTATTGACTGCTGTAGATTGATTGTTAAACTGGACTGTTAAATAGATTTGATTGAGAACGTAGTTATAGTTAGTCTAGGTACTGTTACTCAAATATGGTTCTGTACAACAGGATATTTCATTTCAAAATGAAATATGATGTATATTATACTGTGTAACATCTGTGGATGCAGGGAGACAGGTTGGAGGAATCCGACTGGGTTCCTCAACAATTATTTTACTGTTTTCATATATTGTGATATATGTGTGATTTATAATCTGTTATTGATCATGGATGTTAGAACGATATTGATCATCGTTGTTTGATATTTTGAATATCATAAGAAACCCTGAGTTGTAAAAAGGAATATTTCAATGTATATTGAAATAAAGGAATTTTATAAAATCATAGGATTTTATAAAAGGAAATTATTTATAAAACGAACACGGTTTTATAAAAGGAAAGTATTTATAAAACAAATAGAGTTTTATAAAAGGGATATTTATTTAGAAAATAAATAGAATAAAGGAATATCTGTAACGGTAAATAGAAGTTGTAAATAAGGAATATCTGTAACGGTAAATAGAAGTTGTAAATAAGGAATATCTGTAACGGTAAATAGAAGTTGTAAATAAGGAATATCTGTAACGGTAAATAGAAGTTGTAAATAAGGAATATTTGAAACGGTAAATAGAAGTTGTAAAAAAGGAAATAGTTGTAACAGAAAACAAATGTTATAAAAAGAAAATTGAAGAGATAATCGAAATAGAGTAATTGAATATTAGTCATTCAATTAGAAATAACCTGATTTGAGTTAGTCTAATATTAGTTAATCAAATAAGAATAGTCTAATATTAGCTAATCGAATTTAGTAACCGAATACAAGTAAATCAAAAGGAGTTTATCGAATTTAGTTATTCGATAGAGTTAATCAAAAGGAGTTTATCGAATTTAGTTATTCGATAGAGTTAAATCAATAGAGTTAATCGACTTATAGTATTCGAATAAGAGTAAATCAAATAGAATTAAACAATATTAGAAACTGACTAGAGATTGGTAAGTTGAATAATTTTCTGAGTGTTGATCTGATGTTGGTTTCGGCCTTCGGGGTTTATACTTAGAGAATTGTTCTCTTACTAGTTTACAGTTAGGGACTAATAGTTGTGGAATGATAGTGATGCGTAAATGAGGATTGGAAATGTTTTCCAATGTTGAAAATGTATATTTTCTAGTTTTAGAAAATAAGGAAATATGAATATATATATATATATATATATATATATATATATGATTGATGATTGGATCGATAATTCCATTTGGAATTAAGATCGTTGTTTGTACACCGACATATTTTCATTTGATAGTTAAATCACAGACTATCGAAGTTTAGACCCTTTTACGTTGTTAATATGGTGAGACCGGTTGGATTATTATCCGAAGAACCACTCCGTATCGACATAAGCGTTGTGATCAAATACGATGAAGATAATTGAAGACGGAGTAAAGTGCAAGGGCTGTCCTGTTTACAGAATAGTGCCTTCGGTTTCGTTCAGTCCCAGAACGAACGTATATGGACGAATGTCTGACAGAATAGTTCCAATGATCGAATGGGTTGGACTGTACAAATATATATGGTGGCCAACGGATTTATTCCCTTCGCATAATATCCAGAATCTATTTGTGCAGATCCAACTAAATGATTAACGGATCTGATAATGTGGCATTCATAGTGATCGTGTTATAAATGAATGGAAAGTAAGCATAGCTTCTAGCCTCACATCCGGTAAATGACAGAAATCGGGCAGGCAGCATGGCTAAGTCGGTCGCACCAAAGTAGGGTGTATAATCACCTATCTAGAGAATATTCATTTGCTTCTTAAATCTATCAATGCTGTCCCATATATATATAAGGGAACGGTTGCTGATCCCAACCGTTGGTGATGTACATTCGATACACTCAAGCGAAATGAGTGGTCGGTCATGTGTGGCTGAGTTGCAAGATGTTCTTGTTGAACTCCAGTGTATCGTTCCTAGAGTACACTGATCGGAAGGTGATTCCATACCTTGTCATAGTTGGAAACCCAATCATCCAATACGCACTTGCGGTTTTGATTGTATACTATATATGTAGAACGTGAGATGCATGTAACACCCCGAAAATTCTATAACTGTGAAATTAACAAATTAAAGTATAATTAATTTTAAATCAAAGAACTAAGGGAAACGGGATACGCCATTGCGTTCGTCTCGGAAAAATACGCGAAATAGAGTCTGAGTTTTCGAAAAACGGAGTCCGTATGAAGAAGATATGGCCTTCGGAAGTTTGAGAATTAAGTTTAAAATTCAAACAGAATAAAATAAGCTCAGAAAATCAAATTTAAATTCGAAAATGGGGCCCAATGGGCCAGGGCGGAAAAACACCCGCCTGACGCACCAAGTCGACTGGGCTGTCGACCTGGTCTAACCAGGTCGACAGGGCTGTCGACAGGCATGTCGACCTGGTCCAGACCCAGGTCGAGCCCAGTCTAACCCGGCTGGCCTATTCTCTATGTGGTCGATTTTCTGTGGTCTGCTTTGTCATTAGGGCTAGGTGGCAGGCTCTAATTGATCTCTCTATCGAATGGATGGCTACGATCAATCCAAGCAACATCAATGGTCCTAATCAGTTCCTAACCTCTATATAAACAACCCTAGACAAACCCTAATCTATTCATTCAAAAATAAGAACAAAGCCGCCATGTTGCTGAGGAACGACTAGGAGTAGCCACCAAATTGGAGAGAGGACTAGGAGGAAAATTCTAAAGCTTAAAGCAACCTAAACAAATCAATTCAACAAAGGAATTTGCGTCTCCAAACCCCTAAATTGGAGAATTCGCCGCACCATTGTAAGTATAGTATTACTTTGGTATGAACAAATAACTGTGTTGATTTGTATGCTTGAATTGTGGCAATAAAGTAATTCGTATTTGTGCGTTCTTATCAATTTGAAATATTATATACGTTTGGATATTTATGAATTATGTTATTCATTATAAAGAACTACATGCGGTAGTTCTATGCAAGTATATGTTTGGAATATTTCGCAAATTATGTAATCCATGTTGAAGCTACATGTATGTAGTTGATTTAAATTCATGCAAGTTTGGGGTTTTGCTACTATGCCATCATGATGTATATTTTTGTGCATAAATCATTTTGTAAGTAATTGGAATAAGTTTGGGTTATTATAATCCATATGAAATTATGTTAAAAATTGGGCATCATGTATTAAGCAATGCTTTTGTACTAGAAAACCTATTTGCAAACTTATGAATATGGCTAGGCTATGATTGATATTTGGCATAATTGAAATTCATGTTAAGTCTATATTGTTTACAAGAATTATATGATGACATATGTGGTACATGGCTAGGTTAGGTTCAAAAAATCCCTTTTTGTAAGTTTACATGACTAAAGTAAGAATCATGATTTCATGTTAGAAATATTTATGCCATGGTTATGTGAACAAATGTAACTATACTTATGCCATGCTTATGTTTGACATTATGCCATGCTCATGTTTGACATTATGCCATGCTTATGTTAGAAATATTGATGCCATGCTTATGTTAGAAATATTTATGCCATGCTTATGTTTGACATTATTCCTAAATAAAAATATAGGTTCATGTGTCAATAGTGATACCTAATTTGGACTCTTATCTCAATAACAAGTTCACATGCTTTGATTCATGTCACCTATGCTTTATGATAAAGTATATGTGTAACGAACCGGGATTTTCGACTCCGAAAATCAACATCAAACTACCATGTTGACCATTCAGACATCGAACATTCCAGATCATTAATAGAAAGAAGTTAGAGGGTGAGAATAGATAAGATAGAAATATTAGAATAGAAGAAGAAGAAGGAAGCAACACAACACAGAGTCTCACATCGCAGCGGAACAAAATATAATACATAAATAACCTTTATTGAAAGCTTTTGAAATACTTACAATATCAGAGTACACATCTGGACAGTGATACTAAGCTGTCCTCACATAACACACAGCGGAATAGTAATAATATCATACGTCTGGACTCTTCCAGCTCGTCTCTTCACAGCAGTCGATAACCTGAACCTGTACAACCCGGTCTAACCCGAGCATTTACAAAACACCGGGTCAGTCTGGTGAACCAGAGTGAGATAAACTCGCACAGTAATAAGGGTAAATCATCCAATCATGATTTTAGAGTTCAAAATCTTTTCAAAGGAAAAGGATAATCGTAAGACCAAATCCACACATAAACACGGACGGTTTTTACCTTACGATAACCCAAACCACTTTGAAATCAATATCTTTTCTGATATTATAATAATGTCTAAATACAAGTAAATAACAATCTAGTGGAACGCTTGCATCTCACGCTCCACATATATAGTATACAATCAAAAACCCGCAGGCGCTTATTGGAGATTGGATTCCAACTTGACAAGGTATGGGTCCACCTTCCGATAGTGTATCTCTAGAGACGAATACACTGGGTTCAACAAGAACTTCTTGCAACCCGGCCCTCACATGACCGACCACTCATTTCGCTTGAGTGTATCGAATGTATATCACCGACGGTTGGGATCAGCAACCGTCTCCCGACAAGGGACAGCATCGAAACATAGATTTAAGAAACAAATAGGATTTCCTCTAGATAGGTGATCATACACCCTAATGGGAGCGACCCACATAGCCATGCTGCCTGCCCGATTTTTGTCATTTCTCAGTTGATGAGGCTTGAGGCCAGAATTAACTCTTGAACATCTGGTCGTCATTCACTTTGAATGCCACATCGTCAGATCCGTCAGATATCACTAATTGGCGTCCACAAAAATACTCTAGCTGGAAGCTAGAGAATGGCAATTCCCTGCCAACAACTATCGTACATTTGAAGAAATCAACGTACGTGACCCTTTGGAAATACTCTGTCAGACACTCGTCCATACAAGTCATCCAGGAACAGGATGAACCGAAGGCACTCTCCTACTGCATCCATATAGGAATCACCCCATGGATCAGTAGCGAGAAGTCCTTGCAACCCGTAGATTCCAACTACGACAGAATCACAGCTCATCTCTGCTTGCCAGGCAGAGAATATTAGTGGTTCTTCCGTTTATGAAAACCCACGGTCTTCAATGCTCCATCTCGATCATCTTCTGAGATCTTCACGTATTTGTTGGACGGAATGGTTTCGAATATAAATTCGATCCCGGTCTTTCCGTACCAACACTCGTATTGGTCAGATTTGATAGTCGGTGTTTTAACTATCAAAATATACAGTGTTTCAAACATGACACTCCAATGAGTTCACTGATTCAGTATTTAGCATCATTTGGCCTTTGACGATCTAATTTCCTTTTTGTTAAATTGAAAACTTCCAATTCTTTTAATATTCAAAAATATGATATTTGAATAACTCTAATTTCAATTAACTAACATTCAACTTACTCTATTCGCTCGACTCTAGATCGCAGCGATCACAATGGTTACGCCTGGTTCCCTCAGGAAACATCCGACCGCCGTAGGCTATCTGCAGCCCTGCGAATTACGCTAGCAGTCGTACTAAATGGCAACTTAGCCGAATAATTACGTTTGGCTAATTCTATCTCGAATATCTATATTCAATTTCCCATTTAAATCTTCTTTCAAATCATCTTTTAAATTTCGGAAATCCATTAGTTTTAACAAAGAAATTTATAGCACATATGTTATAACAATAGCGTTATAATTACTATTTAGATTTACAAAACAACAGCGCTATAATCGCTGTTTAGGTTTACAATCCATTTACCATAGCAAAAGCGCTACAATCGCTATATTAGATTTACAAAACATATATTATAACAATAGCGCTAAAATCGCTGTTTTAGATTTTCAAAACATATCTACTAACGTCTCTTACGATTATCAACTAATACTATCTTCGGATAATCCCGATGTTGTTCAAGTTGGGGTATTTTAATTACCTCTCAGACCTTGATCAAACAACGGTCTTATCCTCAGGTAAATATCAGTTATAATCAATGCCAAAATTCCATTTATAACTCTGGTTTATAATAAACCCTTTTATCGTAATCTCCTTTCACTTAATTCATATAATTGAGTACGTTTATTTCCTTTCACCATTCAATTGGCTTGCATCTCACATTCGGTAACTTTTTTAAATGAATTCCCATTTAAAAATATATTCCTAACTTTATCATTAATTAAAATAATAACTTATTTCAAACATTAACTACTTTAGTAGTTAATCCCTTTATTAACTAAATTAAATATTAAATCCCTTTTAAATCCTTATTTAAATTCAAACAATATTCATTTAACTATCTTAGTCAAAACACATTAACTTGATAAACAATTCAAATTCCAAACGGTCGATTTAATTAACTCAAAAACTTGATTATCTTATTAACCGATTTCAACAATCCTTGCTTTAAATTAATTAAAATATAATTAATTTAAATAGATTCTAATTATTTGTTTTCTTTACAAAACAAATTTTCAAGGTTTAACCATTTAATTCATTTCTTATCCTTCAACTGGTAAATCTGATTAACATCAGCATTTGCTTTGCAAAATAAATTCATAACAAATCAAAGTCTTAAATAAATAAAATATTTATTTATTTCTCTTAAATAACTTTTTATTCAAATAATATAATTTAAATCTAACTCTGGTTATAAAATAAATTTTATAACCTCAACTCTATCGATTCACCTGACGGTGAACCAATATCTATACTCGATTGGTTTTAAAGGCCATACTCTGCCAAACACTTAACCAATATCACCTATTGGTTTAAACCAAACAGATGTTGAATATCTAGTCAATAATCAACCATCAAATCAATCACACAAACAGATCAGTTCATATATGATAATATGAAAATAAATAAAACATTTTGAGGGATCCGGTTGGGTCCCTCCAACCTGTTCTTCCCTGTATTCAAAACGGTTATCACAAACCAGGTCAAACAATTCCATTTAACTGATATATCATAGCAATTTGCAACCATTTTATATCAACTAACCAACAAACATTTTCATCAGTTCCTCCAGTTCAAATGGAAACACGTTTATTTTATAAACGTGACCAACCAAGGTGAGTTACCTTTATTGGAACCAATCGTTAAAAATAACGATTTGGTATTTCACTGAAATTAAACACAGTTTAATTTCATCGGTTAAATCAACAGTTAGATAACTAGCAAAGCAGTCAACCATTGGCAAGCAGAGCACACAAAATAAAAACACCCAATTTATATAAAATATAAAAAGGGTAACTGAGTGAGTTTAACTCACCTTGACTTGATACATTGAAGTGGTTCAGTTACAGTTAAATTAAACAGTCATTTAATTTAACTGTAAACCCTCATTGACTTCATTCCCGTTCCAGTCAATTCCAGAATATTGTGTCCGTCACCACAGTCGTAACGCACTTGTTTCGTTCCACTCTGTTTGTAGATGTCAGAGTTACACAGCATATAAGTATGCAGTTAAATTCTAAATAATACAATTCCTTAGTTAACAATTATGTTAAGTAATTACTTTTAAATTCACAGTTACGGCTGAAGGCTTCCATCTCCTCGTTTGTCCTGTTCAGACCTGATTTCCTATACATAAGTTATAGAAAATATATTATACTAGGTCACTATTTAATTAGTTAATTAAATTACTTAATTAAGGTTAACTCTAATTAATTACATCAGTTAAATAAGATGGCCGATAATCCCTTCCATGCTTCGTTCTGTCCTAAGCCACCAAACACTCCTGAGAACAAAAATACCAACCTTAGTTACTGATTTAATTAAACCAAATATAGTTTGAACTAAATTATTACGTTTTATACGACCAAGCCGATCCAAGTCCTCTGCATCTTCAGTTGTGATGCCGGTTCTCTCTTTGAATTTCAGTCCAACGTCCTGCTCCTTTCAGCATTCATTTCATAATTCAATACCATGCTTAACCAAGGCTCACGCTGGCACTTCACTTTAAGGGACCACCGCTCCTTCCCTTTGACCACCATCAGCGCCTTACTTCCGACGTTAGGGACCCATCTACTGCTTCCAAACCGAGCGTCTGACCTCGCTCCATAGGCGCGCTGAACCCCCTTCGACTTCGACAGAAGCCTCCCCTCGCCAAACTCCTCCTAACGCCGGCGGTTAGACAGAAATCGCGCCACATTTCTGGTGGGATATTAGTTACCTCGGCTATCAATATATGATCCTGACGGTCAGTTTGGAGAGCTTGATTAGCACTACAGATTTCCGGTTACAAGTTTTTAGTGTGGTTGGTCAGAGGAGAAGGAATCGAAGGGGAGAAATTGGTCGATTTGGGCTGTCCAACGTTTTATGTGGCGGCTGTAATTTCATTTGACAGAGAATTAGGGTTGTTGTGTTGATATTTATAGTAGGAGCGTTTGAGACAGGTTATTATTATTTTAATTTAACGAAACTTCGCCATAAAGTAGTTGATTAAAACCCCTATAAATGATCTCTGTCTACTGATAAAAAAACTATTCTCGATGTAAAACGGTATTCCGGACCCAATGGGACAAGTTTCGTCGAAATCCGAGGTCGTATGGAAAAATTTCCTTTATGAAACCAGAAATGAACACACGTTTAATTTTTCCACGGTCACCAGATAAATCAAATCCACTTGAAACTGCGAACATCGACAATAACTTTTCGATACGAACCCAATGGCACTAGTTTCGTCGCATTCTGAGACTGTTGCCCCGGTAGGCTGTTTTTACCCCGAACCGCTATACCCTTTTTAACACCAAATTTCTCGATCTCTAAAAATAACAAACTATATACTTATTCTGACTCTAATCGACGATACGAACTCAACGGAACTGGTTTCGTGGCCTAATTCGATCATCTGCTCAAGTTACACTCAAATGTCCCTTTATTTATTTGAATGCGCACTATAGAATTTGAACGGGCGTTTACGGCTACCGTGGTCACATACGATATCGGTTTTCCACGCAATTCACCACCGTACAATAATTTAGCGATACGGTTCTAATAAAACTGATTTCGTCGAAATCTGAGTCCGTTTGCAAAACGGCCATTTTAAAGGCCTATATTTTAATAACGATTTTCCATAGCGACTATTTCAAAATTTGGTTTGGCCATAAATATCAAACTATAACACGAAATCTGGATTTTTCTCTTTCATATGAAAACTATCGTCAATATGGTCCCAACGTGTCTTGTTTCACATAAATCCGACTTATATCGAATCCTGTATTCTCAATTGAAGTTCAAAACTCGAATTTACGAACTGCACGCTATTTTCAAGCTTGATTTATAATTATATAAATATATATAACGTTCGAACTTCGTTTAAATAACGAATTCAATATTTAATTCCATTAATATTCCAATAAAATATTTAAAACTAATTTAAATATTCATATTCAAATGGTCGAAAAACACGGGTCGTTACATTCTTCCCCCCTTAAAATAATTTCGTCCTCGAAATTGCTAAGGTAAGAAAGAACGTTATAAACCCATTCATTTCAAATTTATTTTATATTAAATTAAAAATCAATTCAATACTGTGAATAAATATTTTGAAAATTTTCTAACACTTCAAATTTTCGAAAAAATTTCGCCAGCATCTCCTCTGTACGGCTCAATCGGTACAACTCCAAATCGCCTTTCTAAGCCTTTTTCCAATCCAAAAGAAAATAAACAGCCAAGCGGCTTGCCAAATAGGCTCATAAATCACCAAACCCATATAAAAATAAACGTGTACCTTTTTGTCGAGCATATCATTATATCCTTTCCCGTCTGCCACCTTGTCAGTGCATACAACTGCATCCCCAAACAAAATTTCAACTTTTATCCTCAAAACCAAATCCTTCATGCATCCAAGCCGACTCTCATTCTTAACTCAATTTCCATCCATTATCAATTTCGACTTTTAACTCACCAGTCCACCACCATTTCAGATTCCTGTCTTACCATTCAAATCTGATTCTACTCGACATATTTTATCCCAATCCAATTTCCAATTAAATGGTTTTAATTCAATTCATATTTGCTTTCCCAAATTTTTATTTAATTTTGTTTTTGTTCGAACAATTTCCCTAGGATTTTTAAACAGTTCAGCTCCTTCAAAAAAATCAAATTATTCATTTGGAATATCAAAACAACCTGTTTCTCAAAATAATTCAAAAACAAAAATTTTGGTAGTAATCCGTCACTTACCACTCGAAAATGAACACTGATGATGCGGCCGTCATTATCAGAATTATTTTCTAGTGATCGAAGTGAGTTCAATACTATATCATTTCAAAACTCCAATTTTAAACACTTTCATTTTGAAATCCGTTTCAAAATATCCTTCACGATACTTGTAAACAATTTAAAATCTCCCAGGATCTTAAAATTCTCACATATTCAATTCAAGTTCGTTTGCAAATTCATTTCCCACTTTTGGGAATTTTAATTCAAATTCTGATTTTAATTCCAGATTTAATTCATCTGTTTTCATATTATACGAATTCTAATTGGTTATTTATATAACCTTTTTAATTATAACCAAGCAACACATCCAATATACTATAATATTTCAAATGTTAATCATTCTTTTATATTCAAATACCATTTGGGTAAAATTATTTCATTTACCCTCTTTTCAAAAACATACTGTGTCGAATTATTCTGTTCAAGAGTTTAGAAACACTTATCGACACAGTTTGCATTACTGTATCGACCAGAATTCATAAACTACTCGACAAACCAATCAACACAATATAAACAGTTTTTATAACAATTTACAAATACGCGCTCATATATATATACACTCAAACTCAATCTAGGGTATTGCTAACCCCATCTCTACTGAGTCACGCCACAGAGCCAAGGTAATCACTTAACCTTCAGCTCTGATACCACTGTAACGAACCGGGATTTTCGACTCCGAAAATCAACATCAAACTACCATGTTGACCATTCAGACATCGAACATTCCAGATCATTAATAGAAAGAAGTTAGAGGGTGAGAATAGATAAGATAGAAATATTAGAATGGAAGAAGAAGAAGGAAGCAACACAACATAGAGTCTCACATCGCAGCGGAACAAAATATAATACAGAAATAACCTTTATTGAAAGCTTTTGAAATACTTACAATATCAGAGTACACATCTGGACAGTGATACTAAGCTGTCCTCACATAACACACAGCGGAATAGTAATAATATCATACGTCTGGACTCTTCCAGCTCGTCTCTTCACAGCAGTCGATAACCTGAACCTGTACAACCCGGTCTAACCCGAGCATTTACAAAACACCGGGTCAGTCTGGTGAACCAGAGTGAGATAAACTCGCACAGTAATAAGGGTAAATCATCCAATCATGATTTTAGAGTTCAAAATCTTTTCAAAGGAAAAGGATAATCGTAAGACCAAATCCACACATAAACACGGACGGTTTTTACCTTACGATAACCCAAACCACTTTGAAATCAATATCTTTTCTGATATTATAATAATGTCTAAATACAAGTAAATAACAATCTAGTGGAACGCTTGCATCTCACGCTCCACATATATAGTATACAATCAAAAACCCGCAGGTGCTTATTGGAGATTGGATTCCAACTTGACAAGGTATGGGTCCACCTTCCGATAGTGTATCTCTAGAGACGAATACACTGGGTTCAACAAGAACTTCTTGCAACTCGGCCCTCACATGACCGACCACTCATTTCGCTTGAGTGTATCGAATGTATATCACCGACGGTTGGGATCAGAAACCGTCTCCCGACAAGGGACAGCATCGAAACATAGATTTAAGAAACAAATAGGATTTCCTCTAGATAGGTGATCATACACCCTAATGGGAGCGACCCACATAGCCATGCTGCCTGCCCGATTTTTGTCATTTCTCAGTTGATGAGGCTTGAGGCCAGAATTAACTCTTGAACATCTGGTCGTCATTCACTTTGAATGCCACATCGTCAGATCCGTCAGATATCACTAATTGACGTCCACAAAAATACTCTAGCTGGAAGCTAGAGAATGGCAATTCCCTACCAACAACTATCGTACATTTGAAGAAATCAACGTACGTGACCCTTTGGAAATACTCTGTCAGACACTCGTCCATACAAGTCATCCAGGAACAGGATGAACCGAAGGCACTCTCCTACCGCATCCATATAGGAATCACCCCATGGATCAGTAGCGAGAAGTCCTTGCAACCCGTAGATTCCAACTACGACAGAATCACAGCTCATCTCTGCTTGCCAGGCAGAGAATATTAGTGGTTCTTCCGTTTATGAAAACCCACGGTCTTCAATGCTCCATCTCGATCATCTTCTGAGATCTTCACGTATTTGTTGGACGGAATGGTTTCGAATATAAATTCGATCCCGGTCTTTCCGTACCAACACTCGTATTGGTCAGATTTGATAGTCGGTGTTTTAACTATCAAAATATACAGTGTTTCAAACATGACACTCCAATGAGTTCACTGATTCAATATTTAGCATCATTTGGCCTTTGACGATCTAATTTCCTTTTTGTTAAATTGAAAACTTCCAATTCTTTTAATATTCAAAAATATGATATTTGAATAACTCTAATTTCAATTAACTAACATTCAACTTACTCTATTCGCTCGACTCTAGATCGCAGCGATCACAATGGTTACGCCTGGTTCCCTCAGGAAACATCCGACCGCCGTAGGCTATCTGCAGCCCTGCGAATTACGCTAGCAGTCGTACTAAATGGCAACTTAGCCGAATAATTACGTTTGGCTAATTCTATCTCGAGTATCTATATTCAATTTCCCATTTAAATCTTCTTTCAAATCATCTTTTAAATTTCGGAAATCCATTAGTTTTAACAAAGAAATTTATAGCACATATGTTATAACAATAGCGTTATAATTACTATTTAGATTTACAAAACAACAGCGCTATAATCGCTGTTTAGGTTTACAATCCATTTACCATAGCAAAAGCGCTACAATCGCTATATTAGATTTACAAAACATATATTATAACAACAGCGCTAAAATCGCTGTTTTAGATTTTCAAAACATATCTACTAACGTCTCTTACGATTATCAACTAATACTATCTTCGGATAATCCCGATGTTGTTCAAGTTGGGGTATTTTAATTACCTCTCAGACCTTGATCAAACAACGGTCTTATCCTCAGGTAAATATCAGTTATAATCAATGCCAAAATTCCATTTATAACTCTGGTTTATAATAAACCCTTTTATCGTAATCTCCTTTCACTTAATTCATATAATTGAGTACGTTTATTTCCTTTCACCATTCAATTGGCTTGCATCTCACATTCGGTAACTTTTTTAAATGAATTCCCATTTAAAAATATATTCCTAACTTTATCATTAATTAAAATAATAACTTATTTCAAACATTAACTACTTTAGTAGTTAAT
The DNA here is from genome assembly GCA_030737875.1 of Allium sativum. NCBI lineage: Eukaryota > Viridiplantae > Streptophyta > Magnoliopsida > Asparagales > Amaryllidaceae > Allium > Allium sativum. The sequence goes on along the minus strand of CM060923.1, from coordinate 656,083,008 downwards.
CCCTTTATTAACTAAATTAAATATTAAATCCCTTTTAAATCCTTATTTAAATTCAAACAATATTCATTTAACTATCTTAGTCAAAACACATTAACTTGATAAACAATTCAAATTCCAAACGGTCGATTTAATTAACTCAAAAACTTGATTATCTTATTAACCGATTTCAACAATCCTTGCTTTAAATTAATTAAAATATAATTAATTTAAATAGATTCTAATTATTTGTTTTCTTTACAAAACAAATTTTCAAGGTTTAACCATTTAATTCATTTCTTATCCTTCAACTGGTAAATCTGATTAACATCAGCATTTGCTTTGCAAAATAAATTCATAACAAATCAAAGTCTTAAATAAATAAAATATTTATTTATTTCTCTTAAATAACTTTTTATTCAAATAATATAATTTAAATCTAACTCTGGTTATAAAATAAATTTTATAACCTCAACTCTATCGATTCACCTGACGGTGAACCAATATCTATACTCGATTGGTTTTAAAGGCCATACTCTGCCAAACACTTAACCAATATCACCTATTGGTTTAAACCAAACAGATGTTGAATATCTAGTCAATAATCAACCATCAAATCAATCACACAAACAGATCAGTTCATATATGATAATATGAAAATAAATAAAACATTTTGAGGGATCCGGTTGGGTCCCTCCAACCTGTTCTTCCCTGTATTCAAAACGGTTATCACAAACCAGGTCAAACAATTCCATTTAACTGATATATCATAGCAATTTGCAACCATTTTATATCAACTAACCAACAAACATTTTCATCAGTTCCTCCAGTTCAAATGGAAACACGTTTATTTTATAAACGTGACCAACCAAGGTGAGTTACCTTTATTGGAACCAATCGTTAAAAATAACGATTTGGTATTTCACTGAAATTAAACACAGTTTAATTTCATCGGTTAAATCAACAGTTAGATAACTAGCAAAGCAGTCAACCATTGGCAAGCAGAGCACACAAAATAAAAACACCCAATTTATATAAAATATAAAAAGGGTAACTGAGTGAGTTTAACTCACCTTGACTTGATACATTGAAGTGGTTCAGTTACAGTTAAATTAAACAGTCATTTAATTTAACTGTAAACCCTCATTGACTTCATTCCCGTTCCAGTCAATTCCAGAATATTGTGTCCGTCACCACAGTCGTAACGCACTTGTTTCGTTCCACTCTGTTTGTAGATGTCAGAGTTACACAGCATATAAGTATGCAGTTAAATTCTAAATAATACAATTCCTTAGTTAACAATTATGTTAAGTAATTACTTTTAAATTCACAGTTACGGCTGAAGGCTTCCATCTCCTCGTTTGTCCTGTTCAGACCTGATTTCCTATACATAAGTTATAGAAAATATATTATACTAGGTCACTATTTAATTAGTTAATTAAATTACTTAATTAAGGTTAACTCTAATTAATTACATCAGTTAAATAAGATGGCCGATAATCCCTTCCATGCTTCGTTCTGTCCTAAGCCACCAAACACTCCTGAGAACAAAAATACCAACCTTAGTTACTGATTTAATTAAACCAAATATAGTTTGAACTAAATTATTACGTTTTATACTACCAAGCCGATCCAAGTCCTCTGCGTCTTCAGTTGTGATGCCGGTTCTCTCTTTGAATTTCAGTCCAACGTCCTGCTCCTTTCAGCATTCATTTCATAATTCAATACCATGCTTAACCAAGGCTCACGCTGGCACTTCACTTTAAGGGACCACCGCTCCTTCCCTTTGACCACCATCAGCGCCTTACTTCCGACGTTAGGGACCCATCTACTGCTTCCAAACCGAGCGTCTGACCTCGCTCCATAGGCGCGCTGAACCCCCTTCGACTTCGACAGAAGCCTCCCCTCGCCAAACTCCTCCTAGCGCCGGCGGTTAGATAGAAATCGCGCCACATTTCTGGTGGGATATTAGTTACCTCGGCTATCAATATATGATCCTGACGGTCAGTTTGGAGAGCTTGATTAGCACTACAGATTTCCGGTTACAAGTTTTTAGTGTGGTTGGTCAGAGGAGAAGGAATCGAAGGGGAGAAATTGGTCGATTTGGGCTGTCCAACGTTTTATGTGGCGGCTGTAATTTCATTTGACAGAGAATTAGGGTTGTTGTGTTGATATTTATAGTAGGAGCGTTTGAGACAGGTTATTATTATTTTAATTTAACGAAACTTCGCCATAAAGTAGTTGATTAAAACCCCTATAAATGATCTCTGTCTACTGATAAAAAAACTATTCTCGATGTAAAACGGTATTCCGGACCCAATGGGACAAGTTTCGTCGAAATCCGAGGTCGTATGGAAAAATTTCCTTTATGAAACCAGAAATGAACACACGTTTAATTTTTCCACGGTCACCAGATAAATCAAATCCACTTGAAACTGCGAACATCGACAATAACTTTTCGATACGAACCCAATGGCACTAGTTTCGTCGCATTCTGAGACTGTTGCCCCGGTAGGCTGTTTTTACCCCGAACCGCTATACCCTTTTTAACACCAAATTTCTCGATCTCTAAAAATAACAAACTATATACTTATTCTGACTCTAATCGACGATACGAACTCAACGGAACTGGTTTCGTGGCCTAATTCGATCATCTGCTAAAGTTACACTCAAATGTCCCTTTATTTATTTGAATGCGCACTATAGAATTTGAACGGGCGTTTACGGCTACCGTGGTCACATACGATATCGGTTTTCCACGCAATTCACCACCGTACAATAATTTAGCGATACGGTTCTAATAAAACTGATTTCGTCGAAATCTGAGTCCGTTTGCAAAACGGCCATTTTAAAGGCCTATATTTTAATAACGATTTTCCATAGCGACTATTTCAAAATTTGGTTTGGCCATAAATATCAAACTATAACACGAAATCTGGATTTTTCTCTTTCATATGAAAACTATCGTCAATATGGTCCCAACGTGTCTTGTTTCACATAAATCCGACTTATATCGAATCCTGTATTCTCAATTGAAGTTCAAAACTCGAATTTACGAACTGCACGCTATTTTCAAGCTTGATTTATAATTATATAAATATATATAACGTTCGAACTTCGTTTAAATAACGAATTCAATATTTAATTCCATTAATATTCCAATAAAATATTTAAAACTAATTTAAATATTCATATTCAAATGGTCGAAAAACACGGGTCGTTACAATATGTTATCACTATGCAAGTACACCAGTTTCTATTTTGTATTTCCAACGTCATATTGCAAGTTCATGCGCTCACCTTTCCCTTTTTGTGTATGTAATCACGCTTTAAGCCTCCCCTTTTCGCATGGCTAAGTTGGGCTTTAAAAGGCTAAGCCCAATATATACATAATAAACGGACGTGTAAAACGGGGGAAAATAACGTTGGGTTAAAATTAATTAATGAATGAAAATATAAAATAGAAGGGCCCAAGTTCAAGTATGGGTTGGGCCCATGATTGCTGTAACCTTTACACCATTAACTTAATAAAGGGCCGCAAATATTTACATATAAGAAATAAAGAAGAATGACAAGATATGTAAATGTAGAAAATACGATGTGTTTAACCCGAGGTTGGATTGAGTTGTGATGTAAACCTGCCCGGAACCGCCCGGCTGTCCAGTAGTCACAACAATACCTATCCAATGTGGGAGGTTAAACATGGAGCCCAATAAGGACCCGAGGTTAGACTGAGTTGTGGCGTAAGACTGCCCGGAACCAACCGGCAACAAGCAGCCACAACAATACCTGTCTAATGTGAGAGGTCAGGGCCTTAATAAGACAATTAAGGCTGAGTCAGGATTGTTAGGATTAAGTGAACTAAAGACTTAATCAAAATGGAACATGCTAAACTAAACGGACTGGTGGGGGTTAGGATAGAAAACACTTAACCAACTTAGCATGTTGGCTAGAGATAGAAAACCTAGTAACGGGAGACCCTTTTCAGCAGTAACCCTAGAAGGTGTATCAGGATACCCTGAAACTAGGCAGGGTGGGGCACGATTACTGGGCTGATTGTAAGAGGTCAAAGCGACGGCGGTGGTGTAGCAGTGTAGGTTCTAACGGGGTGCGGGCGTGCACACACTCCGGCGCAGAAAAATAAGGCACTGGACACCAGTAGCATACCTGTGCATTCTAAGGTTGTGTCGGGCCGCCACTATGGGACTTGATACACCCCATGGTGGGACCAGCATAGGTAACTACAACATCGGGGGCCGTAAGACACATGTAACTATGCGAGTAGGAGCCGATCATCATAGAATGGATCACATCACCCTGATTATGGGGTGCCAGTTGGAAACTAGTTTATATGGGTTCAGAGATTAACATGGGGTACGATAGTATATTCGTCCCTAGACAACTTAACCAAGTTTATAATGCTTGCCCACTTCTTGTTTATACTTATCACACTCAGTTCTTTATTCATAGACAAAGTAGTACTAGACTTACTCAGGCTTATGTCTGACTCTGCTTTTCTTTCGTCTTCTTTTCTTCCGTTCCCCCCCCCCAGGTCCACAGGGAGGGAACACAGCAGCTTGACCAACCTTAACATCCAGCTTGAAGAAGAGAAATGTATTTCTTGGACTTTCCTGTTTTGAACTATGGCTTTGGACAATCCACTATGGGGCTTTTGCAGTTTATCTACATTTTATTTATGCTTCTTTAAATAATGTACTCAAGACAGATTATGAAAATGTTATGTTATGTTTTTGGAAAGGATGTAAGACAATCATGGTGATGTTTTGTAACACGTATTTGACTTTATGAAATAAAGTTTGTTGTTCTTCCGCTGTTTACAAATATGTGTTCCTATATCTGTCTTGTATATCTGTGACTTATACTTATAAACCTCCACCAAAATTAGGGCATTCCCTTTGAGAGTGACCCTAACGGAGGTGGGGTGTTTCACTTGGTATCAGAGCATAGGTTTACCAGATAAGATAAAAAGTTTTGAAAAATTATTTTCAAAAAGGAAATTTAAAGAAGCATTTTTAAAAGAAAAATAATATTTTATTTTAAAAAAGGCAAAGTCCACTCCCCAAAGCCATAGGTACTATGTCTTATCCTTCGTTTTGAATCTATCCTTTTTGTTTCAGCATGTCCGAAGATCTTAACTTGCCAGAAGGGGTGCCAATACCTGATTGGTTTAGACGGTTCTTAGAAGCAAGGGCCACTCAGCCAGGTCCTACCGTTCCTCCTCCCCCAACTGCAGGAAATCATCCAGCTGCAGCAGCACCTTTTCCTCCACCTCCTCCTCGGGGAAACAATTTTGCTAAGATATGTAAAGATTTTAAAGCTATGGGAGGAAAGGATTTCCATGGAACTGAGTCCTTCGTGGCAGCTAGAAATTGGCTGAAAGAAACGGAGGACCTATTCATCATCTTTGAGGTAGAAGATAGAAAAAAAGTACAATTGGCGGTATGGCTATTGAAGGGCGAGGCTTCCTACTGGTGGGAAGTCACTAATGCTGAAAGACCAGTGGAGACATGGGAGGACTTTAGGGCAAGGTTTGAGACCAAATTTCTCTCAGATGCAGAAAGAAGTTTGCAGTTGGAAAAATTCTTATTTCTTAAACAAGGGGACAAGACAGTCAGAGAGTATGTGAATCAGTTCGATGAGCTGGCTAGGTTTGGGCTTGACCTAGTCAACACCCCGCACAAGAAGGCTCTCCGTTTCTTCAAAGGGTTGAATGAGCCATTAAACAGTTTGGCCATGACCCATATACCCATGGGAGCCACGTATGAAAGATTGGTGCAAATGGCATTGCTGAATGAAGAGGATAAGGGCAAGAAGGAGACTAAGGCAGAAAGCTCTCAAGGGAAGAAAGAGGGTTTGCAGCCTAAGAAGGCAGACTTTAAGAAAGGCGGGAAAGGCAACAAAGAGAAGAGGAAGTGTAATTTCTGTGGCAAAGCGGGGCACTTAGTTAAGGACTGCCAGAAAAAGAAGGCCAAGGAGAATGGTGGGTGCTTTTCTTGCGGTGAGACAGGCCATAGGGCTAAGGACTGCCCAAAGAAACGTGGACAGGGGCAGAGGGCTGGATCCACCCCAGGGGCACAGGTTCATGTGCTGGAAGCGCCACCTCTGCAACAGCGAGGTATAAATACTTCTGTAGAAAGTGTAGTTTATCTTTATGATCACCCCGTTCGCACTTTATTTGATTCTGGCGCATCACACTCCTTTATCTCGTCTGCTTTAGTAGAATCTCTGCACCTAAAAACTAGTATGGTAGAGGACCCCTTAATTGTTTCAAACCCAATTGGGGGCCCAGCTCATTTGTCTATGATCTGTTTGGGATTGAAAATTTCTATTCTAAGTGTAGAATTTCAATGTAGTGCCTTTGTTTTGGGCTTTTCGGGGTATGGTTTGATTTTGGGTATGGATTGGCTATCCAGTAATGGGGCCATCCTTGATTGTGAGAAAAGGGTTGTTAGGCTCCTAACCCAGCTCGGTAATACTTTGGAAATTTCTTGTAATCCCTCGTATGCGGTTATGCTTAGTTATCTTGAATCGCAAGATGCCTCTGTTGAAAATTTGCAATCAGTTAGAGTGGTCCGGGAATATCCGGATGTCTTCGAAGAGGTGAAGGGCTTTCTTCCGAAGCGGGAAATAGACTTCCGCATATATCTTGTAGATAATGCAAAGCCCGTTGCGTTGCCCGTTAGACACATGGCTCCACGAGAAAGGAAAGAGCTCAGTAAACAGATTAAAGAGCTTCTAGAAAAGGGGTTCATTAGGAGGAGCATTTCAGAATGGGGCGCTCCAGTGGTGTTCGCTACAAAGGCGGATGGTTCACTCCGTCTATGTGTTGACTATAGGGAGCTCAACAAGCTAACGAAAAAGAATAGGCACCCTCTCCCTAGAATTGACGATTTATTTGACCAGCTCGTAGGAGCGTCTGTTTTCTCCCAACTCGATTTAGCGACCGGTTTTCATCAGCTAAGGGTGGCTGAAGATAGCATCGATAAAACGGCATTCAGAACCCCAGACGGCTTCTTTGAATGGCTTGTCATGCCTTTCGGCTTGACAAATGCACCTGCTTACTTCGTGGACCTGATGAGTAGGGTATTTAGAGATTTCCTCAACAAATTCGTAGTGGTCTTCGTAGATGATATCCTTATCTTCTCAAAGAGTGAAGAGGAACATGCTCAACACTTAAGGGCAATCATGGAAACTTTGCGAGTCCATCAACTAAAAGCCAAGTTCTCCAAATGCCACTTTTGGAGGGAAGAGGTGAGGTTCCTTGGGCACATAGTATCCAAACAAGGGTTAGCAGTGGACCCTGCTAAGGTAGTGGCGGTACAAGATTGGAAGACACCAAGGAATGCGACTGAGGTTCGAAGCTTCCTAGGACTAGCAGGTTTCTATCGAAAGTTTATAAGGGATTTTGCGAAAATCTCAGCTCCGCTCACGAAATTGACCAAGAAGAATCTAGCGTTCAATTGGGATTTGGATTGCGAGTTTGCTTTCCAACGACTGAATAGGGCTCTTACAACAGCCCCAGTTTTGACGCTGCCAGATGGGAGCAAGATGTTCACTGTTTATACGGATGCATGTAGGACAGGGCTAGGCGCCGTCTTAATGCAAGAAGGAAGGGTAGTAGCTTATGGCGGGAGGCAGTTGAAAGCGCATGAAAAGAACTACCCAACCCACGATCTTGAGTTAGCCGCCATCGTCTTTGCACTCAAGTCTTGGCGACACTATCTCCTAGGTGAGAAGTTCGAACTTTACACTGACCATAAATCGTTGAAATATCTTTTCTCGCAGAAAGATCTTAACTTGAGGCAACAAAGATGGATGGAGTTTCTTGCCTCGTACGATTTCGAAATCTCCTATACTCCGGGCAAAGGCAACGTAGTGGCAGATGCGTTGAGCCAAAAGAAATTGACCCTAAGCCCGTTGTTTGTTGAAAGACAAAGCCAAGAGTTTATAGCCAGCTTCGACTTTAGGCCTTCCTCCGATTTCGTACCAGGCTTGCTTGCATCTCTCGAAGTGCGCCCGACTTTAGTGGATTCAGTAGGGGCAGCACAACGCGAAGACCCTCAGCTTGTGGAAATGATTGATATGCTAATTAGGGGTGAGACTTCAAGTCACCTCAACAGATACTCCATTGACGATAAAGGTTTACTAAGGCGAGACGGAAGACTATGCGTCCCACAGACAAAAGATTTAGTAAGGAAGGTTCTCGAGGAAGCACATCATTCCAAGATGACGATACACCTAGGCGGAGATAAAATGTACAAAGATATAAAAAGGACTTTCTTCTGGAACGGCATGAAAAAGGACGTGGCAGAGTTCGTTTCTAAGTGTATGGTGTGCCAACAGGTTAAAGCGGAGCAGAAAAAGCCTGGCGGACTACTACATCCTCTAGAGGTCCCGCAGTGGAAGTGGGATAGCATCTCAATGGACTTCATCGATGGGCTGCCTAGGTCTAGGAGAGGCAACACTAGCATTTGGGTAATAGTGGATAGGCTTACTAAAAGCGCCCACTTTTTACCTGTCAAAAGTAAAAGGACTGCCTCATCCCTAGCATCACTTTACCTCAAGGAAATCGTTCGACTCCATGGGATACCATCTAGCATTGTTAGTGACCGAGACCCCATCTTCACCAGTGAGTTTTGGCGGAGTCTGCAAGAAGCAGTAGGAACGCGGTTATGCTTAAGCACAGCCTATCATCCCCAAACCGACGGCCAAACAGAGAGAGTGAACAGAGTTTTGGAAGACCTTTTAAGACTATGCGTCCTTGACTTCGGAGGGACATGGGAAGACCACCTTCCTTTGGTGGAATTTGCCTACAACAACAGCTATCAAGCAACCATCGGAATGGCGCCCTTCGAAGCTTTATATGGAAGACCGTGCCGATCGCCCACTTGTTGGTGGGAGTCCACGGATAAGCTCATACTTGGACCAGATATGATCCGAGAGACCTCAGAGAAATTAGACTTAATACGAAGAAGGATGAAGACGGCCCAAGACAGACAAAAGTCCTATGCCGACAAGAGGAGGACCGACCTTGAATTTGAAGTTGGAGACAGAGTTTTTCTCAAGGTATCACCGCTAAGGAACGTTGTTCGTTTTGGAACCACAGGAAAACTGGCACCAAGGTTCGTAGGGCCATTCCCTATTATCGAGAAAATTGGGAAAATGGCCTATAGATTAGAGCTACCCGAGAAGTTGGCTGGAGTCCACAACGTTTTTCACGTTTCACATCTCCGAAAATGTCTACATGAGTCAGCTGAAGTGGTAGAGCCAAATATCCTCGAAGAGGCCGAAGTGGAACGCGAAGCAACCATAAGAAAAGTTCCAACCCGCATCTTAGGAACGGAAGTGAAGAAGCTAAGCAACCGCGAAGTCAAGCTCGTCAAAGTTCAGTGGAGCGACGCCGAGGGAGACGCGACTTGGGAAACTGAAGCTAGAATACGTACTGCCTACCCTTTTCTGTTCGAGGGTATATCTTTGATCTTTCCTTTTCCTTAAGTTGCGCTTTTATCTATCATTTTAGGTATATTTCCTCGACCATATCTTTTAGGTAGAAACCCTTTGGATGGAAACATGTAGTTGAAACATGTTATGGATGATGGTTGCAAGTGGTTGCAAGTGATTGCTAGTGGTTGCTCGTGGTTGCATATACACACACAATCTAGGTTTTAGATCGGCTCAGTCACTTCATATTGCATATGCATATATGATTGCATTCGTATATGGTTGAACTTTAATGTGTTGTCATATGGATGTTGCATCGGTATTGAATGATTGTGCACTCATGTAGAATCAAGAATAGGAAAATTTGCATACATAATGGATTCATGGCACTTACATAATTCGCATTAAGGAGGTCAACTGAATCAGTAGACCGCCTGATTTTGCATTAGATAAGTACATGTACACACACACTTCGCATATGATCATGAAGCATTAGAAATCTTTTAAGGACAATGGATGCTCGTGTTTGATGGATGAGTAGATGGATGATTGGATGTTAGGATATACATTCCTCCTAGCTTGAAGATTTCGGGGACGAAATCCTTTTAAGTGGGGGAGAATGTAACACCCCGAAAATTCTATAACTGTGAAATTAACAAATTAAAGTATAATTAATTTGAAATCAAAGAACTAAGGGAAACGGGATACGCCATTGCGTTCATCTCGGAAAAATACGCGAAATAGAGTCCGAGTTTTCGAAAAACGGAGTCCGTATGAAGAAGATATGGCCTTCGGAAGTTTGAGAATTAAGTTTAAAATTCAAACAGAATAAAATAAGCTCAGAAAATCAAATTTAAATTCGAAAATGGGGCCCAATGGGCCAGGGCGGAAAAACACCCGCCTGACGCACCAAGTCGACTGGGTTGTCGACCTGGTCTAACCAGGTCGACAGGGCTGTCGACAGGCATGTCGACCTGGTCCAGACCCAGGTCGAGCCCAGTCTAACCCGGCTGGCCTATTCTCTATGTGGCCGATTTTCTGTGGTCTGCTTTGTCATTAGGGCTAGGTGGCAGGCTCTAATTGGTCTCTCTATCGAATGGATGGCTACGATCAATCCAAGCAACATCAATGGTCCTAATCAGTTCCTAACCTCTATATAAACAACCCTAGACAAACCCTAATCTATTCATTCAAAAATAAGAACAAAGCCGCCATGTTGCTGAGGAACGACTAGGAGTAGCCACCAAATTGGAGATAGGACTAGGAGGAAAATTCTAAAGCTTAAAGCAACCTAAACAAATCAATTCAACAAAGGAATTTGCGTCTCAAAACCCCTAAATTGGAGAATTCGCCGCACCATTCTAAGTAGAGTATTACTTTGGTATGAACAAATAACTGTGTTGATTTGTATGCTTGAATTGTGGCAATAAAGTAATTCGTATTTGTGCGTTCTTATCAATTTGAAATATTATATACGTTTGGATATTTATGAATTATGTTATTCATTATAAAGAACTACATGCGGTAGTTCTATGCAAGTATACGTTTGGAATATTTCGCAAATTATGTAATCCATGTTGAAGCTACATGTATGTAGTTGATTTAAATTCATGCAAGTTTGGGGTTTTGCTACTATGCCATCATGATGTATATTTTTGTGCATAAATCATTTTGTAAGTAATTGGAATAAGTTTGGGTTATTATAATCCATATGAAATTATGTTAAAAATTGGGCATCATGTATTAAGCAATGCTTTTGTACTAGAAAACCTATTTGCAAACTTATGAATATGGCTAGGCTATGATTGATATTTGGCATAATTGAAATTCATGTTAAGTCTATATTGTTTACAAGAATTATATGATGACATATGTGGTACATGGCTAGGTTAGGTTCAAAAAGTCCCTTTTTGTAAGTTTACATGACTAAAGTAAGAATCATGATTTCATGTTAGAAATATTTATGCCATGGTTATGTGAACAAATGTAACTATACTTATGCCATGCTTATGTTTGACATTATGCCATGCTCATGTTTGACATTATGCCATGCTTATGTTAGAAATATTGATGCCATGCTTATGTTAGAAATATTTATGCCATGCTTATGTTTGACATTATGCCTAAATAAAAATATAGGTTCATGTGTCAATAGTGATACCCAATTTGGACTCTTATCTCAATAACAAGTTCACATGCTTTGATTCATGTCACCTATGCTTTATGATAAAGTATATGTTATCACTATGCAAGTACACCAGTTTCTATTTTGTATTTCCAACGTCATATTGCAAGTTCATGCGCTCACCTTTCCCTTTTTGTGTATGTAATCACTCTTTAAGCCTCCCCTTTTCGCATGGCTAAGTTGGGCTTTAAAAGGCTAAGCCCAACATATACATAATAAACGGACGTGTAAAACGGGGGAAAATAACGTTGGGTTAAAATTAATTAATGAATGAAAATATAAAATAGAAGGGCCCAAGTTCAAGTATGGGTTGGGCCCATGATTGGTGTAACCTTTACACCATTAACTTAATAATGGGCCGCAAATATTTACATATAAGAAATAAAGAAGAATGACAAGATATGTAAATGTAGAAAATACGATGTGTTTAACCCGAGGTTGGATTGAGTTGTGATGTAAACCTGCCCGGAACCGCCCGGCTGTCCAGTAGTCACAACAATACCTATCCAATGTGGGAGGTTAAACATGGAGCCCAATAAGGACCCGAGGTTAGACTGAGTTGTGGCGTAAGACTGCCCGGAACCAACCGGCAACAGGCAGCCACAACAATACCTGTCTAATGTGAGAGGTCAGGGCCTTAATAAGACAATTAAGGCTGAGTCAGGATTGTTAGGATTAAGTGAACTAAAGACTTAATCAAAATGGAACATGCTAAACTAAACGGACTGGTGGGGGTTAGGTTAGAAAACACTTAACCAACTTAGCATGTTGGCTAGAGATAGAAAACCTAGTAACGGGGTCCCTTTTCAGCAGTAACCCTAGAAGGTGTATCAGGATACCCTGAAACTAGCCAGGGTGGGGCACGATTACTGGGCTGATTGTAAGAGGTCAAAGCGACGGCGGTGGTGTAGCAGTGTAGGTTCTAACGGGGTGCGGGCGTGCACACACTCCGGCGCAGAAAAATAAGGCACTGGACACCAGTAGCATACCTGTGCATTCTAAGGTTGTGTCGGGCCGCCACTATGGGACTTGATACACCCTATGGTGGGACCAGCATAGGTAACTACAACATCGGGGGCCGTAAGACACATGTAACTATGCGAGTAGGAGCCGATCATCATAGAATGGATCACATCACCCTGATTATGGGGTGCCAGTTGGAAACTAGTTTATATGGGTTCAGGGATTAACATGGGGTACGATAGTATATTCGTCCCTAGACAACTTAACCAAGTTTATAATGCTTGCCCACTTCTTGTTTATACTTATCACACTCAGTTCTTTATTCATAGACAAAGTAGTACTAGACTTACTCAGGCTTATGTCTGACTCTGCTTTTCTTTCGTCTTCTTTTCTTCCATTCCCCCCCCCCCCCAGGTCCACAGGGAGGGAACACAGCAGCTTGACCAACCTTAACATCCAGCTTGAAGAAGAGAAATGTATTGCTTGGACTTTCCTGTTTTGAACTATGGCTTTGGACAATCCACTATGGGGCTTTTGAAGTTTATCTACGTTTTATTTATGCTTCTTTAAATAATGTACTCAAGACAGATTATGAAAATGTTATGTTATGTTTTTGGAAAGGATGTAAGACAATCATGGTGATGTTTTGTAACACGTATTTGACTTTATGAAATAAAGTTTGTTGTTCTTCCGCTGTTTACAAATATGTGTTCCTATATCTGTCTTGTATATCTGTGACTTATACTTATAAACCTCCACCAAAATTAGGGCATTCCCTTTGAGAGTGACCCTAACGGAGGTGGGGTGTTTCAATGCAAGTGTTTCTACTAGACTGATATCTATTTGTATTTAGACATTATCATAATATCAGAATGATATTACTTTTCAAAGATGTTTGGATTCTCATAAGGGAAAAACCCGTTCCGTATTCACGGCGTGGTCTTATGAGATATCATATACCTGTTTAAATGATTTGAGTTTACTCACACCAGTCCATGTTGCTTAAGTGGTCTTCTGATAGGGGGTTCTCGCTTCGCGGTTTGGTGGCGAACGGGAGACTCTTACCCCTACAGGTCCTGGTACAGGTTGGTCGAGTCGAGAGGCTGGCCGTAAAGCATGGTGTCTGGGGTACCAATGTATGCCACGGGGGGATGATAGCCCTCTACCTTCGGGTTACTACAGTTGGTATCAGAGCTTAAGGTTAAGTATTACCTTGGCTCTGTGGCGTAACTCAGTAGAGATGGGATTAGTAATATCCTAGATTGAGTTTGAGTGTATATATACGAGTGAACGTATTTGTTATTTGATATAAAAATTTGTTTTATATTGTGGAGCTTTATTGGTTGAGTGGCTTATGAATGCTGGTCGATAGTGGGACACCACAATATCGATAGGGGTTTCTAAACACTCGAATACGATGAACCAACATGATATGTTTTGAAATTTACATAGTATAATTGGTTGTATTGGTTGTTATTATAATCAGATGAGATTATAAAAAGGCGAAATGGTTATAAATAACTGATCAGAATTCATATAAGTAAAGTATATGAAATAAGATGAATTAAATCTGAATTTAAATCAGAATCCGGGATTAAAATAAGTAAATTTTAAGTTCCTGGGAGATTTTGAAAATGTTTTCAAATTTGAAAGTGTTATAGTATTGAACTCACTTCGATAAACTGGGAAATAACCCTGATGAGTGTGGCCACATCATCAGTGTCGTTTTCGAGTCGCTAAGTGACGGATTACTACCAAAGGTTTTGTTTTTAAATTGTTTTGAGAAAACAAGTGGTTTAGAAATTCAAATGTTTTGAATTGGTGTTATGATTTCAAAATTGATTTGTAATAAACCCAGGAATTTAAATTCTGAAAATTTTAATTTAACTTATGAAGTTAAATGGATTAAAATGGTGAAGGTGAATAAGTAAATTAGGATTTAACTCTAACTAAGTTAAACAAAATGAATCAGATTGTTAAGTAATGATTGTGGGATCAATAATGGATTTGAGTTTGAAATGTGATTTGGCTTGGATATAACCAAATGATTTAGTTGAGAGTAAACTGATTGGAGTTGATTTGGATGGCATGGTATATGCAGAACTGGTAACCGATGGGAATGGTATAATGATATGGTCAGCAAAAAGGTACAAGTTTATATTTCATATAAGTTGGAATTTATGAGCCGATTTGGCAAGCCGCTTGGCGTTTTGATTTTCTTTTGGGTTGGAGAAGGCCCAGAGAGGCGAGTTGTGGTTTTACCGATAGGGCTGTACAAAGGAGGTTATGGCGAAATTTTCTGAAAAATTTAAGCGTTAGAAAATTTTCAAAATTTTTGAAAATTTAGGTTAGTCGGAAGGAATTAATATTTTAGTCAATATTAATTGGTTCAGTTGAAAACAGAAATATGGAGCGAACAAATCTTAAGAATTCCAATAGATAGGGTCGTCCTCTAACTTAGAAATTTCGAGGACGAAATTATTTTAAGTGGGGAAGAATGTAATGACCCGGATATTTGACGGTGAGATAATTAACTTATTTAAGTATTTAAATAACGAATATATTAATTAATCGACAATGTTAGAACGTATAATTATATTATAATTAAAACCGAGCTCGAAATGGCACTGCAGTTCGCTATTTGGCGATTCAAACTTCAACTGAATATACAGAAGCCGTTTTAAATCGGATTTCTGTGAAACAAGAAACGTGTGGAGCGGATGGAGTATATCTTTCTAGTGGAAGAGAAAAATCGGGATTTCGTCGTGTAGATTTTGAGATATGTCCAAATCAAATTTTAAAATAGTCGCGATGGAATCGTTTATCGACCGTAACGGATTATTCAATATAACTAGAGATCGGGTTTGAATTTAGACAAGGTTCTTTTGGGAAATAGTGATAATTTAATTTTTAGAATTTTATTGTAATTTTTAATTAATTTAAATAAGCAACTTTATATTTGGAGTATTTTGCACCCTGTAATCAACATTTTGAGATTTCAAAATATGAGTTAATCTACCGATATTATTATATTTTTGGGATCATAACACATTGCTGGTCACGACAGTATTTGTATTTCTGTTGTTAGCAGTCCATTCGGGAACGAAGATTTATGAAACGAATGATAAGACCATTTAAGACTTAAGTATACATATGAAATAAACTATAACAACTGAAAGATGAGTCTCCCATTTATTCGTAACATAAAAGATAATAGAAGTAAAACTGAGGTGATACACCTGTTAAATTCCTACCTAGTTAATGTGAGTAACCTTAATTATATTAGAAATGAGGTATGATATCTTAGCTATGAAGTAAAAAGCGAACACCTTCTTTCCAATGATTTACATCTCTATACCCGTAAGGCTAAAACTACAGCCTATCATCAGTTGGAAATGTAAGAATAACAGGAGGCCACATACGCCCTTTCTTAACCACACAAACCACACAGTGACCACGTTTCCAAAGTTGTTCCTATAAATATAAATTAATCTTTCTAAACCCTAAATCAAAGTCCACGGAACTTCATTCTGTGAGCCGCCACTTTACCAGCAAAAGCATGATAAATCTCCAAAACTTTCCACCTATTTTACTCTTGATCCATTCACCATTTTGAAAACTCTTTTACTACATAATCAAAGAGCTTAACCTACTCTCCGATCCTACCAGCGTTGATCGTGTATGAAGTGACGTGGTGTTCTGTATTCACTCGAGAATAGCCGGCGGCTCGTGAAAGGTTGTGAGCGACTGAAAGGGTCGAACTTTTTGAGGTTCATAGCGGGGTCAGGCGTCATTGAAGCGGAGTCGTTGGTGGGTCCTGATGATCCTCAGGAGACATTATTTAGGTGCAGCAGTTGGTGTTGTTTTCGGTGCTGAAGGAGCAAACGCAAAGTCAGCAAAAAGAAGTCGGCAGAAGGAAACAAGAATGTGGGGCCCGTGCCTTTTTCCTTTCAAATTGAAGTTGTACAAAGCAATGTACATGGAATTTGTGAACAATACAAAAAGACGTGGGATTCATGGTGCAAACAGAAGTGGGAGTGGACTTCTGCAAATGGCAGAGCATTTGCGTGCGTTTACTTTTGGCAGGGCAGTGAAGTACTGCTATGTATTAGGTAGTGTACATGAGTGGAATTAGGAAGGGGAGTGTTCGGATTTTCTACATGTTGAAAATGGCTTTCAAATGTTGTATGGACCAAGATTTTTAGCAGAAAAGAAAGAGTTTGCAACTGATGTAAATGGGTATGGTGAGCATGAATATTTCAACAGTGAAAGAAACAACTTACTGAAACGTTTTTGGAAAAGAAGAAATGGGCAACCGCCGGTCAGTTTTGAGCATTTGATTGGGCCGATGGAAGCCAGTGGTTGATAAAAGATAGAAGAGAAAAGAAAGTAAAAGAAAAGGGATGGTGTGGAAATTTGGCTATGGAAACGAGCACTATTATTTACATTCAAGGAGGAAGGTCTGTAGTATGCTGGTCGGAATTACGCTGGGCCGAGAAAACAAAATGAAATTGGCAAAAACAAGATCCATTGGGACCGTATGGACGGTGGCTCCACAATGGGACTGCCTGGAAGTGAGATGGGGCTCGTTACAATTTATATCGAAATAAATTGTCCATCTGAAACAACAGACGCAAATCGTTATTAAACGGTTAACGCGAAATGTGAGTAAAACTCACTAACTCTCCTCAATTTGTATTTTAATATAAATTGTACTTTATTTATTGACTGCTGTAGATTGATTGTTAAACTGGACTGTTAAATAGATTTGATTGAGAACGTAGTTATAGTTAGTCTATGTACTGTTAGTCAAATATGGTTCTGTACAACAGGATATTTCATTTCAAAATGAAATATGATGTATATTATACTGTGTAACATCTGTGGATGCAGGGAGACAGGTTGGAGGAATCCGACTGGGTTCCTCAACAATTATTTTACTGTTTTCATATATTGTGATATATGTGTGATTTATAATCTGTTATTGATCATGGATGTTAGAACGATATTGATCATCGTTGTTTGATATTTTGAATATCATAAGAAACCCTGAGTTGTAAAAAGGAATATTTCAATGTATATTAAAATAAAGGAATTTTATAAAATCATAGGATTTTATAAAAGGAAATTATTTATAAAACGAACACGGTTTTATAAAAGGAAAGTATTTATAAAACAAATAGAGTTTTATAAAAGGGATATTTATTTAGAAAATAAATAGAATAAAGGAATATCTGTAACGGTAAATAGAAGTTGTAAATAAGGAATATCTGTAACGGTAAATAGAAGTTGTAAATAAGGAATATCTGTAACGGTAAATAGAAGTTGTAAATAAGGAATATCTGTAACGGTAAATAGAAGTTGTAAATAAGGAATATTTGAAACGGTAAATAGAAGTTGTAAAAAAGGAAATAGTTGTAATGGAAAACAAACGTTATAAAAAGGAAATTGAAGAGATAATCGAAATAGAGTAATTGAATATTAGTCATTCAATTAGAAATAACCTGATTTGAGTTAGTCTAATATTAGTTAATCGAATAAGAATAGTCTAATATTAGCTAATCGAATTTAGTAACCGAATACAAGTAAATCAAAAGGAGTTTATCGAATTTAGTTATTCGATAGAGTTAATCAAAAGGATTTTATCGAATTTAGTTATTCGATAGAGTTAGATCAATAGAGTTAATCGACTTATAGTATTCGAATAAGAGTAAATCAAATAGAATTAAACAATATTAGAAACTGACTAGAGATTGGTAAGTTGAATAGTTTTCTGAGTGTTGATCTGATGTTGGTTTCGGCCTTCGGGGTTTATACTTAGAGAATTGTTCTCTTACTAGTTTACAGTTAGGGACTAATAGTTGTGGAATGATAGTGATGCGTAAATGAGGATTGGAAATGTTTTCCAATGTTGAAAATGTATATTTTCTAGTTTTAGAAAATAAGGAAATATGAATATATATATATATATGATTGATGATTGGATCGATAATTCCATTTGGAATTAAGATCGGTGTTTGTACACCGACATATTTTCATTTGATAGTTAAATCACAGACTATCGAAGTTTTGACCCTTTTACGTTGTTAATATGGAGAGACCGGTTGGATTATTATCCGAAGAACCACTCCGTATCGACATAAGCGTTGTGATCAAATACGATGAAGATAATTGAAGACGGAGTAAAGTGCAAGGGCTGTCCTGTTTACAGAATAGTGCCTTCGGTTTCGTTCAGTCCCAGAACGAACGTATATGGACGAATGTCTGACAGAATAGTTCCAATGATCGAATGGGTTGGACTGTACAAATATATATGGTGGCCAACGGATTTATTCCCTTCGCATAATATCCAGAATCTATTTGTGCAGATCCAACTAAATGATTAACGGATCTGATAATGTGGCATTCATAGTGATCGTGTTATAAATGAATGGAAAGTAAGCATAGATTCTAGCCTCACATCCGGTAAATGACAGAAATCGGGCAGGCAGCATGGCTAAGTCGGTCGCACCGAAGTAGGGTGTATAATCACCTATCTAGAGAATATTCATTTGCTTCTTAAATCTATCAATGCTGTCCCATATATATATACGGGAACGGTTGCTGATCCCAACCGTTGGTGATGTACATTCGATACAATCAAGCGAAATGAGTGGTCGGTCATGTGTGGCTGAGTTGCAAGATGTTCTTGTTGAACTCCAGTGTATCGTTCCTAGAGTACACTGATCGGAAGGTGATTCCATACCTTGTCATAGTTGGAAACCCAATCATCCAATACGCACCTGCGGTTTTGATTGTATACTATATATGTAGAACGTGAGATGCAAGCGTTTCTACTAGACTGATATCTATTTGTATTTAGACATTATCATAATATCAGAATGATATTACTTTTCAAAGATGTTTGGATTCTCATAAGGGAAAAACCCGTTTCGTATTCACGGCGTGGTCTTATGAGATATCATATACCTGTTTAAATGATTTGAGTTTACTCACACCAGTCACATGACTGACCCGGAGTTTATTTGTTTTGCCTTCCCTAAACTCTTGGGTGCCTAAATTTGTACGGGCAGTCAAGTAGTCGGGATTTTACAGATACACTTGGAGAGCTTGGAGCAGGAGGCTTCAGGATTCTATAGCTATTATTATTTCCGCTGTTGTTGTAAGTGCTGCACTCTGATAAGTGCTATTGTATATATAACTGTTTGTATTTCAAAAGTTATGTTATATTTTATTCGTTCCGCTGTGAGATTCGTGTTTACTCTGATGATGATGTTCTTCTTCTTCTTCTATTCTACTAGTTCTATCTTATCAATCCTCACCCTTTATCTTCTTTCTGTTAGTTTCTTGAATTTCTAGTGCAATTTGGGGTTGGACTTGTGTTATTTAGTCAGCTCAAATTGGACTGGATTTTCGGGTCACTACAGAAATAGTTGGTGGTCGTCCAGACGTACTTGGAGATGGATGGATATGCGAGGAAAGTGCCTCCGGTTTCGTTCAGACCCAGAGCGAACTTGTAAATGGACTGTGTGTCTGACATTGGATTTTAGTCCGTGTGATTGATCTCTATTAAATATATATCTGTTTGGCGGCGGAGAATTTATTCTCTTGCTTAACGCCCTTCTCTGAGACGTACGAGCTCAGGGGTTATATATTGATGGATATCAAACGCATGGAGTGAATTGTCTGTGTGGCATGCCTAAGTGGAAATTGATCGAGGCTTCTGTTGAAAAGCAAAGTCTTGTGGTGATGATCAAAGCACAGCCTGTGTGGCACAGCTTTGTGTAACGTGAATTCGCGAGCCTCGCACCCCGGTTGTGAACCAAAAACGGGAGAGGACCTCAGGGAGGGCATGCGTTTCCTTCTAGCTAGGGTGGTGTCAGTGACCTACCAGCCCTGACATTTATATACTTTTCACTTGTGTGGTTGTTGCTGTTGCGAGGCGCCTCGGTTAGATCGGACGATCCGGGTCTGATGGAGCCATTCGTTGGCTCATTTACGCCCCAAAGGGCGGGGAAGCGCAGTGTTCAGGAATTTTAATCCACATCGGTGGACCGGCCCTGACGATCCAAGGGTCACTCGAGCTCTGATCCTGAGACATGGGCTAGATTGTCTCGAATCGGTTGAGGACTATCTTTTGCCTCGGTTCACAGATGGAAATCCAACTTCCAAATACGTGATTTTAAGGTTTTAATTGTAGAACTAGTATGGCGACATGATATATGGTACCCATGCCGCCTATGATTGATACTTATGATTTGAAGTTGTTTTATACACTATGCACTTATAATAGTATCAAATGATTTGTTTTAAACGTATCAAGCATTCTTTGGCTGTTATAAGGGAAAACCCTATCCCCTGGCTTGCGTTGCGTTGTGTGATAGGACCTGGGTCTTATAACAGCTTCATTTTTCTTTATTTAGCATTGCGCTGTTTGTTTTATGCACTGGTATTCTTGGGAGGAAACCCGTTCCATGTTATACGGCGTGGTCCCTTGATTTACCTAACTTTAAAAATAAAGATTAATAACTTTTTTAGTTCTCACACCAGTCCCATGACTGACCTGGAGTTTATTGTTTTAACCTAAACTCTGGGTGCCCCTATTATGACACGGGCAGCTAGTAGTTTTGGTTTTGCAGATTTATATTCACAGGATCCTGGTTTACAGCTGGAACGATATCCTGAAAGCTTTGTATCCGTATATCTCCTTCTAGTTGTGTATTGTATTATTTTCCGCTGCTATGTAATTTATTGTAATCTCTGATATTTCTGTGTAATATATGTTTGTTTATACTCTGTATATTGTTGTAATCTGATGCGTTGTTGTAATATACAATGAAATGTTCTTCCGTCTGCGTTCTATTTTGTCGTGTTCTCAAGACAATTCGTTCTTTCCCTTCTCTTCGGGGACCGGGGAAGTTCGGGTCGTTTCATATAGATGCTTTAAAATGTAGAATAGCAAACATGCGACAGTGTTTTACCTGATGAATTAGTCACTAAGAAACATGTTCAGTCAATATGAAAATATTAATATTCCACTAATATTTGAAAAAAAATCGTCTTATTCACACAAATTCTACTCCCAAAGTCGAAACATGTTTTTAAAAACACTATTATTTAATGATGAGTATTACATGTATTTGAAATGGTAGAGTTTCAAACATGCGGCAGTGTTTTACCTGGTTACTTGAGCACCAAGAAACCTACTTATCCGATGCAAACCTCAAAGCTTCACTTATAATTTGAAACTTTCTTGATCTTATTTGCGTGGATCCAGGGTCCAAATGGAAATATGCAAATGATGAGTGTTACAGATTCTTTAAAATGTAGAATAACAAACATGCGGCAGTGTTTTACTTGATTAGTTAGTCACTAAGCAACCTGCTCAGTCAATATGAAAATATGAATATTCTACTAATATTTGAAAACTTTTTCGTCATATTCACACCAATTCTACTCTCAAAGTCGAAACGTGTTTTTAAAAACACTATTATTTAATGATGAGTATTATATGTGTATGAAATGGTAGAGATTCAAACATGCATCAGTGTTTTACTTGATTACTTGAGCACCAAGAAACCTACTTATTCGATGCAAACATCAAAGTTTCACATATATTTTGAAACTTTCTGGATCTTATTGGCGCGGATTCAGGGTCCAAACGGTAATATGAAAATGATGAGTGTTATAGATGCTTTAAAATGTAGAATAGCAAACATGCGGCAGTGTTTTACCGGATTACTTAGTCAATAAGAAACCTGCTCAGTTAGTATGAAAATATGAAAATTCTACTAATATTTGAAAACTTTTCTTCTTACTCACACAAATTCTACTCCCTAAGACGAAACGTGATTTTAAAAAACGTTATTATTTGATGATGAGTATTATATGCATTTGAAATGATAGAGTTTCAAACATACGGCAGTGTTTTACCTGAATACTTGAGCACCAAGAAACCTACTTATTCGATGCAAACATCAAAGTTTCACTTATATTTTGAAACTTTCTTGATCTTTTTGGCGCGGATCCAGGGTCAAAACATTAATATGCAAATGATGAGTGTTGTATATGCTTTAAAATGTAGAATTGCAAACTTGCGGCACTGTTTTACCTGATTACTTAGTCACTAAGCAACCTGTTCAGTCAGTATGAAAATATGAATATTCTACTAATATTTCAAAAAAAAATCGTCTTATTCACACAAATTCTACTCCCAAATTTGAAACGTGTTTTTAGAAACACTATTATTTAATGATGATTATTATATGTATTTGAAATAGTGGAGTTTCAAACATGCAGCAGTGTTTTAGCTGATTACTTGAGCACCAAGAAACCTACTTATTCGATGCAAACAACAAATTTTCACTTATATTTTAAAACTTTCTTGATCTTATTGGCGCGGATCCAGGGTCCAAACGGAAATATGAAAATGATGAGTGTTATTGATGCTTTCAAATGTAGAATAACAAACATGCGACAGTGTTTTACCCGATTACTTAGTCACTAAGCAACTTGCACAGTCAATATGAAAATATGAATATTCTACTAATATTTGAAATTTTTTCGTCTTATTCACATAAATTCTACTCCCAGAGTCAAAAAGTGTTTGAAAACACATTATTTAATGATGAGTATTATATGTATTTTAAAATGGTAGAGTTTCAAACATGCGGCAATGTTTTACCTGATTACTTGAGCACCAAGAAACATAATTATTCGATGTAAACATCAAAGTTTCACTTATGATTTGAAACTTTCTTGATTTTATTTGCGCGGATCCAGGGTCTAAACGGTAATATACAAATGATGAGTGTTATAGATGCTTTAAAATGTAAAATAGCAAACATGCGGCAGTGTTTTACTCGATTAATTAGTCACTAAGCAACATGTTCGGTCAATATGAAAATATGAATATTCTACTAATATTTGAAATATTTTTTGTCTTATTCACACAAATTCTACTTCCAAAGTCGAAACGTGTTTTTTAAAAACACTATTATTTAGTGATGAGTATTATATGTATTTGAAGTAGTAGAGTTTCAAACCTGCGGCAGTTTTGTACCTGATTACTTGAGCACCAAGAAACCTACTTATTCGATGCAAACATCAAAGTTTCACTTATATTTTGAAACTTTGTTGATCTTATTGGCGTGGATCCAGGGTCCAAACGGTAATACGCAAATAATGAGTGTTATAGAAGCTTTAAAATGTAGAATAGAAAACATGCAGTAGTGTTTTACCCGATTACTTAGTCACTAAGCAACTTGCTTAGTCAATATGAAAATATGAATATTCTACTAATATTTGAAAACTTTTACATCTTATTCACACAAATTATACTCCCAAAGTTAAAACGTTTTTTTGAAACACTATTATTTAAAGATGAGTTTTGTATGTATATGAAATGATAGAGTTTCAAACATGCGGCAGTGTTTTACTTGATTACTCGAGCACCAATAAAACTACTTATTCGATGCAAACATCAAAGTTTCACTTATATTTTTAAACTTTCTTGATCTTATTGGCGTGGATCCAGGGTCCAAACGGAAATATGCATATGATGAGTGTTATAGATGCTTTAAAATGTAAAATAGCAAACATGCGGCACTGTTTTACCTGATTTCTTAGTCAGTAAGCAACCTGCTCACTCAATATGAAAATATGAATACTCTACTAATATTGAAAAAAAATTCGTCTTATTCGCACAAATTCTACTCCCAAAGTCGAAACGTGTTTTTAAAAACACTATTATTTAATCATGAGTATTACATGTATTTGAAATGGTAGAGTTTCAAACATGCGACAGTTATTTACCTGATTACTTGAGCACCAAAAAACCTACTTATTCGATGCAAACATCAAAGTTTCACTTATATTTTGAAACTTTCTTCATTTTATTGGCATGGATCCAGGGTCCAAACGGTAATATGCTAATGATGAGTGTTATAGAAGCTTTAATGTGTAGAATAGCAAACATGCGGCAGTGTTTTACCTGATTACTTAGTAACTTAGCAAACTCTCAGTCAATATGAAAATATGAATATTCTACTAATATTCGAAAACTTTTTCGTCTTAATCAAACAAACTCTACTCCCAAAGTCGAAACGTGTTTTTAAAAACACTATTATTTAATGATGAGTATTATATGTATTTGAAATGGTTGAGTTTCAAACATGCGACAGTGTTTTACTTGATTACTTGAGCACCACGAAACCTACTTATTCGATGCAAACATCAAAGTTTCACTTCTATTTTGAAACTTTCTTGATCTTGTTGGCGCAGATCCAGGGTCCAAACGGTAATATGCAAATGATGAGTATTATAGGTGCTTTAAAATGTAGAATATCAAACATGTGGCAGTGTTTTACCTGATTACTTAGTCACTAAGCAATCTGCTCAGTTAATATGAAAATATGAGTATTCTACTAATATTTGAAAACTTTTTCGTCCTATTCGCACAAATTCTACTCCCAAAGTCGAAACATGTTTTAAAAAGCACTATTATTTAATGATGAGTATTATATGTATTTGAAATTGTAGAGTTTAAAACATGCGGCAGTGTTTTACCTAATTACTTGAGCACCAAGAAACCTACTTATTCTATGCAAACACCATAGTTTCGCTTCTATTTTGAAACTTTCTTGATCTTATTGGCGCGGATCCAGGGTCCAAACATTGATATGCAAATGATGAGTGTTATAGATGCTTTAAAATGTGGAATAGCAAACATGCGACAATGGTGATATGAAAATGATTAGTGTTATAGATGCTTTAAAATGTAGAATAGCAAACATGCGACAATGTTTTACCTGATTACTTAGTCACTAAGCGACCTGCTCAGTTGATATGAAAAAATGAATATTCTACGAATATTTGAAAACTTTTTCGCCTTATTCATACAAACTCTACTCCCAAAGTCGAAACGTGTTTTTAAAAACACAATTATGCAATGATGAGTATTAAATGTATCTGAAATGGTAGAGTTTCAAACATGCGGCAATGTTTTACCTGATTACTTGAGCACCAAGAAACCTACTTATTCGATGCAAAAATAAAAGTTCCACTTATATTTTGACACTTTCTTGATCTTATTGGCGCGGATCCAGGGTCCAAATGGTAATATGTAAATGATGAGTGTTATAGATGATTTAAAATGTAGAATAGCAAACATGTGGCGGTGTTTTACCTGATTACTTAGTCACTAAGCAACCTGCTCAGTCAATATGAAAAAATTAATATTCCACTAATATTTGAAAACTTTTTCATCTTATTCACACAAATTCTACTTCCAAAGTCGAAACATGTTTTTAAAAACACTATTATTTAATGATGAGTACTACAAGTATTTGAAATGGTAGAGTTTCAAACATGCGGCAGTGTTTTACCTGATTACTTGAGCACCAAGAAACCTACTTATTCGATGCAAAAATTAAAGTTTCACTTGTATTTTGAAATTTTCTTGTTCTCATTGGCGCGGATCCAGGGTCCAAACAGTAATATGCAAATGATGAGTGTTATAGATGCTTTAAAATGTAGAATAGAAAACATGCGGCAGTGTTTAACCCGATTACTTAGTCACTAAGCAACCTGCTCAGTCAATATGAAAATATGAATATTCTACTAATATTTGAAAACTTTTTCGTCCTATTCACACAAACTCTACTCCCAAAGTCGAAAAGTGTTTTTAAAAACCCTATTATTCAATAATGAGTAATATATGTATTTGAAATGGTAGAGTTTCAAACATGCGGCAGTGTTTTTCCAGATTTCTTGAGCACCAAGAAACCTACTTATTCGATGCAAACATCAAATTTCACTTATATTTTGAAACTTTCTTGATCTTATTGGCGCGGATTCAGGGTCCAAACGGTAATATGCAGATGATGAGTGTTATAGATGCTTTAAAATGTAGAATAGCAAACATGCGACAGTGTTTTACCTGATTACTTAGTCACTAAGCAACCTACTCAGTCAATATGAAAATATGAATATTCCACTAATATTTGATAACTTTTTCGTCTTATTCACACAAATTTTACTTCCAATGTCGAAACGTGTTTTTAAAAACATTATTATTTAATGATGAGTACTGTATGTATTTGAAATGGTTGAGTTTCAAACATGCGGCAGTGTTTTACCTGATTACTTGGGCACCAAGAAACCTACTATTTCAATGCAAACATCAAAGTTTCACTTATATTTCGAAACTTTCTTGATCTTATTGGCGCGGATCCAGGGTCCAAATGGTGATATGAAAATGATGAGTGTTATAGATGCCTTTAAATGTAGGATAGCAAACATGCGACAATGTTTTACCTGATTACTTAGTCACTAAGCAACCTGCTCAGTCAGTATGAAAATATGAATATTCTACTAATATTTGAAAACTTTTTTGCCTTATTCACATAAACTCTACTCCGAAAGTCGAAGCGTGTTTTTAAAAACATTATTATTTAATGAGGAGTATTATATGTATTTGAAATGGTAGAGTTTCAAATATGCGGCAGTGTTTTACTTGATTACTTGAGAACCAAGAAACCTACTTATTCGATGCAAACATCAAAGTTCCACTTATATTTTGAAACTTTCTTGATCTTTTTGGTGCGGATCCAGGGTCCAAACGGTAATATGTAAATGATGAGTGTTATAGATGATTTAAAATGTAGAGTAGCAAACATGCGGCAGTGTTTTACCTGATTACTTAGTCACTAAGCAACCTGCTCAGTCAATATGAAAATATCAATATTCTACTAATATTTGAAAACTTTTCATCTTATTCACACAAATTCTACTCGCAAAGTCGAAACATGTTTCTAAAAACACTATTATTTAATGTTGAGAATTATATTTATTTGAAACAGTAGAGTTTCAAACATGCGGCAATGTTTTACCTGATTACTTGAGCACCAAGAAACCTACATATTTGACGCAAACATCAAAGTTTCACTTATATTTTGAAACTTTCTTGATCTTACTGGCGTGGATCCAGGGTCCAAACGATAATATGCAAATGATGAGTGTCATAGAAGCTTTAAAATGTAGAATAGCAAACATGCGGTAGTGTTTTACCTGATTACATATTAACTAAGCAACATGCTCAGTCACTATGAAAATATGAATATTCTACTAATATTCGAAATTTTTTCGTCTTATTCACACAAAATCTACTCCAATGTCGAAACGTGTTTTTAAAAACAATATTATTTAATGATGAGTATTATATGTATTTGAAATGGTAGAGTTTCAAACATGCGTTAGTGTTTTACCTGATTACTTGAGCACAAAGAAACCTACTTATTCGATGTGAACATCAAAGTTTCACTTATATTATGAAACTTTCTTGATCTTATTGGCGCGGATACAGGGTCCAGACGGTAATATGTAAATGATGAGTGTTATAGAAGCCATAAAATGTAGAATAGCAAACATGCGGTAGTGTTTTACCTGATTACTTAGTCACTAAGCAACCTGCATAGTCAATATGAAAATATGAATATTCTACTAATATTTGAAAACTTTTTCGTCTTATTCACACAAATTCTTCTCCCAAAGTCAAAACGTGTTTTTAAAAACACTATTTTTTAATGATCAGTATTATATGTATATGAAATGTTAGAGTTTCAAATATGTGGCAGTGTTTTACCTGATTACTTGAGCACCAAGAAACCAACCTATTCATTGCAAATATCAAAGTTTCACTTATATTTTGAAACTTTCTTGATCTTATTGGAGCGGATCCAGGGTCCAAATGGTAATATACAAATGATGAGTGTTACAGATGCTTTAAAATGTAGAATAGCAAACATGCAACACTGTTTTACCAGATTTCTTAGTCACTAATCAACCTGCTCAGTCAATATGAAAATATGAGTACTCCACTAATATTTGAAAACTTTTTCATCTTATTCACACAAATTCTACTCCCAAAGTTGAAACTTGTTTTTCAAAACACTATTATTTAATCATGAGTATTACATGTATTTGAAATGGTAGAGTTTCAAACATGCAGCAGTGTTTTACCTGATTACTTAAGCACCAAGAAACCTACTTATTCGATGCAAACATCAAAGTTTCACTTATATTTTGAAACTTTCTTGATCATATTGGCGCGTATCCATTGTAACGACCCGTATTCTACACATCATAGGATCGTAGAATATTTATTTCTTTCCAAGTGAAGTCATATGGTCATGTAACTTTGGGAAACATCCATTAGAGTCATCTCCCATGTTCATGATTTTTGTCGATTTTTAAATGACCATTTTGCCCCTAGCTGATTTGTTTTGACCATAACTTTTGACTGGAAAGGAATTTTGACCTGAAACCCCTTCCATTAGATTCGTTTGATGGTTTACCTTTCCGTAGAGTGGTCAGAATAGCCAAACAGACTTATCGTTTGGGAGATATGGCTGAAATAAGGTTCGGAGGGGGGAAACTTCCTTAACCGGGCCAAATAGGGTGATTAGTGAGTAGGCTCATAACCCATTTCGGGATTAGGGTTATGGGGAAGCTGAAATGAAGTAAAGAATCATTCCATTTCAGTTTTCTAGCCTCCACTTCTCTCCAAGGAACCCTAAAAATGGCCTCCAACCTCTAAATCACCTCCAAATCACCTTTTGGTCAAGGATTTGGCTTAGCAACCTCTAATCAAAGAAGATCTACACCAAAGCAACATTGGAGCTGCTGTTTAGCATTGGGGTTCACATCAAATCAGAGATTTATTTCAGATCTTAGTTTATTTGTGGCTAAGGTGAGTGATTTGCATAGGTTTGCACTAATTATGGCTAATTAAGGGTAATTAGTGTTAATTAGCGAATTTAAACATGATAAAATTCTGGAAAAATGTTCATAAATTCTTAAATGATGTTTTAGACCTCTAATATGAATTTGGGTTAATTTGGTTAAGTTTTGCTAATCCTATCATTAGTTTCACCTAAACATGCTTAAGGGGAAATATGGGATTTTGGGTATGTTTGATCCATTTTAACCTATCATATTGATGTTTTGATGTTTGTGGTTGATTATTCATGTTGCTATGACTGTATGATATGCTTTGTGATTGATTTAAATAGTTAGAATGGTCGAAAACGTCGTCGAATGGCGTAAACACTTGCTGGAAAAGCTTTAGGAAACAGTGTAGGATCAGATCAGATCGGATCGGATATGAGGGCTCGGATCGGATATGTTGAACTGGGCAAGGGATTCGATCGGATCAGAACCTGACACTTGAGAAAATTGGCAAAAAGGAAGGCCACGCTAACTGAACTGGGATCGGATCGGATAAAGGAGGAGGGATCGGATCGGATAAAGGAGGAGGGATCGGATCGGAGCGCGTGAAGAACGAGGGAGCGGATCGGAGCGGAAGCACGAACTGGATGGGAGATGGCACCCGACCCGACCCGAAGTGGGACACCCGACCCGAACCGACGTGATGGAGTGGGCTCGACCCGAACCGTGCCAGAAGAAGCCCGACCCGAAGGAGGACACCCGACCCGAACCGACGGCTTGAAGGGAACCCGACCCAACCCAGTATTGACCAATAACCTGAGATGCAAAGGTAGTCCAATATGGGAAGTTAGAGCTCAAGATCCAGTTGGGAACCGATGAGTTCACTTCAAGGTTGGACTTTGCTGTGGGACGTGTGCTAAGGAGTTATTGACGTTCATAACTTCGATTCACCACTAAAAATGGATGATGGGCTACTTATCAGTGAAGTAGAGTCATTGCGACTTGAGGGCCAAGGTGATGGTAGCAAGACTACGTTATCAGTGCAGTAGAGTCATTATGACTTGAGGGGCAAGGTGATGTGTAGTAAGACTATGAGCCAGCGCAGATGGGGTGAATAACTCCATGGGGCAAGTGGACATAGTAAGGATTAGTAAGGCTATGAACCAGCGCAGATGGGGTGAATAACTCCATGGGGCAAGTGGACATAGCAAAGGATTAGTAGCTACGTTATCAGTGCAGTGAAGCCATTTATGACTTCATGGGGCAAAGTGATCGTGGCAAGGATGGGTAATCGAAGTGGTGAATATCGTATGCTTTACGCACTGAGTGAGAGATGTGAGGATGGTTGCTATGTTTGATTGTTTGTCATCACTATGACATGCACACCCCCACCTCCGTATCTTTACACCGTTTGATATGGCACCTTAGAGTGTTGTACAGTATGTAGTGCTAACTCTTTGGTTGCAGGTGCAGGTTCAGGTATGTTTTGTCTACTTGTTATTGTTCACTTTAGATGCTTATCGCTCATACCAGGCTTTATGTCTGACCCAGAGTTTTATGTCTCCTCTTATTACTCTGGGTGCTCACACGAGCAGACTAGAGACAGGTTTGCTGGTGATGTGCGAGTAGCTAATTCGGAGGCGGGCAGGAGGCTTCCACGTACGATATATATATATATATATATATATATATATATATATATATATATTCTCCCTGTGTCGTTGGTGGTCGCTACTTGGGCATTAGTAGTGTACCTCCTTTATCTTAATTTTGCTTTGAGACAGTTTGAAAAGTTGTAATAAGCTGTATTTTGGATTTCCGCTGCTTTGATGCTTAGTTTTGGTTTTCAGCTTATGCACTGTCCCTCCTGTTTTATGTCAACTATGTTATTATTATATTTTGTTCTATGCGCTATGAGACATTCTACAGGTTCTTTGTATGTTCATTTCCTTCTTCCTTTTCCTTCTGATGACACATTCCGTGCTAACGGGACATGTGTACAGCGCACTTTTGGAGAAAATGTCGGTTGGTGCGGGGCGGGCCTTCACACTTGGTATCAGAGCTCTAGGTTGCGTAGTTAACCTAGGGAAAGACACTAGGGAGAGATAGTACGTATATGAGAGCACATATTTGTGATTACTTTGGTTTTCAAAAGCTATATATGTATATACTATCAGTAGTATAAGAATGAAGTCGTACTGCACTAGCACCACTATGGGGTCATTAATCGTTTCCCTTTTTCAGATTGACGATGAGTCGAGACACGAGGGGTGCTGGTAGAGGGACCAACCAAGGGAATGCTGCTGACATGAGGGCGATGTTTACTGACCTCGTGAGAGACATGCTTAGAGAAGTGCAAGGGGCAGCTCCTAATCCCGGAAATGGTGGTGGTCAAGTAGTGCAGGCACCAAGGGTCGATTTCGCCAAGTTGTGCAAGGATTACACTAACCTTGGTAGGAAGCCACTCCACGGGACGGAGTCGGCCACAGATGTTCAAGATTGGATGGATAGTTGTGATCGTATCTTCGATGACTTGGGTCTTGAGGATGCGATGAAGAGAAGGCTAGCGTCTCGTCAGCTGCAAGGGCGAGCGATGAATTGGTGGAATGCCATTAGAACAGCTACTCCAGAGGACCAGGTTACTTGGGTTCAGTTCAAGGCTCGCTTTAGCGAGAAGTTTATTCCAGCTGCTCAGAAGTCAGTGTTGTTTAAGAGGTTCTTGGAACTCAGGAAGAACAGAAGAGCAGTTTCTGACTATATTGCTTAGTTCGACACCTTGTCAAAGTATGGGCTATCTCTTATCGACACTCATGAGAAGAAGAATGAGAAGTTCATTACTGGCTTGGATGGATACTTGGGGGAAAGGCTTATTAATCACATCGATGAGACTTTTGAATCAATTGTGGGGAAAGCTTTGAGATCAGAGAGTCTTTACCCTAAGTCAAAGACTGAGGCTGCATCTGTAGAAGGGCCAAAGCCGCAAGCAGGTGGTGGAGGCAAGAATAACTCTCAGAATAAGAGGAAGCAGGACCAATCCAAGGGTGGTTAGAAAAAGAGCAAGAAGGATGTTGAGTGCTTCAGCTGTGTTAAGAAGGGACATTATTCTAAAGATTGTCGGGCCAAGCCAGCAGATAAGAAGTGTTTCAACTGTGGTCAAGTGGGACATTTCAAGGATAAGTGTCCGCAACTTCTTAAGGAGAAGCAGATTGTGAAAGCATATGCTATTGATGTTGTTCCTTCTTCGTCGAATACCCCAACTGCGGCAGAGAAAGGAAAGAATGTTGTTATTCAAGGTATGCTTTCTATTTTTGATGTACCAGTTCGAGTTTTGTTTGATACTAGGGCTTCCCGTTCCTTCATATCTAGTGATCTGGTAGATAGGTTGGGACTGGAATCCGAGATAGTCGATAGACCATTGGTTGTGACGAACCCGATTGGTGGTTCGACTAGCCTTAGTATGATTTGCAGGAATTTGGTCTTATCGAGTCATGGATGTATGTTTGTTTGTGATTGCTTTGTTTTGGGCTTTACTGGGTATGGCATTATATTGGGAGTCGATTGGCTCCAAAGATACGGGGTGGTGGTAGACTGCGAGGGCTTTTTGGTGACAGTGAGGGCGGATGATGGGCGGAGGGTAGTGTTTGGTAGTCTACCTAGTGATGGGGTTATGGCTAGTGTAACACCCCGTGTATTCTATAACAGTGAAATTCATAAATTAAAGCATAACTAATTTCAATTCAAATAATTAAGGGAAACGGAATACGCCATTGTGTTCGTCTCGGAAAAATACGCGAAATAGAGTCCGAGTTTTCGAAAAACGGAGTCCGTATGAAGAAGATATGGCCTCCGGAAGTTTCAGAATTCAGGTTAAAATTCAAACAGACGAAAACAGCTCAGAAAAACAAGTTTAAAATTCAAAATCGGGCCCAATTGGCCAGGGCGGGAAAATTCCCGCCTAAGGCACCCAGGTCGACTTGGCAGTCGACCTGGGCTAGCCAGGTCGACAGGGCTGTCGACCTGGGTAACCCGTGTCGACTGCCAAGTCGACACGGTGTCGACTGGGCTGTCGACCTGGCCCCAGAGCCAGGTCGAACCCAGCCCACCCTGGCTGGCCTGGTCTGTGTTTGGTCGATTTTCTGAGCCTTGCCATGTCACTAGGGCTAGGTGTCAGCTCCTGGTTGGTCTCTCCTTCAAACGAACGGCTATCATTGAACCAAGCTTCATCGACGGTCTAAATCAACTCACAAACTCTATAAAAAGGACCTAAGACTAACCCTAATTCACACAAACTAAAATGGAGCTGAGACCGTCATGTTGCTGAGGAGAGACTAAAGATAGCCGTCGGAAATTGAGAGGCAATTAGGAGAATAAACAAAAGCTTAAAGCAACGTCAAATCAATCAAAACAATGCCTACAACAAAGGATAGCATCTCCAAATTCAGAATTCAGATTTCTGAATTGAAGAGTCGTCATACGCTGTAAGTAGAGTGCTATTCCGATATGAATTAAATAATTGTGTTGATTTGTGTAATGTAAGAAATGGAATTGTGGCGATAATAATCTATATTTGTATGTTGCTTTGATGCAAAACGATTTGGGAATATTATGGTATACGATTGGATATTTGCAAGTACGTGATTTGCGTTGGAAACGAAATGGAATTGTGGCGATAATGGCTTATATTTGTATGTTATTTTGATTCTAACGATTTGGCAATGCTATGGTTTGATTCATACAAGTATGTGGCTTATGTTGACAACCACATGTTGTGGAATTTTGATTGGGACTTATGCAAACATATGATTCATATTGAAAACTACATGTTTGTGGTAGTTATTTATAACACCCATTTGATAATATCAAGTATATGATTCATGTTAACAACTAAATGTTGTAATAATTTATTTAAGATTCATGCAAGTATATGATTCATGTTAACAACTATATGTTATGATATTTTAATTGGAATTCATGCAAGTCCATGATCTATTGTTATGACAACATGATGTAAAATTCTACGGTCATCTTTAGTGTAATTTGATTCACCTAAGTATTATGATTCATATGAAGTTATGTTGGAATTGGCATCCTAGTTCAAGTATAAAAATCATATTTTTGTGATAGTGACAAAAGCACGCATCTTTGTAAATTTGTATTAATTTTATGAACATGACTAAACTATGTTCGTTATTATGCCCAATTGAAAAACATGTTTTTAGGCTCATGTTGTTATCATAAGTTACATTAGAATTACATTCCTCTTGCAAGTTTACATAGATAAAAATGAAAACCATGATGTAAGTTTAGATATGTTTATGCTATAATTTTATAAATGGATTAAAAACCATGATTCATATAAGAATTAGGTTGGGATAATTCTAGTTGAACCACACTTTTGTATTAGTTACAAAAGTAAGTACCTTTTGTTAACATATAGTGATTTTATGAACATGATTAGTTTATATTATGCCTAAATAAAAGTATAGTCAAGACCATGTGCCAATAATAAGGATATCTAATTTAGTTAGATTCTTAATTTCAAGTTTACATGGTTAGTTGAACCTATAATTCATGTTTAAGTATTGTTTATGCCATAATCATATGAATAGAATAATTCATGTTTAAGTATTGTTTATGCCATAATCATATGAATAAGATAATTCATGCTTAGGTATTGTTTATGCCATACTCATATGAATAGATAATTCTTGTTTAGGTATTGTTTATGCCATAATCATATGAATAAGTGATTCATGTTTAAGTATTGTCTATACCATAATTATATGAATAGCATGATTCATGTTTAAGTACTGTTTATGCCATAATCATATGAATAGAACGATTAATGTTTAAGTATTATTTATGCCATGATTATATGAATAGAACGATTCATGTTTAAGTATTGTCTATACCATAATTATATGAATAGAATGATTCATGTTTAAGTATTGTTTATGCTATGATTATATGGATAAAATGATTCATGTTATGCCATGATTATATGATGTTAAAATTGCAAGTTCACATGTGCCTATTTTATGTTAATTGAATCGTTCGTTGCAAGTTCATGCGTTCACACTCCCCTTTTTCATGTTATCTTATAAACATCATGTTATAAGCCTCCCCTTTTCACTTGGCTAAATTGGGTTTAAGTATTAAACCCAACAAACCTTACGTTGGAGCGAACGTATAATACGGGGGTAATGACGTTTGGGTTAAAAATATAGAACATATGTGTTGGCTTGTTTGACGCACGCCAATAACTTTGAAAAACAATTAAGTGGCATAAATAAATCTTAACCAATAAAGATGAATTTGAATAATGGGCCGCAAATATTTACATATAAAAAGAAAAGAGACAAAATATGTAAATGTAGAAAATACGATGTGTTTAACCCGAGGTTGGATTGAGTTGTGATGTAAACCTGCCCGGAACCGCCCGGCTATCCAGTAGTCACAACAATACCTATCCAATGTGGGTGGTTAAACACGGAGCCCAATAAGGACCCGAGGTTAGACTGAGTTGTGGCGTAAGACTGCCCGGACCCAACCGGCAACAGGCAGCCACAACAATACCTGTCTAATGTGAGAGGTCAAGGCTTTAATAAGACAATTAAGGCTGAGTCAGGATTGATAGGATTAAGTAAATTATATTAATACTTAATCATAATGGAACATGCTAAACTAAACAGACTAATTGGGGGGTTAGGTTTATAAAACACTTAACCAACTTAGCATGTTGGCTAGAAATAGAAAACCTAGTTGCGGAGGACCCTTTTCGCAGTAACCCTACAAGGTATCATGATACCCTGAAACTAGGCAGGGTGGGGCACGATTACTGGGCTGATTGTAAGAGGTCAAATCGACGGCGGTGGTGCAGCAGTGTAGGTTCTAACGGGGTGCGGGCGTGCACACACTCCGGCGCAAAAAAATAAGGCACTGGGCACCAGTAGCATACCTGTGCATTCTAGGATTGTGTCTGGCCGCCACCATGGGACTTGATACACCCCATGGTGGGACCAGCATAGGTAACTACAACATCGGGGGCCGTAAGACACATGTAACTATGCGAGTAGGAGCCAATCATTATAAAATGGATCACTTCACCCTGATTATGTGGTGTCAGTTGGGAACTAGTTTATATGGGTTCAGAGATTAAAATGGGGTACGATAGTATATTCGACCCTAGACAACTTAACTAAGTTTATGGTGCTTTCCCCATTTCTAGTTTATACTTATCATACCCAGTTCTTTATTCATAGACTGAATAGTCCTAGACTTACTCAGGCTTTATGTCTGACTCTACTTTTCTTTCGCCTTCTTTTCTTCCGTTCCCCCCAGGTCCACAGGGAGGGAATACCGCAGCTTGACCAGCCTTCATATCCAGCTTGAAGAGAAATAATGTATTGCTTGGATCTTTTCGTTTTGGACTATGGCTTTGGACAACAACTATGGGACTTTTGCAGTTTATTTATGTTTCCTTTATGCTTCTTTAAATAATGTAATCAAGACAGTTATGAAGATGTTATGTTTTTGGAAGTATTGTAAAACAAATTATGGCATAGATTGTGTAACACATATTTTAATGAAATAAAAGTTGTTGTTTTCCGCTGTTCAAAAATATGTGTTCTTATATCTGTCTTGTATATCTGTGACTTATACTTATAAACCTCCACCAAAATTAGGGCATTCCCTTTGAGAGTGACCCTAACGGAGGTGGTGTGTTTCACTTGGTATCAGAGCATAGGTTTACCAGATAAGATAAAAAGTTTTGAAAAATTATTTTCAAAAAGGAAATTTAAAGAAGCATTTTTTTAAAAAAGATAAAATATTATTTATTTTAAAAAGGCAAAGTCCCCCAAAGCCATAGGTACTGTCTTCTATCCTTCGTTTTGAATCTATCCTTTCTGTTTCAGCATGTCTAGAGACCTTACTCCCCAGCTGCTGACGCTTTCACTCCTCCTCCTTCACGTGAACCAGCAAGCGGAAGAGTCCCAGAGTAGGAAGACGAATAATAGTCAACCAAGAAAGGATCGTAACAGTAATAATAAGAAACGGGAAAAAAGGAAATGCAATTTTTGTGGTACGGAAGGGCGCATAGCCAAGAATTGTAGAAAGAGGAAAAGAAAGCTAGGAGAATGTTTTCATTGTGGGGAGACTGGACACATCAGCAAAGACTGCCCTGAGAAGACAGACTTTGAGAAGGGCGGGAAAGACAACAAGTCCCGAGAGAAGAGGGAGTGTAAATTCTGTGGCAAAGTGGGGGCACTTAGTGAAAGATTGCCGAAAAAAGAAGGCCAAGATGAATGGTGGGTGCTTTTCTTGCGGTGAGACAGGCCACAGGGCTAAGGACTGCCCAAAGAAACGAGGACAGGGGCAGAGGGCAGGATTCACCTCAGGGGAACAAGTTCATGTGCTAGAAGCGCCACCTCTGCAACAGCGAGGTATAAATACTTCTGTAGAAAGTGTAGTTTATCTTTATGATCACCCCGTTTGCACCTTATTTGATTCCGGTGCGTCAAACTCCTTTATCTCGTCTGCTTTAGTAGAATCTCTGCACCTAAAAACTAGTATGATAGAGGACCCCTTAATTGTTTCAAACCCAATTGGGGGCCCAGCTCATTTGTCTATGATCTGTTTGGGATTGAAAATTTCTATTCTAAGCGTAGAATTTCAATGTAGTGCCTTTGTGTTGGGCTTTTCGGGATATGGTTTGATTTTGGGCGTGGATTGGCTATCCAGTAATGGGGCCATCCTTGATTGTGAGAAAAGGGTTGTTAGGCTCCTGACCCAGCTCGGTAACACTTTGGAAATTTCTTGTAATCCCTCGTATGCGGTTATGCTTAGTTATCTTGAATCACTAGATGCCTCTGTTGAAAATTTTGCAATCGATTAGAGTGGTCCGGGAATATCCGGATGTCTTCGAAGAGGTGAAGGGCTTGCCTCCGAAGCGGGAGATAGACTTCCGCATATACCTTGTAGATAATGCAAAGCCCGTTGCGTTGCCCGTTAGACACATGGCTCCACGGGAAAGGAAAGAGCTCAGTAAACAGATTAAGGAGCTTCTAGAAAAGGGGTTCATTAGGAGGAGCATTTCAGAATGGGGCGCTCCGGTAGTATTCACCACTAAGGCAGAAGGTTCATTTCGCTTATGCATGAGTTGCAAAGTATCACCTTAGTAAATACATTTGGCAACATAGTTGACATTTGTTTATTTTCAAGAGATAATTCATCTATGTGGAATACCTTCTAGTAAGTGAACAAGATCCAAGATTCACTAGTGAATTTTGGAGAGCTTGCATGAAACCATGAGTATGCCGTCATGCTTGAGCCAAGTATACTAGAAGGAGAATAAGTGAAAGTGGAACGAGAGGCAACAGTGAAATAGGTTCCAACTCATATTTTGGAAACAAGAATTAAGAAGCTACGAAATTGTGAAGTTAAAGACGGACAAAGCATAATGGAGTTAAGCTCAAGAAATGCGACCTAGAAGATTGAAGACTAGATTCGTGCATCATATCTCTTCTTAAGAGTATATCCTTGATCCCTCTCTTCCTGTAGAGCTTACTTGCATGATATCTTTTGTGTATATCCTCTCGGTCCCATTCTCAATCCAATTTCTGTTGCAAACCCCATAGGGAGTATGACTCATCTGTTAGTAACACATGTTGGGGCTCGAGGGTGTTCGTTGGTTTGACTAAACTTTTTGGGTTTTATAGGATACGGATTGGTCTTAGGAAGGGACTCCCTTGTGACCTAAAAGGAGTCCATCATGCTTAGTTTCCTAGAATCATATATGGTGGTTGGGTTGAGTAATTCTTTGGGTGTCAGTCTGATGTTGATTTCGGTCTTCGGGGCTGATGCTTAGAGAGTTCTTCTCCTAATCAATATATATGTGGCATAGATTTCCAGTTTTGACATTGCCTAATGGGCACAAAGTTTTTACTTGCTTCTATCATTCGACTATACCTTTAGGTAGGACCATTTCCTTTCATTGAGAAAATTAGGAAAATGGCCTATAGATTAGAGATACCCGAAAAATTGGCCGGAGTCCACAACGTTTTTCATGTTTCACATCTCCGAAAATGTCTACATGAGTCTGCTGAAGTGGTAGAGCCAAATATCCTAGAAGAAGCTGAAGTGGAACGCGAAGCAACCATAAGGAAAGTTCCAACCCGCATATTAGGAACAGAAGTGAAGAAGCTACGCAACCGCGAAGTCAAGCTCGTCAAAGTTCGGTGGAGCGACGCCGAAGAAGATGCAACTTGGGAAACTGAAGCTAGAATACGCGCAGCCTACCCTTTTCTTTTCGAGGGTACTTCTTTGATCTTTCCTTCTTCCTTAAGTTGCGCTTTTATCTATCTTTTTAGGTATATCTCCTCGACCCTATCTTTTAGGTAGAAACTCTTTGGATGAAAACATGTAGTTGAAACATGTTATGGATGATGGTTGCAAGTGGTTGCAAGTGATTGCTAGTGGTTGCTCGTGGTTGCATATACACACACAATCTAGGTTTTAGATCGGCTCGGTCACTTCATATTGCATATGCATATATGTTTGCATTCGTATATGGTTGAACTTTAATGTGTTATCATATGGATGTTGCATTTGTATGAATGATTGTGCACTCATGTAGAATCATGAATAGGAAAATTTGCATACATAATGGATTCATGGCACTTACACAATTCGCATTAAGGAGGTCAACTGAATCAGTAGACCGCCTGATTTTGCATTAGATAAGTACATGTACACACACACTTCGCATATGATCATGAAGCATTAGAAGTCTTTTAAGGACAATGGATGCTCGTGTTTGATGGATGAGTAGATGGATGTTTGGATGTTAGGATGTACATTCTTCCTGAACTTGAAGATTTCGGGGACGAAATCCTTTTAAGTGGGGGAGAATGTAACACCCCGTGTATTCTATAACAGTGAAATTCATAAATTAAAGCATAACTAATTTCAAATCAAAGAATTAAGGGAAACGGGATACGCCATTATGTTTGTCTCGGAAAAATACGCGAAATAGAGTCCGAGTTTTCGAAAAACGGAGTCCGTATGAAGAAGATATGGCCTCCGGAAGTTTCAGAATTCAGGTTAAAATTCAAACAGACGAAAACAGCTAAGAAAAACAAGTTTAAAATTCAAAATCGGGCCCAATTGGCCAGGGCGGGAAAATTCCTGCCTATGGCACCCAGGTCGACTTGGCAGTCGACCTGGGCTAGCCAGGTCGGCAGGGCTGTCGACCTGGGTTACCCGTGTCGACTGCCAAGTCGACACGGTGTCGACTGGGCTGTCGACCTGG
Organism: Allium sativum; assembly: GCA_030737875.1. Taxonomy (NCBI): domain Eukaryota; kingdom Viridiplantae; phylum Streptophyta; class Magnoliopsida; order Asparagales; family Amaryllidaceae; genus Allium; species Allium sativum. The sequence goes on along the minus strand of CM060923.1, from coordinate 656,042,383 downwards.
CCCCAGAGCCAGGTCGAACCCAGCCCACCCTGACTGGCGTGGTCTGTGTTTGGTCGATTTTCTGAGCCTCGCCTTGTCACTAGGGCTAGGTGTCAGCTCCTGGTTGGTCTCTTCTTCAAACGAACGGCTATCATTGAACCAAGCTTCATCGACGGTCTAAATCAACTCACAAACTCTATAAAAAGGACCTAAGACTAACCCTAATTCACACAAACTAAAATGGAGCGGAGACCGTCATGTTGCTGAGGAGAGACTAAAGATAGCCGTCGGAAATTGAGAGGCAATTAGGAGAATAAACAAAAGCTTAAAGCAACGTCAAATCAATCAAAACAACGCCTACATCAAAGGATAGCATCTCCAAATTCAGAATTCATATTTCTGAATTGAAGAGTCGTCATACGCTGTAAGTAGAGTGCTATTCCGATATGAATTAAATAATTGTGTTGATTTGTGTAATGTAAGAAATGGAATTGTGACGATAATAATCTATATTTGTATGTTGCTTTGATGCAAAACGATTTGGGAATATTATGGTATACGATTGGATATTTGCAAGTACGCGATTTGCGTTGGAAACGAAATGGAATTGTGGCGATAATGGCTTATATTTGTATGTTATTTTGATTCTAACGATTTGGCAATGCTATGGTTTGATTCATACAAATATGTGGCTTATGTTGACAACCACATGTTGTGGAATTTTGATTGGGACTTATGCAAACATATGATTCATATTGAAAACTACATGTTTGTGGTAGTTATTTGTAACACCCATTTGATAATTGCAAGTATATGATTCATGTTAACAACTAAATGTTGTAATAATTTATTTAAGATTCATGCAAGTATATGATTCATGTTAACAACTATATGTTATGATATTTTAATTGGAATTCATGCAAGTCCATGATCTATTGTTATGACAACATGATGTAAAATTCTATGGTCATCTTTAGTGTAATTTAATTCACCTAAGTATTATGATTCATATGAAGTTATGTTGGAATTGGCATCCTAGTTTAAGTATAAAAATCATATTTTTGTGATAGTGACAAAAGCACGCATCTTTGTAAATTTGTATTAATTTTATGAACATGACTAAACTATGTTCGTTATTATGCCCAATTGAAAAACATGTTTTTAGGCTCATGTTGTTATCATAAGTTACATTAGAATTACATTCCTCTTGCAAGTTTACATAGATAAAAATGAAAACCATGATGTAAGTTTAGATATGTTTATGCTATAATTTTATAAATGGATTAAAAACCATGATTCATATAAGAATTAGGTTGGGATAATTCTAGTTGAACCACACTTTTGTATTAGTTACAAAAGTAAGTACCTTTTGTTAACATATAGTGATTTTATGAACATGATTAGTTTATATTATGCCTAAATAAAAGTATAGTCAAGACCATGTGCTAATAATAAGGATATCTAATTTAGTTAGATTCTTAATTTCAAGTTTACATGGTTAGTTGAACCTATAATTCATGTTTAAGTATTGTTTATGCCATAATCATATGAATAGAATAATTCATGTTTAAGTATTGTTTATGCCATAATCATATGAATAAGATAATTCATGCTTAGGTATTGTTTATGCCATACTCATATGAATAGATAATTCATGTTTAGGTATTGTTTATGCCATAATCATATGAATAAGTGATTCATGTTTAAGTATTGTCTATACCATAATTATATGAATAGCATGATTCATGTTTAAGTACTGTTTATGCCATAATCATATGAATAGAACGATTAATGTTTAAGTATTATTTATGCCATGATTATATGAATAGAACGATTCATGTTTAAGTATTGTCTATACCATAATTATATGAATAGAATGATTCATGTTTAAGTATTGTTTATGCTATGATTATATGGATAAAATGATTCATGTTATGCCATGATTATATGATGTTAAAATTGCAAGTTCACATGTGCCTATTTTATGTTAATTGAATCGTTCGTTGCAAGTTCATGCATTCACACTCCCCTTTTTCATGTTATCTTATAAACATCATGTTATAAGCCTCCCCTTTTCACTTGGCTAAATTGGGTTTAAGTATTAAACCCAACACACCTTACGTTGGAGTGAACGTATAATACGGGGGTAATGACGTTTGGGTTAAAAATATAGAACATATGTGTTGGCTTGTTTGACGCAGGCCAATAACTTTGAAAAACAATTAAATGGCATAAATAAATCTTAACCAATAAAGATGAATTTGAATAATGGGCCGCAAATATTTACATATAAAAAGAAAAGAGACAAAATATGTAAATGTAGAAAATACGATGTGTTTAACCCGAGGTTGGATTGAGTTGTGATGTAAACCTGCCCGGAACCGCCCGGCTGTCCAGTAGTCACAACAATACCTATCCAATGTGGGTGGTTAAACACGGAGCCCAATAAGGACCCGAGGTTAGACTGAGTTGTGGCGTAAGACTGCCCGGACCCAACCGGCAACAGGCAGCCACAACAATACCTGTCTAATGTGAGAGGTCAAGGCTTTAATAAGACAATTAAGGCTGAGTCAGGATTGATAGGATTAAGTAAATTATATTAATACTTAATCAAAATGGAACATGCTAAACTAAACAGACTGATTGGGGGGTTAGGTTTATAAAACACTTAACCAACTTAGCATGTTGGCTAGAAATAGAAAACCTAGTAGCGGAGGACCCTTTTCGCAGTAACCCTACAAGGTATCATGATACCCTGAAACTAGGCAGGGTGGGGCACGATTACTGGGCTGATTGTAAGAGGTCAAATCGACGGCGGTGGTGCAGTAGTGTAGGTTCTAACGGGGTGCGGGCGTGCACACACTCCGACGCAGAAAAATAAGGCACTGGGCACCAGTAGCATACCTGTGCATTCTAGGATTGTGTCGGGCCACCACCATGGGACTTGATACACCCCATGGTGGGACCAGCATAGGTAACTACAACATCGGGGGCCGTAAGACACATGTAACTATGCGAGTAGGAGCCGATCATCATAAAATGGATCACTTCACCCTGATTATGGGGTGCCAGTTGGGAACTAGTTTATATGGGTTCAGAGATTAAAATGGGGTACGATAGTATATTCGACCCTAGACAACTTAACTAAGTTTATGGTGCTTTCCCCATTTCTAGTTTATACTTATCATACCCAGTTCTTTATTCATAGACTGAATAGTCCTAGACTTACTCAGGCTTTATGTCTGACTCTACTTTTCTTTCGCCTTCTTTTCTTCCGTCCCCCCCCCTCCCCCCCCCGGTCCACAGGGAGGGAATACTGCAGCTTGACCAGCCTTCATATCCAGCTTGAAGAGAAAGAATGTATTGCTTGGATCTTTTCGTTTTGGACTATGGCTTTGGACAGCAACTATGGGACTTTTGCAGTTTATTTATGTTTCCTTTATGCTTCTTTAAATAATGTAATCAAGACAGTTATGAAGATGTTATGTTTTTGGAAGTATTGTAAAACAAATTATGGCATAGATTGTGTAACACATATATTAATGAAATAAAAGTTGTTGTTTTCCGCTGTTCAAAAATATGTGTTCTTATATCTGTCTTGTATATATGTGACTTATACTTATAAACCTCCACCAAAATTAGGGCATTCCCTTTGAGAGTGATCCTAACGGAGGTGGGGTGTTTCAGCTAGTTTTGTAAATTCCCTCGACATCCCGTATGATAAGTTGTCAGATGTGCCCGTGGTTGGTCAGTATCCGGACATCTTCGAGGAGGTGACCGGGCTTCCATCACACCGAGAGATTGAGTTCCGTATTGATTTAGTGAAAGATGCCAGACCGATAGTGATGCCACTTCGTCGTATGGCACCAAGGGAGCAGCGAGAGCTCGGGGTGCAAGTCAGCAATCTTTTGAAGAAGGGACTTATTAAAAGGAGTGTCTCCGAGTGGGGAGCACCAATTGTGTTTGCCACTAAGGCAGATGGTTCCCTTCGGTTGTGTGTGGACTATCGCGAGTTGAATAAGGTAATGAGGAAGAATAAGTGAAGCGACCCGAACTTCCCCAGTCTCCGAAGAGATGAGAAAGAACGAATTACTGTGAGGACAAGACAAATCAGAACTCAGACGGAAGAACATTTCATTGCTATTACAACAATTCCATCAGAATACAAGAATATACAGAGTATGAATGAATAGATCACATTCGATAATTATCAGAGGTTACAATAAATTATATAGCAGCGGAAAATAGTACAAAGCACAACTGAAGGTGATATACGGATACAGAGCTTTCCGGATATCATTCCAGCTGTAAACCAGGATCCTGTGAATATAAATCTGCAAAAACCAAAACTACTAGCTGCCCGTGCGGAAAATAGGGGCACCCAGAGTTTAGGTTAAAACAATAAACTCCCGGTCAGTCATGTGACTGGTGTGAGAACTAAAACAGTTATTTAAAACTTTGCTTTAAAAGAGAGTAATTCAAGGGACCACGCCGTGTAACACGGAACTGGTTTCCTCCCAAGAATACCAGTGCATAGAATAAACAGCGCAATGCTTTTTCGAAATATGAAGCTATTATAAGACCCAGGTCCCATCACACAATGCAACACAAGCCGGAGGATAGGGTTTTCCCTTATAATAGCCAAACATGCTTGGTACGATTAAAACAAATCATTTGATACTATAATAAGTGTATAGTGTCAAAACAATTTCAATCATAAATATAAATCATAGACGGCATAGCATCCCATGCTACTATGTCGCCATACTAGGCTCTACAAATAAAGCCGAAACATCTCGTATTGGAAATTGGATTTCCGTCATGAGTCGAGGCAAGGGGCAAGCTCCTCTCCGCGATCGAGACACTCTAGCAAATGTCCCAGGGCTATGCACTCTGGGCAACCCCTGGATGCTTCAGGGCCGGTCCTCACTTACGTTAGAGGATTAGTTATGCCTGAACACACGTTTCCCGGTCCTTACAGACCTAAAATCGAGGCGCCTCATCCAACAACCACAAAGGTGAAAAGTATATAAATGTCAGGGCTGGTAAGTCACTGACACCACCAAAGCTAGAAAGAAACGTCGTGCTCTCCCTGTAGTTCGTATCCCGTTTTTAACTCATACCGAGGTGTGAGGCTCGCGAATTCACGTTATACACAAAGCTGACACGTAGGCCGTGCTTTGATCATCAACCACAAGACTCTGCTTTTCAACAAAAGCCTTGATCATTGCATCTCAGCGTGCCACACAGGCAATTCATGCCATGCGATTGATATCTATCGATATATAACCTCTAAGCATGTACGTCTCAGAGAAGGGCATTAAGCAAGAGAATAAATTCTCCGCCGCCAAGCAGATATATATTTAATAGAAATCAATCAACACAGAATAAAATCCAATGTCAGACACACAATCCATTTACAAGTCCGTTCTGGGTCTGAACGAAACCGGAGGCACTTTCCTCGCATATCCATCCATCTCCAAGTACGTCCGGACGACCACCAACTATTTCCATCCTCTTGGGTGTACAGCCCAATCAGGATCGTCAGTAATAATCCAAACGATGTGAAGACTTCCGGTCTTCAACCACCGTCCTCATCTTCGACATATCGTCGAATCGGTTATTCAGAATGGGTATAAACCCGGACTTTCCGAACAACCCGCGTATATTAAAAACAAATGTTACACAAACATAACATACGCCTCATTCCAGTTCAGAATATTCTTTTATTCCCAAAATCACATTTTTAGGGAAAGGTTCCCATTAATTTTATCCAAGATAAATTCTTTCAAATTTATCCTTTAATCTTCCTTTGGATGTCATTTCAAACCAAATTATGGTTTTCTAAACTAGTCGAGATTAGCGAACCACACCGAAGTAATTATTTATTTTATTTCCCAATCCCAACCTATTCATCCCATGAAGCAAAACTGGTAATACTCCATATCTAACACCAGGGTGTTATCGGTAAAATTAATTACCATTTCACGTTCAAATCTAATTAAAGATTTAACTATCGCTTTGGAGCAAAACTGGTGATACTCCATTCTCGCTCGTTTTCTAAATTTGATAATTTAGATTGTAAATTCACATTTCAATCTAATTGCAGATTCGTTAAAACTCCTTTTATTGGGTTAAAGAACTAATGTCATTTAAAACACCGTTCACGACAAACCCAAATCACTTTCTATTTATCATCGGGTTAAAGAACTAGTGTTGTTTAAAACACAGTTCACGATAAACCCACAAATCAATTCTAGTTCAATTCAAATCGAATATATTAGGAATTCCGATTATTTAAAACCCCTTTTTAAATCTAATTTATTTATTTAAAAATAAAAACCCGGGTTTTAAATTGAGTTCAAACTAGTTCATTTCGATAAAAATCTATTTTTATCTTCTCTAATATGGAGTTTTTCATCCCAATTTTTCCCAAATCATTTCTTATGATTTTACACAAATTATTGATATTTTTAATAATTTTATCAAGGCCCGTACAGTCGATTTCCATCAACGGCCATCGAACTGCACTTACAACGACCTTTTTCGAATTTGATTTGGACGTATCTCCAAATCCAACCGTTAGATTTCAAATTTATAATATTCGTTAGAAAGCTCTTTTCGATACGAACCCAATGGTTCCGGTTTTAGGAGAATCCGACGGTCGGATCTCCCGTAATGTCCGTTTGAAATAAATGGTCGAAATTCGCGAACTGCCGCGGCGCGTTCTATTCAGGCCATTATATTATATATATATATATAATATATATAATATATATTTCGTCGATTTCTATTTAAAACGAATTTTATAAATGGTTTTGAATTCGTTTCAAAAACATTTCAACTTCCATTTCAATTCAAATCAAAATTAAAAATTTTCTTATAAATTCGTTTTAAAATTCATTTCTATTCAATTCAAATTTTGAATTCAATTTGAATTCATTTCAATTCGTTTTCAATTCAATTCGACTCGTTTTATATTCAATTCATTTCGAAATCGTTTTATATTCAATTCATTTCGAAATCGTTTTATATTCAATTCATTTCGAAATCGTTTTATATTCAATTCATTTCGAAATCGTTTTATATTCAATTCATTTCGAAATCGTTTTATATTCAATTCATTTCGAATGAAATCGATATAAATATCGTTCACGTCAAAATGGCGTCAATCTAATCAACACGGCTTCATATATTCTATTTCAAATATTTCTATTTCAAAATATTTCTTTTTCAAATATCCTATTTCAAATATTTCTTTTTCAAATATTTCTATTTCAAATATTTCTATTTCAAATATTTCTTTTTCAAATATTTCTTTTTCAAATATTTCTATTTGTCAACACACGACTAATCTCAACGAATGAGTACCGTCAACACATGAACCTTTATATTATATTGATAAAGATGTAAATTTTATTATTAAAATACTTCGTTCAATACATGACTAATCTCAACGGATGAGTACAGTCAACACATGAACCTTTATATTATATTGATAAAGATGTAAATTTTATTATTAAAATACTTCGTTCAACACATGACTAATCTCAACGGATGATTACAGTCAACACATGAACCTTTATATTATAATATTCTTTATTTTCTAAATTGAAATGAAGCCCAATCAATCACCATATAATATTAATTATATGGATTTTCATACATCACACGTATATAATAGCATTGAAAATAATCAACCATCAACCAAAGTGCACTACACTGTATAAGCATCAAATATAGATATCTAACGCTTATCACAGCCTGTCAATCAATCGATCGACATATTTAATAAATCAGGATGAGTGAACTTCATATTTCATCCCAACACCCGTGTGGGGTTTCAAATAATCAAACACAGATTTTAGTTGTGCAGTTGGGCGATGTGTAAAATTTATCGACCCAATCAATGTCCTTCAAATAGGTGTACATAAACAAACCGTCGGTTTGTAAATGAATATTTATTTATTCACATTCACGTTAAAAATTATATTTTTAACGATAAAATATTTTATTTTAACACATGGATTTTTATTCAGTTCATTCTTTAAATAAAATGATATTTTTATTTTTCTAACATATTTTAGGAAATTTCCGCGGCATAACGGCACGATACTAGAAACGGGACGAGGCCTAGCCTTATCCCCGATCTAGTGAAGGCCCACGCCATTCACACATCAATCAAATCCATTCATTTCACCAAACAACTCAAATTTCAATCAAATAATCTAACCAATTTCTGCAATCAAACAAACAAGTCCATGGTCTGTGGACGATTGTGTCTGGTGCTACTAAGCACCATCTGCATCCTAGTATATAAATATAACTAGAAAAGAAATTGAAAGATGAGAAATTCTCACCGATAGCTATCCAATCATCTTGACTCTTCTTTGATAGAAATCTTCATCGTTATCGCATTTTGCCATCTTCGTTGCTGTAGCCACTACATATGTAAAAATCGAATTTTTACTTCGCTATTCAATATATAAAAATCGAATTTTTACTATGCTATTCAATATATAAAAAAACAAATTTTTATTATACTATTCAATATATAAAAATCAAATTTTTTCTTTGACGTCATATAGATAAAAATTCCATTTCAAAAATAAAGATTTCGCCTTTTTACACATAAGGATCTCGCCTTTTCAAATACATCGATTTCAACTTTTCAAACATATCATTATTAAAAATCACATTTCTATTTTTCTACACATATAAAGATGATATTTTTAATATTTCTATCATGTAAAAATTATATTTTTAATTCTCTACACAAACAAAAATCATATTTTTACACCTTCTACAAAATAAAGATTTTATTTTCATTTCATCACTATAAAAATCACCTCTTTATTTCAACATATATATCATAAAAATCAGATTTTTATTTCGCTACATATACAAAGATGGTAATTTTACATTCTATATCTCATAAAGATTATATTTTTATAGTTCCTACTATGCAAAGATCATATTTTTACCTTTCTACAATATAAAAGATTATATTTTTACTACTTTAAAAATATAAAAATCATATTTTTAATCGCCACTTCACCTAGATAAAAAAGATCAAAACCTTTTGCATATAAAAATCTATTTTTTTCCATGTATAAAGATCATTTCTTTTCCTTCCTAAAGATCTAAACTTTTATTTATATATGTAAAAACTGAATTTATATTACTATACATACAAAAACTAATTAAATAAAGACTCACCATTCGGAGATGGGACTGAGGGGGCGCCGGAGTCGGTAGGTTGCGGGGGAGGCGCGACTTTGACTGGAAGTGGCGGCGACATCTGCGGCTAGGGTCTCGTTTTCGATTAGGGTTCCTGGGGGGTGTGTCTTGCAAGTAGAAGATGGAGGGAGAAGAAGAGAGGGAGGCGGCGGCAGAGGTGGCGCCCCACCTGGGGCGGCGGCGGCTCATCGGGGGGGGGGGGGGGGGGGCGATGCAGCGGCGGCTCCCCCCCCCGTCGATCTCGTCTCCCTTTTTTTTCGTTTTGTTTTTCTGAAATGAATCGAACGGGTGGGGGGAGGCAGAGAAATAGAGAGGGTGACGAGAGAGAGATTTAATTTTTAATTTATTTAATTAATTAATTTTCAAAAAGTTGACTTTTACATACGACCTCGAAACGAGGCCCACCGCCTGTCGTCCATAGCGTTTTACCCCTATTCCGAACCTAATGGGATATGTATCTTAGGTTGATTCGTTAGTTACAATCAGTTTCCGTTGAATTTACATTTAAATCATTATATTGAATTTTAAACGTACATTTCAAATTACCAGGGTCACATAACAACTCTATAAATTCCATAAAAATATTTTCTAGCTTCGTATTGACGATACGGTCCTAACAAAACTAGTTTCATCGAATTCTGAGACCATTTGAAAAATGGCCATTTTCCAGTCGATTAAAATCAACTGAAACTGGTCAAACGCGTTTTCCTTTGCCACGCTCACATATTGATTCGAAAAATTATGAAATTTGGAATCTAACAATAATTTTACATCACGGACCCAACAAAAGTGGTTTCGTCAAAATCCGAGGTCGTTTGCAAAATTCCCATTTTTAAGGGCCTGAATTCCACAGCGACTATTCAGAATTTTCAACTGGACATAACTTTTGATTCCCGCTATGAAATCTCAATTTTTTGGATTCGTTGGAAAGATATTCACAATTAGCTCCTAATGTTTTTGGTTTCACTAAAATCCGGATTGTTTTGCACCTGGTACATTCAATTGAAGTTTGAAATCGAATTATCGAACTACCGCGCCATTTTCAATTCTATTTATAATTATATATATAATTATTAATATTCTAACTACAGCATATATAATGTATACGTTCAAATTATATTCAAAATAAATTTATCGTCGATTTTATTTAAAATAATCTATTTTAAATATTCAAAATCTGCTAAAATTGCCAAAATAAAAATTTTAAACTGGTTCAGAATTTCCGGGTTATTACAATAAGTATCCTCTACCGCGGATAGATGATTTGTTTGATCAACTGGAAGGAGCAAGAGTGTTCTCCCAATTGGACCTCGCGACAGGATTTCATCAGCTTCGAGTAGCAGATGAGAGCGTTCCGAAAACGGCATTTACGACGTCGTCTGGATTTTATGAGTGGCTGGTCATGCCATTTGGGTTGACCAATGCACTGGCCTACTTTGTGGATGTTATGAATCGAGTATTCAAAGATCAGTGGAATAAGTTTGTTCTTGTGTTCGTGGATGATATCCTTGTTTATTCAAGGACAGAGGAGGAACACAAGGGACACTTGAGAATAGTGTTGGAGGTGTTGAGGAAACACCAGTTGAAAGCGAAATTCTCTAAGTGTCATTTTTGGAGAAGGGAAGTGAGATTCTTGGGCCATGTTGTTTCAGAGAGTGGTATTGCCATGGACCCTGCGTAGGTGGCTACGGTACAGGATCGGCCTACGCCCAAGAATGCAACCGATGTGAGAAGTTTCTTGGGATTAGCTGGATATTATCGTAAGTTTATCCAGGACTTCTCCAAGACAGCAGCACCGTTGACTCAGTTGACTAAGAAGAATCAGTCCTTCGTCAAGGACGAAGTGTGTGAGAATGCATTCATGAGTCTAAAGGAAAGGTTGACGCGTGCGCCAGTGTTAGTCATTCCTAAAGGGAATGAAGAGATGACGGTATACACTGATGCTTGTGGTACCGGACTAGGTGTTGTGTTGATGCAAGGAGGTAGGGTTGTAGCTTATGCTAGTCGACAGCTAAAGCCGCATGAGAAGAAGTATCCTACCCATGATTTGGAATTAGCAGCGATCGTGTTTGCGCTGAAGATGTGGAGGCACTATCTCTTGGGAGAAAGATTTGAATTGTTTACCGATCATAAATCGTTAAAGTATCTCTTCTCCCAGAAAGATCTGAATCTCCGACAGCAGAGATGGTTAGAGTTCTTGGCTTCGTATGATTTTGATATCGCATACACACCTGGGAAAGGTAATGCAGTAGCCGATGCCTTGAGTAGGAGACATGCCAGTTTAGGGGCAATGTTTCTTGAATGGAAGCAACTGGAGTATATCGCGGGGTTTGATTTCAGACCAAAGTGCGAATTGGATCCAGTTATGCTAGCTAGTTTAGCGATCAGACCCACTTTGATAGAGCGGATTGGTTCCAGCCAGAGGGACGATCCTAATCTATTGGAAATCATCTCCGAGTTAGAGATGGACATCGACGGTGAGGAGATGAATGTGTATGGGCTTGATCGAGATGGATGGCTTCGAAAGAATGGAAGACTAGTTGTACCCAACGTGAATGGTTTGAGAGATGAAGTGCTTAGAGAATGTCATCACTCAAAACTGACTATACATCCCGGTGGTAATAAGATGTATCGAGACATGAGACCGACTTACTACTGCGAAGGGATGAAAAGAGACGTTGGGAAGTTTATATCCAAATGCATGAATTGCCAGCTAGTTAAAGCCGAGCAAAAGAATCCTAGTGGGTTATTGCAACCATTAGAAATTCCCGAATGGAAATGGGAGCAAGTCTCGATGGATTTCATCGATGGTTTACCAAGGACTAGATCGGTATATGATAGCATTTGGGTAATTGTGGATCGATTGACTAAGAGCGCAAGATTTATACCAGTCAAATCGACTAGGACGGCAGCCAAGTTGGCAGATTTGTATATGAAGTGGGTAGTGAGATTTCATGGAGTACCCAGAAGCATTGTGAGTGACCGAGACCCGTTGTTCACTAGTGGGTTTTGGAAGATCTTACAAGAGGCTCTAGGGTCAGAATTACATCTCAGTACCGCATATCATCCTCAGACCGACGGTCAGACGGAGAGGATGAATCGTATATCGGAAGATCTCTTGAGAGCTTGTATATTGGATTTTGGTGGATCATGGGATGACCATTTGCATCTAGTAGAGTTTGCATATAATAATAGCTACCAATCCAGTATCGGTATGGCTCCATATGAAGCTTTGTACGGAAGATCGTGCAACTCACCATCATGTTGGATAGAGACTGGCGAGAAGTTTATGCTTGGACCAGATGTGGTGAGAGAAACTTCAGATAAGATTAAGATCATTCAACAACGAATGAAAGCTGCCCAAGATAGGCAGAAGAGTTATGCTGATAAGAGGAGAAGAGACTTAAAATTCTCCGTTGGTGACTTGGTGTTTGTCAAGATTTCTCCGTTGAAGAGCGTGATACGATTTGGCAGAAGAGGAAAGTTAGCACCAAGATTTGTTGGCCCATTCCCTGTTCTTGAGCTAGTCGGGAATTTGGCATATAGAGTTGGCTTACCAGAGAAGATGGCGGGAGTTCACAATGTATTTCATGTTTCCCAACTAATGAAGTTCGTTCGCGACTCAGATATGACTATTTCACCTGATCAGTTAGAGGACTTCGAAGTGGAACCCGAGGCGGTTGGGAACCGCAAGCCGATTCGTATTATGGGGCACGATACGAAGCAACTTAGAAGGAAGGCGATGAAGCTAATCAAGGTTCAGTGGGGCGAGAACGAGAATGATTGTACTTGGGGGACAGAGGAGAGCATTAGGAAGGCATATCCAGAACTCTTTGCCTGGTAAGACTTACTTCATAATTTAGTTTTTTCGCATGCTAGGATAGACTTGCCTTACTTGTTTTGCATGTTTGATTGTTGTTTTATGGTTGATAGGCATGCGGGAACCTTTGTGTGTGTTTTGATTAGGGAATTTCGGGGGCGAAATTTCTTAAGGGGGGAAGAGTGTAACGACCCGTATTCTACACATCATGGGATCGTAGAATATTTATTTCTTTCCTATGTGAAGTCATATGGTCATGTAACTTTGGGAAACACCCATTAGAGTCATCTCCCATGTTCATGATTTTTGTCGATTTTTAAATGACCATTTTGCCCCTAGCTGATTTGTTTTGACCATAACTTTTGACTGGAAAGGAATTTTGACCTGAAACCACTTCCATTAGATTCGTTTGATGGTCTACCTTTCCGTAGAGTGGTCAGAATAGCCAAACGGACTTACCGTTTGGGAGATACGGCTGAAATAAGGTTTGGAGAGGGAAAGCTTCCTTAACCGGGCCAAATAGGGTGATTAGTGAGTAGGCCCATAACCCATTTCGGGATTAGGGTTATGGGGAGGCTGAAATGAAGTAGAGAATCATTTCATTTCAGTTTTCTAGCCTCCACTTATCTCCAAGGAACCCTAAAAATGGCCTCCAACCTCTAAATCACCTCCAAATCACCTTTTGGTCAAGGATTTGGCTTAGCAACCTCTAATCAAGGAAGATCTACACCAAAGAAACATTGGAGCTGCTGTTTAGCATTGGGATTCACATCAAATCAGAGATTTATTTCAGATCTTAGTTTATTTGTGGCTAAGGTGAGTGATTTGCATAGGTTTGCACTAATTATGGCTAATTAAGGGTAATTAGTGGTAATTAGCGAATTTAAACATGATAAAATTCTGGAAAAATGTTCATAAATTCTTAAATGATGTTTTAGACCTCTAATATGAATTTGGGTTAATTTGGTTAAGTTTTGCTAATCCTATCATTAGTTTCACCTAAACATGCTTAAGGGGAAATATGGGATTTTGGGTATGTTTAATCCATTTTAACCTATCATATTGATGTTTTGATGTTTGTGGTTGATTATGCATGTTGCTATGACTGTATGATATGCTTTGTGATTGATTTCAATAGTTAGAATGGTCGAAAGTGTCGTCGAATGGCGTAAACACTTGCTGGAAAAGCTTCAGGAAACAGTGCAAGATCAGATCGGATCGGATATGAGGGCTCGGATCGGATATGTTGAACTGGGCAAGGGATTCGATCGGATCGGAACCTGACACTTGAGAAAATTGGCAAAAAGGAAGGCCACGCTAACTGAACTGGGATCGGATCGGATAAAGGAGGAGGGATCGGATCGGATAAAGGAGGAGGGATCGGATCGGAGCGCGTGAAGAACGAAGGAGCGGATCAGAGCGGAAGCACGAACTGGATGGGAGATGGCACCCGACCCGACCCGAAATGGGACACTCGACTCGAACCGACGTGATGGAGTGGACTCAACCCGAACCGTACCAGAAGAAGACCCGACCCGACCCGAAGGAGGACACCTGACCCGAACCGACGACTTGAAGGGAACCCGACCCGACCCAGTATTGACCAATAACCCGAGATGCAAAGGTAGTCCAATATGGGAAGTTGGAGCTCAGGATCCAGTTGGGAACCGATGAGTTCACTTCATGGTTGGACTTTGCTGCAGGACGTGTGCTAATGAGTTGTCGACGTTCATAACTCCGATTCACCACTAAAAATGGATGATGGGCTACTTATCAGTGCAGTAGAGTCATTGCGACTCGAGGGGAAAGGTGATAGTAGCAAGACTACGTTATCAGTGCAGTAGAGTCATTATGACTTGAGGGGCAAGGTGATGCGTAGTAAGACTATGAGCCAGCGCAGATAGGGTGAATAACTCCATGGGGCAAGTGGACATAGTAACGATTAGTAAGGCTATGAGCCAGCGCAGATGGGGTGAATAACTCCATGGGGCAAGTGGACATAGCAAAGGATTAGTGGCTACGTTATCAGTGTAGTGAAGCCATTTATGACTTCATGGGGCAAAGTGATCGTGGCAAGGATGGGTGATCGAAGTGGTGAATATCGTATGCTTTACGCACTAAGTGAGGGATGTGAGGATGGTTGCTATGTTTGATTGTTTGTCATCACTATGACGTGCACACCCCCACCTCTGTATCTTTACACCGTTTGATATGGCACCTTAGACTGTTGTACAGTATGTAGTGCTAACTCTTTGGTTGCAGGTCCAGGTTCAGGTATGTTTTGTCTACCTGTTATTGTTCACTTTAGATGCTTATCGCTCATACCAGGCTTTATGTCTGACCCAGAGTTTTATGTCTCCTCTTATTACTCTGGGTGCTCACACGAGCAGACTAGAGACATGTTTGCTGGTGATGTGCGAGTAGCTGATTCGGAGGCGGGCAGGAGGCATCCACGTATGATATATATATTCTCCCTGTGTCGTTGGTGGTCGCTACTTGGGTATTAGTAGTGTACCTCCTTTATCTTGCTTTTGCTTTGATATAGTTCGAAAAGTTGTAATAAGCTGTATTTTGGATTTCCGCTGCTATGATGCTTAGTTTTGGTTTTCAGCTTATGTACTTGTAATAACCCGAAAATCTGGGCCAGTTTAATTTTTTTTTTTTGGCAATTTTAGCGAATTTTGATTATTTAAAATAGATTATTTTAAATAAAATCGACGAGGAATTTATTTTGAATAGAATTCGACGTATATATTATACGCGTCGTCGTTAGAATATAAATATTTATATATAATTATAAATAGAATTAAAAATGGCGCGGTAGTTCGATAATTCGATTTCAAACTTCAATTGAACATACCGAGTGCAAAACAATCCGGATTTTAGTGAAACCAGAAATCATAGGATCTAATTGATAATATCTTTCCAACGAATCTGAAAAATCAAGATTTCATAGCGGGAATCAATAGATATGTCCAGTTGAAAATTCTGAATAGTCGTTATGGAATTCAGTCCCTTAAAAATGGACATTTTGCAAACGACCTCGGATTTCGACGAAACCAGTTTTGTTGGGTCCGTGACGTCAAATTATTGCTAGGTTCCAATTTTCATAATTTTCTGAATCGATATGTGAGCGTGGCAAAGGAAAACGCGTTTTACCAGTTCTAGTTGATTTTAATCGACTGGAAATTGGTCATTTTTCCAACGGTCTCAGAATTCGACGAAACTAGTTTTGTTAGGACCGTATCGTCAATACGAAGCTAGAAAATATTTTTCTGGAATTTTTCGTGTTAGTATGCGACCCCGGTAATTTGAAATGTACGTTTAAAATTCAATATAGTAATTTAAATATAAATTTAAATAAACCCCCCCTCTCCTCAGTTTCTCTCTCCCCGTCATTTTATAAAAAAAAAGGAGAATACCTAAATCGAACCCGACGCCACCGTGGGAGGAGCCGTTGCCCTCCACCTAGACGCCGCCGTCCCCTCTTCTTCTTCCCCCACCTCCTCCTTCTTCCCCGATTCCCTCCACTATCGTTCGAACGCAGCGCCCCAACCCAATTCTTGAGCCCTAGTTCGTCGAGGCCGACTGCAGCCGCCCCCCCCCCCCCCCATTCGTCGGGCCACCTGACGACCGAAGCCCCTCCGCCAGCTCCGACGAGCCGCCTACCGCCTCCAGCGCACAGAAGCCCCCCCTCCTCTAATTACAGTAAGATACTGGTTTTTTTATTTATTTTAAAAACAGAATTTAAAAACTGATTTATTTTTAATTAGGTATAAAACTGTTTTTCTTTTAAAAGCATTTTAAAACTGATATTTTTAAAACGATTGAAAAACTGAATTTTATTTACTTGAAAAACTGAATTTTATTTACTTGAAAAAAAACTGGTTTTTATTATTGATTGTAAAGTTATAAAAATATAATCTTTTATATTGTCGAAATAAAAATATGATTTTTATATAGTAAACTTCGAAATAAAAATATGATTTTTATATAGTGAACTTCGAAATAAAAATATAATTTTTATATATTGAACTTAGAAAGAAAAATTCGATTTTTATATATTGAATAGCGAAGTGAAAATTCGATTTTTGAATGTATGGAGCGATTATAAAAATATGATTTTTTAAATTGAAAGTGAATAAATAAAAATGTGATTTTTATTTTAAAAACATCAGCAAATATAAAAATGTGTGATTTTTATGTATGTAGTGGCCACGGGCAACGAAGATGACGAAGATGCGATAGCAATGAAGATTTCTATCAATGAAGTGCCGTGGAGCTTGGATAGCTATATGTGAGAATTTCTCACCTTTCAATTTATTTTCTAGTTATATATATATACTAGGGTGCAGACAGAGTTTAGTAGCACCCGACACAATCGTCCACATACCATGGACTTGTTTGTTTGGTTGCATAGATTAGTTGGATATTTGAATTGAAATTGAGTTGTTTGGGTGAATTGAATGAATTTGATTGATGTGTGAATGGCGTGGGCCTTCACTAGACCGGGGATAAGGCTAGGCCTCGTCCCGTTTCTAGTATCGTGCCGTTATGCCGCCGAAATTTTCTAAAATAAGTTAGAAAAATAAAGATATCATTTTATTGAATAAATGAATTGAATAGAAATTCATAGGTTGAAATAAAATGTTTTATCGTTAAAAATATAATTTTTAACGGGAATGTGAATAAATAAAATATTCATTTACAAACCGAACGGTTTGTTTATGTACACCTATTTGAAGGACATTGATTGGGTCGATAAATTTTACACATCGCCCAACTGCACAACTAAAATCTGTGTTTGATTGTTTGAAAACCCCACACGGGTGTTAGGATGAAATATGAATTTCACTCATCCTGATTGATTAAATATGTCGATCGATTGATTGACAGGCTGTTACAAGCGTTAGATACCAATATTTGATGCTTATACAGTGTAGTGCACTTTGGTTGATGGTTGATTATTTTTCAATGCTATTATACATGTGTTGTATGAAAATCCATATAATTAACCTTATATGGTAATTGATTGGGCCTCATTCCAATTTAGAAAATAAAGTATAATATAAAATAAAGGTTCATGTGTTGACAGTTTCATCCATTGAGATTGGTCATGTGTTGAACGAAATATTTTAATAATAAAGTTTACATCTTTATCAATATAAAATAAAGGGTCATGTGTTGAACGAAATATTTTAATAATAAAGTTTACATCTTTATCAATATAAAATAAAGGTTCATGTGTTGACAGTTTCATTCATTGAGATTGGTCATGTGTTGAACGAAATATTTTAGTAATAAAATTTACATCTTTATCAATATAAAATAAAGGTTCATGTGTTGACAGTACTCATCCATTGAGATTGGTCATGTGTTGAACGAAATATTTTGATAATAACAACTATTTTGAAAAAGAAATATTTGAAATAGAATATTTGAAAATAGAAATTTATTAAGCCGTATTGATTAGATTGACGCCATTTTGACGTGAACGATATTTATATCGATTTTATTCATTTCAAAATGAAATGAATTGAAAACGATTTCGAAATGAAATGAATTGAAGACGATTTCGAAATGAAATGAATTGAAAACAATTGAAAACGATTTCGAAATGAAATGAATTGAAAACGATTTCGAAATGAAATGAATTGAAAACGATTTCGAAATGAATTGAATTGAAAACGAATTCGAAATGAAATGAATTGAAAACGATTTCGAAATGAAATGAATTGAAAACGATTTCGAAATGAAATGAATTGAAAACGATTTCGAAATGAAATGAATTGAAAACGATTTCGAAATGAAATGAATTGAAAACGATTTCGAAATGAAATGAATTGAAAACGATTTCGAAATGAATTGAATTGAAAACGATTTCGAAATGAATTGAATTGAAAGCGAATTGAAATGAATTCAAATGGAATTGAAATTTGAATTGAATAGAAATGAATTTTAAAACGAATTTATAAAGAAGAATTCAATTTTGATTTGAATTGAAATGGAAGTTGAAATCGCTTTTGAAACGAATTTTAAAACTATTTATATAATTCGTTTTAAATAGAAATCGACGAAATATATATTATATATATTATATATATAATATAATGGCCTGAATAGAACGCGCCGCGCCGCGGCAGTTCGTGAATTTCGACCATTTATTTCAAACGGGCATTACGGGAGATCCGACCGTCGGATTCTCCTAAAACCAGAACCGTTGGGTTCGTATCGAAAAGAGCTTTCTAACGAATATTAGAAATTAGAAATCTAACGGTTGGATTTGGAGTTACGTCCAAATCAAATTTGAAAAAGGTCGTTGTAAGTGCAGTTCGATGGCCATTGATGGAAATCGACTGTACGGGCCTTGATAAAATTATTAAAAATAGTAATAATTTGTGTAAAATCATAAGAAATGATTTGGGAAAAATTGGGATGAAAAACTCCATATTTGAAAAGATAAAAATAGATTTTTATCGAAATGAACTAGTTTTGAACTAGAAATATAATTCTATTTATTTTTAAATAAATAAATTGAATTTGAAAAGGGTTTTAAAAATAACCAAAATTTCCAATGATTGCATTGGAGTGGATTTGAATCGAAATTGTCTTCGGAATATTTCGATGTTGGAATTCGTGATTATACAGATGTTGTTATGGGAATTTGAAAGATATACATTTATATCGTTATTTCAATACGACATTTGTTAGTCGTAGAATTTGATATTGAATATAAGCCGATATATTTTCTATTCAGAGCCTTGTATTGAATATCAAATGTGATTTGGGTTTGTCGTGAATGGTGTCTTCACTAACACTGTTCTTGAACCCAGTTGTGAAAAGATTAAATCTTTTTATTTAGATTTAATGAAGTGTACCAATTGAATAATATTTAATTGGAATTGAAGTGATATTGATTTTTGGGTTTATCGTGAACCGTGTTTTAAATAACACTTGCTCTTTAACCCGATAATTAATGGAATGTGATTTTGGGTTTATCGTGAACCGTGTTTTAAATGACACTGATTCTTTAACCCAGTTAAAGATTAAAACTAAGTGGAGTTTTAATGAATCTTTAATTAGATTGAAATGATCGAAAATGGAGTATCACCAGTTTTGCTCCAGGCGATAGTTAAATCTTTAATTAGATTTGAACGTGAAATGGTAATTGAATTTACCGATAACACTGTGGTGTTAGATATGAAGTATTACCAGTTTTACTTCATGGGATGAATAGTTTGGGATGGGGAAATTAAAATAAATAATACTTCGGTAAAGTTCGCTATTCCCGACTAGTTTGAATTGAGATTCAAAAATAGAATAAAGAATAAATTCAAGGAATTTATCTTGGATAAAATTAATGGGAACCTTTCCCTATGAATGTGAAATTTAGAAACTAACTGTCGGTTAGCCAAGCAGAATGGTTTTCTGGATATTGATCTGATGTTGGTTTCGGCCTTCGGGGTTAATATTTGGGAAATCATTCTCTTGATTAATTTACGGTTAGTGACTGATGAATTGGAATGAGGCGTATGTTGTGTTTGTGTAACACTTATCTAAAGTATACGCGAGTTATTCGGAAAAACCGGGTTTATCCCATTCTGAATAACTGATACGACGATAAGTTGAAGATGAAGACGATGGTCGAAGACCGGAAGTCTTCACGTCGTTTGGGTGATTACTGATGATCTTGATTGGGCTGTACACCCAAGAAGATGGAAACAGTTAGTGATCGTCCAGACGTGCTTGGAGATCGAAGGATATGCGGGGTACTAGGTGCCTCCGGTTTCGTTCAGACCCAGAACGGACTTGTAAATGGACTGTGTGTCTGACATCGGATTTCATTCTGTGTGACTGATATCGGTTGCATAGGATGGTTTGCCTGTGTGGCATGATAAGATGCAAATGATCAAGGCTTCTGTTGAAAAGCAAAGTCTTGTGGTTGGTGATCAAAGCACGGCCTTTGTGGCGTAGCTTTGTGTAGCGTTGATTCGCGAGCCTCACACCCCGGTATGAACCAGAAACGGGAGAAAGGACCTCAGGGAGGGCCTACGTTTCCTCCTAGCTAAAAGTGGCGTCAGTGGTTTTACACGTCCTGACGAGTTTGACTTATGTGGTTGTTGCTGTTGCGAGGCGCCTCGGTTAGATCGGACGATCCGGGTCCGATGGAGTCACTTGTTGGCTCGCTTACGCCCCAAAGATCGGCGAAACGTAGTGCTCAGGCATTTTAATCCACTCCGTGTGGACCGGCCCTGTCGCTCCAAGGGTCGATGCGTTCTGATCCTGAGACTCGGGCTAGGCAGTCTCGAATTCAGTAAGGACTATCTTTTGCCTTGGTTCATGACGGAAATCCAATTTCCAAATACGTGACTTTGCGGTTTTATTTGTAAACCTATTTATGGCGACATAGTGGCATGGGACGATCATGTCGCCTATGATTGATACTTATGATTTGAAGTTGTTTTATACTCTATGCACTTATTATAGTATCAAACGATTTGTTTTAAACGTATCAAGCATCCTTTGGCTGTTATAAGGGAAAACCCTATCCTCGACTACGTTGCATTGTGTGATGGGACCTGGGTCTTATAACAGCTTCATTTTTCTTTATTTAGCATTGCGCTGTTTGTTTTATGCACTGGTATTCTTGGGAGGAAACCTGTTCCGTGTTATACGGCGTGGTCCCTTGATTTACCTAACTTTAAAAAAAAGATTAACTGTTTTAGTTCTCACACCAGTCACATGACTGACCTGGAGTTTATTGTTTTAACCTAAACTCTGGGTGCCCTTATTTTGACACGGGCAGCTAGTAGTTTTGGTTTTGTAGATTTATATTCACAGGATCCTGGTTTACAGCTGGAATGATATCCGGAAAGCTTTGTATCCGTATATCTCTTCTAGTTGTGTATTGTATTATTTTCCGCTGCTATGTATTTAAATGTAATTTAAATCTCTGATATTTCTGTGTAATATTCACTTATACTCTGTATATTCTTGTAATCTGTTGCATTGTTGTGATATACAGTGAAATGTTCTTCTGTATGCGTTCTGTTTTGTCTTGTTCATGAACGATAGGGCGTTTCGAACGGTCTGGGTCGGTTTAGCGACCGGTTCGGACCGAGCGAAATTCCTTGTCGTCACAGTTGGTATCAGAGCTTTGGTATACAAAGCAGAGAACAAGGCACATTAGAACCATATGAAAGAATTCATCAGATACTGGGTTAGTAATATCCAATTAGAATGACTCGTTTGAGATAGGATCAGTAGTATCCTAGAACGAGTGTGAAGAGTATATTTTTCAAATGAAAACAAATTTTGTTTTGAAAATCTAAATCAACTATTCGTATTTGGTTATTTATTTATATTGATGTGGACAATCAAGTATATATAGATTTTGCGTATACGTCTGATCCGCGTGTATTCGAAATTTTAATATACTGGATAGATATAGAATTACGCTCTAGTCGCCCGGGAGTGATTCTGATGATTGATATATCATCATCAGAATTTATATTCGAGTGACGAACATGTAATATCTATATATTTCCATTAGACTGGTGTGAGAACCAAAATTAGATAGGGCTAATTGTTGTGATTTGGCATCAAAAACATGATTTTTGTATATGTATCGAAATTATGAATTTGAAACTCTAATTCACTAATTGATTGATGATTGTGTTGTTTGTTTATTTGTTTGCTAATTTTTTAGCCATTTAGCCTAATAGCATCAAAAATTGAATTGTATTGAAATTGGTCGCATTTGCTTGCATATATATACTTACATTGAACAGGTCATAGCAAGGAGGCTAGAGCAGAGAATAAAATTTGTTTGCCCGACAAATAGGTACATTTTTAATACATAATTTACTGTTTTGTTTGGGTGATGATGATTTTATGAGCCTATTGGCTAGCCGCTTGGCTTTTTCTTTTTCTTTTTGAGATCTGAAGGACCGGGGAAGCTATTTGAAATTCCCCGATGCTCCCGGTGCAGGGGAGGTTATGGCGAAATTTTTCAAAAATTTAGGGTGTTAGCCAAATTTTTGAAATTTTGAAAATTCTCAGAAACTGAAAGGTTAGAGAATGGAAGCCAGATCGAACGTTGAGTTGATTAATCAAACCACTTTCGACTTTGTTCCTTTTCGGGGACGAAAAGTTTTAAGTGGGGGAGATTGTAATAACCCGAAAATCTGGGCCAGTTTAATTTTTTTTTTTTTTTTTTGGCAATTTTAGCGAATTTTGATTATTTAAAATAGATTATTTTAAATAAAATCGACGAGGAATTTATTTTGAATAGAATTCGACGTATATATTATACGCGTCGTCGTTAGAATATAAATATTTATATATAATTATAAATAGAATCAAAAATGGCGCGGTAGTTCGATAATTCGATTTCAAACTTCAATTGAACATACCGAGTGCAAAACAATCCGGATTTTAGTGAAACCAGAAATCATAGGATCTAATTGATAATATCTTTCCAACGAATCCGAAAAATCAAGATTTCATAGCGGGAATCAATAGATATGTCCAGTTGAAAATTCTGAATAGTCGCTATGGAATTCAGGCCCTTAAAAATGGACATTTTGCAAACGACCTCGGATTTCGACGAAACCAGTTTTGTTGGGTCCGTGACGTCAAATTATTGCTAGGTTCCAATTTTCATAATTTTCTGAATCGATATGTGAGTGTGGCAAAGGAAAACGCGTTTTACCAGTTCCAGTTGATTTTAATCGACTGGAAATTGGTCATTTTTCCAACGGTCTCAGAATTCGACGAAACTAGTTTTGTTAGGACCGTATCGTCAATACGAAGCTAGAAAATATTTTTCTGGAATTTTTCGTGTTAGTATGCGACCCCGGTAATTTGAAATGTACGTTTAAAATTCAATATAGTAATTTAAATATAAATTTAAATAACCCCCCCCCCTCTCCTCAGTTTCTCTCTCCCCGTCATTTTATAAAAAAAAAGGAGAATACCTAAATCGAACCCGACGCCGCCGTGGGAGGAGCCGTCGCCCTCCACCTAGACGTCGCCGTCCCCTCTTCTTCTTCCCCCACCTCCTCCTTCTTCCCCGATTCCCTCCTCTATCGTTCGAACGCAGCGCCCCAACCCAATTCTCGAGCCCTAGTTCGTCGAGGCCGACTGCAGCCGCACCCCCATTCGTCGAGCCACCTGACGACCGAAGCCCCTCCGCCAGCTCCGACGAGCCGCCTACCGCCTCCAGCGCACAGAAGCCCCCCCTCCTCTAATTACAGTAAGATACTGGTTTTTTATTTATTTTAAAAACAGAATTTAAAAACTGATTTATTTTTAATTAGGTATAAAACTGTTTTTCTTTTAAAAGCATTTTAAAACTGATATTTTTAAAACGATTGAAAAACTGAATTTTATTTACTTGAAAACTGAATTTTATTTACTTGAAAAAAAACTGGTTTTTATTATTGATTGTAAAGTTATAAAAATATAATCTTTTATATTGTCAAAATAAAAATATGATTTTTATATAGTAAACTTCGAAATAAAAATATGATTTTTATATAGTGAACTTCGAAATAAAAATATAATTTTTATATATTGAACTTAGAAAGAAAAATTCGATTTTTATATATTGAATAGCGAAGTGAAAATTCGATTTTTGAATGTATGGAGCGATTATAAAAATATGATTTTTTAAATTGAAAGTGAATAAATAAAAATGTGATTTTTATTTTAAAAACATCAGCAAATATAAAAATGTGTGATTTTTATGTATGTAGTGGCTACGGGCAACGAAGATGACGAAGATGCGATAGCAATGAAGATTTCTATCAATGAAGTGCCGTGGAGCTTGGATAGCTATATGTGAGAATTTCTCACCTTTCAATTTATTTTCTAGTTATATATATATATATATATATATATATATATATATACTAGGATGCAGACGGTGTTTAGTAGCACCCGACACAATCGTCCACAAACCATGGACTTGTTTGTTTGGTTGCATAGATTAGTTGGATATTTGAATTGAAATTGAGTTGTTTGGGTGAATTGAATGAATTTGATTGATGTGTGAATGGCGTGGGCCTTCACTAGACCGGGGATAAGGCTAGGCCTCGTCTCGTTTCTAGTATCGTGCCGTTATGCCGCCGAAATTTTCTAAAATAAGTTAGAAAAATAAAGATATCATTTTATTGAATAAATGAATTGAATAGAAATTCATAGGTTGAAATAAAATGTTTTATCGTTAAAAATATAATTTTTAACGTGAATGTGAATAAATAAAATATTCATTTACAAACCGAACGGTTTGTTTATGTACACCTATTTGAAGGACATTGATTGGGTCGATAAATTTTACACATCGCCCAACTGCACAACTAAAATCTGTGTTTGATTGTTTGAAAACCCCACACGGGTGTTAGGATGAAATATGAATTTCACTCATCCTGATTGATTAAATATGTCGATCGATTGATTGACAGGCTGTTACAAGCGTTAGATACCAATATTTGATGCTTATACAGTGTAGTGCACTTTGGTTGATGGTTGATTATTTTTCAATGCTATTATACATGTGTTGTATGAAAATCCATATAATTAACCTTATATGGTAATTGATTGGGCCTCATTCCAATTTAGAAAAAAAAGTATAATATAAAATAAAGGTTCATGTGTTGACAGTTTCATCCATAGAGATTGGTCATGTGTTGAACGAAATATTTTAATAATAAAGTTTACATCTTTATCAATATAAAATAAAGGGTCATGTGTTGAACGAAATATTTTAAAAATAAAGTTTACATCTTTATCAATATAAAATAAAGGTTCATGTGTTGACAGTTTCATTCATTGAGATTGGTCATGTGTTGAACGAAATATTTTAGTAATAAAATTTACATCTTTATCAGTATAAAATAAAGGTTCATGTGTTGACAGTACTCATCCATTGAGATTGGTCATGTGTTGAACGAAATATTTTGATAATAACAACTATTTTGAAAAAGAAATATTTGAAATAGAATATTTGAAAATAGAAATTTATTAAGCCGTATTGATTAGATTGACGCCATTTTGACGTGAACGATATTTATATCGATTTTATTCATTTCAAAATGAAATGAATTGAAAACGATTTCGAAATGAAATGAATTGAAGACGATTTCGAAATGAAATGAATTGAAAACGATTTCGAAATGAAATGAATTGAAAACGATTTCGAAATGAAATGAATTGAAAACGATTTCGAAATGAAATGAATTGAAAACGATTTCGAAATGAATTGAATTGAAAACGAATTCGAAATGAAATGAATTGAAAACGATTTCGAAATGAAATGAATTGAAAACGATTTCGAAATGAAATGAATTGAAAACGATTTCGAAATGAAATGAATTGAAAACGATTTCGAAATGAAATGAATTGAAAACGATTTCGAAATGAATTGAATTGAAAACGATTTCGAAATGAATTGAATTGAAAATGAATTCAAATTGAATTGAAAGCGAATTGAAATGAATTCAAATGGAATTGAAATTTGAATTGAATAGAAATGAATTTTAAAACGAATTTATAAAGAAGAATTCAATTTTGATTTGAATTGAAATGGAAGTTGAAATCGCTTTTGAAACGAATTTTAAAACTATTTATATAATTCGTTTTAAATAGAAATCGACGAAATATATATTATATATATTATATATATAATATAATGGCCTGAATAGAACGCGCCGCGCCGCGGCAGTTCGTGAATTTCGACCATTTATTTCAAACGGGCATTACGGGAGATCCGACCGTCGGATTCTCCTAAAACCAGAACCGTTGGGTTCGTATCGAAAAGAGCTTTCTAACGAATATTAGAAATTAGAAATCTAACGGTTGGATTTGGAGTTACGTCCAAATCAAATTTGAAAAAGGTCGCTGTAAGTGCAGTTCGATGGCCATTGATGGAAATCGACTGTACGGGCCTTGATAAAATTATTAAAAATAGTAATAATTTGTGTAAAATCATAAGAAATGATTTGGGAAAAATTGGGATGAAAAACTCCATATTTGAAAAGATAAAAATAGATTTTTATCGAAATGAACTAGTTTTGAACTAGAAATATAATTCTATTTATTTTTAAATAAATAAATTGAATTTGAAAAGGGTTTTAAAAATAACCAAAATTTCCAATGATTGCATTGGAGTGGATTTGAATCGAAATTGTCTTCGGAATATTTCGATGTTGGAATTCGTTATTATACAGATGTTGTTATGGGAATTTGAAAGATATACATTTATATCATTATTTCAATACGACATTTGTTAGTCGTAGAATTTGATATTGAATATAAGCCGATATATTTTCTATTCAGAGCCTTGTATTGAATATCAAATGTGATTTGGGTTTGTCGTGAATGGTGTCTTCACTAACACTGTTCTTGAACCCAGTTGTGAAAAGATTAAATCTTTTTATTTAGATTTAATGAAGTGTACCAATTGAATAATATTTAATTGGAATTGAAGTGATATTGATTTTTGGGTTTATCGTGAACAGTGTTTTAAATAACACTTGCTCTTTAACCCGATAATTAATGGAATGTGATTTTGGGTTTATCGTGAACCGTGTTTTAAATGACACTGATTCTTTAACCCAGTTAAAGATTAAAACTAAGTGGAGTTTTAATGAATCTTTAATTAGATTGAAATGATCGAAAATGGAGTATCACCAGTTTTGCTCCAGGCGATAGTTAAATCTTTAATTAGATTTGAACGTGAAATGGTAATTGAATTTACCGATAACACTGTGGTGTTAGATATGAAGTATTACCAGTTTTACTTCATGGGATGAATAGTTTGGGATGGGGAAATTAAAATAAATAATACTTCGGTAAAGTTCGCTAATCCCGACTAGTTTGAATTGAGATTCAAAAATAGAATAAAGAATAAATTCAAGGAATTTATCTTGGATAAAATTAATGGGAACCTTTCCCTATGAATGTGAAATTTAGAAACTAACTATCGGTTAGCCAAGCAGAATGGTTTTCTGGATATTGATCTGATGTTGGTTTCGGCCTTCGGGGTTAATATTTGGGAAATCATTCTCTTGATTAATTTACGGTTAGTGACTGATGAATTGGAATGAGGCGTATGTTGTGTTTGTGTAACACTTATCTAAAGTATATGCGAGTTATTCGGAAAAACCGGGTTTATCCCATTCTGAATAACTGATACGACGATAAGTCGAAGATGAAGACGATGGTCGAAGACCGGAAGTCTTCACGTCGTTTGGGTGATTACTGATGATCTTGATTGGGCTGTACACCCAAGAAGATGGAAACAGTTAGTGATCGTCCAGATGTGCTTGGAGATCGATGGATATGCGGGGTACTAGGTGCCTCCGGTTTCGTTCAGACCCAGAACGGACTTGTAAATGGACTGTGTGTCTGACATCGGATTTCATTCTGTGTGACTGATATCGGTTGCATAGGATGGTTTGCCTGTGTGGCATGCTAAGATGCAAATGATCAAGGCTTCTATTGAAAAGCAAAGTCTTGTGGTTGGTGATCAAAGCACGGCCTTTGTGGCGTAGCTTTGTGTAGCGTTGATTCGCGAGCCTCACACCCCGGTATGAACCAGAAACGGGAGAAAGGACCTCAGGGAGGGCCTACGTTTCCTCCTAGCTAAAAGTGGCGTCAGTGGTTTTACACGCCCTGACGAGTTTGACTTATGTGGTTGTTGCTGTTGCGAGGCGCCTCGGTTAGATCGGACGATCCGGGTCCGATGGAGTCACTTGTTGGCTCGCTTACGCCCCAAAGGGCGGCGAAACGTAGTGCTCAGGCATTTTAATCCACTCCGTGTGGACCGGCCCTGTCGCTCCAAGGGTCGATGCGTTCTGATCCTGAGACTCGGGCTAGGCAGTCTCGAATTCGGTAAGGACTATCTTTTGCCTTGGTTCATGACGGAAATCCAATTTCCAAATACGTGACTTTGCGGTTTTATTTGTAAACCTATTTATGGCGACATAGTGGCATGGGACGCTCATGTCGCCTATGATTGATACTTATGATTTGAAGTTGTTTTATACACTATGCACTTATTATAGTATCAAACGATTTGTTTTAAACGTATCAAGCATCCTTTGGCTGTTATAAGGGAAAACCCTATCCTCGACTGCGTTGCATTGTGTGATGGGACCTGGGTCTTATAACAGCTTCATTTTTCTTTATTTAGCATTGCGCTGTTTGTTTTATGCACTGGTATTCTTGGGAGGAAACCCGTTCCGTGTTATACGGCGTGGTCCCTTGATTTACCTAACTTTAAAAATAAAGATTAACTGTTTTAGTTCTCACACCAGTCACATGACTGACCTGGAGTTTATTGTTTTAACCTAAACTCTGGGTGCCCTTATTTTGACATGGGCAGCTAGTAGTTTTGGTTTTGCAGATTTATATTCACAGGATCCTGGTTTACAGTTGGAATGATATCCGGAAAGCTTTGTATCCGTATATCTCTTCTAGTTGTGTATTGTATTATTTTCCGCTGCTATGTATTTAAATGTAATTTAAATCTCTGATATTTCTGTGTAATATTCACTTATACTCTGTATATTCTTGTAATCTGATGCATTGTTGTGATATACAGTGAAATGTTCTTCTGTATGCGTTCTATTTTGTCATGTTCTCAACGATAGGGCGTTTTGAACGGCCTGGATCGGTTTAGCGACCGGTTCGGACCGAGCGAAATTCCTTGTCGTCACAGTACTGTCCCTCCTATTTTATGTCAAGTATGTTATTATTATATTTTGTTCTATGCGCTGCGAGACATTCTACAGGTTCTTTGTATGTTCATTTCCTTCTTCCTTTTCCTTATGACGACCCGTTCCGTGCTTACGGGACATGTGTACAGCGCACTTTTGGAGAAAATGTCGGTTGGTGCGGGGCAGGCCTTCACATCCAGGGTCGAAACAGTAATATGAAAATGATGAGTGTTATTGATGCTTTCAAATGTAGAATAACAAACATACGACAGTGTTTTACCTGATTACTTAGTCACTAAGCAACCTGCTTAGTCAATATGATAATACGAATATTCTACTAATATTTGAAAACTTTTTCGCCTCATTCGCATAAACTCTACTCCCAAAGTCGAAATGTGTTTTTAAAAACACTATTATTACATGATGAGTATTATATGTATTTGAAATGGTAGAGTTTCAAACATGCGGCAGTGTTTTACCTGATTACTTGAGCACCAAGAAACCTACTTATTCGATGCATACATCAAAGTTCCACTTATATTTTGAAACTTTCTTGATCTTATTGGTGCGGATCCAGGGTCCAAATGGTAATATGTAAATAATGAGTGTTATAGATGATTTAAAATGTAGAATAGCAAACATGCGACAGTTTTTTACCTGATTACTTAGCGACTAAGCAACTTGCTCAGTCAATATGAAAATATTAATATTCTACTAATATTTGAAAACTTTATCATCTTATTCACACAAATTATACTCCCAAAGTCGAAACATGTTTTTAAAAACACTATTATTTAATGATGAGTATTTTATGTATTTGAAACAGTAGAGTTTCAAACATGCGGCAATGTTTTACCTGATTACTTGAGCACCAAGAAACCTACTTATTTGATGCAAACATCAAAGTCTCACTTATATTTTGAAACTTTCTTGGTCTTATTGGCGTGGATCCAGGGTCCAAACGGTAATATGCAAATGATGAGTGTTATAGAAGCTTTAAAATGTAGAATAGCGAACATGCGGCACTGATTTACCTGATTACTTAGTCACTAAGCAACCTGCTCAGTCAATATGGAAATATGAAAATTCTACTAATATTTGAAATCTTTTTCGTCTTATTCACACAAATTATACTCCCAAATTCGAAACGTGTTTTTAAAAATACTATTATTTAATGATGAGTATTATATGTATTTGAAATGGTAGAGTTTCAAACAGGCGGCAATGTTTTACCTGATTACTTGAGCACCAAGAATCCTACTTATTCGATGCAAACATCAAAGTTTCACTTATATTTTGAAACTTTCTTGGACGTATTGGCGTGGATCCAGGGTCCAAACGGTAATATGCAAATGATGAGTGTTGTATATGCTTTAAAATGTAGAATAGCAAACATGCGGCACTGTTTTACCTGATTACTTTGTCACTAAGCAAGTTGCTCAGTCAATATGAAAATATGAATATTCTACTAATATTTGAAAACTTTTTCGTCTTATTCACACAAATTCTACTCCCAAAGTCGAAACGTGTTTTTAAAAACACTATTATTTAATGATGAGTATCGTATGTATTTGTAATAGTAGAGTTTCAAACATGCGGCAGTGTTTTACCTGATTGCTTGAGCACCAAGAAAACTACTTATTCGATGCAAAAAACAAAGTTTCACTTATATTTTGAAACTTTCTTGATCTTATTGGTGCGGATTCAGGGTCCAAACGGTAATATGAAAATGATGAGTGTTATTGATGATTTCAAATGTAGAATAGCAAACATGCGACAGTGTTTTAACTAATTACTTAGTCACTAAGCAACCTGCTCAGTCAATATGAAAATATGAATATTCTACTAATATTTGAAAAGTTTTTCGTCTTATTCACACAAATTCTTCTCCCAAAGTCGAAATGTGTTTTTAAAAACACTATTATTTAGTGATGAGTATTATATGTATTTTAAAATGGTAGATTTTCAAACATGCGGCAAGGTTTTACCTGATTACTTGAGCACCAAGAAACCTACTTATTCGATGCTAACATCAAAGTTTCACTTATATTTTTAAACTTTCTTGATTTTATTGGCACGGATCCTAGGTCCAAACGGTATTATGCAAATGATGAGTGTTATAGATGCTTTAAAATGTAGAATATAGCAAACATGCGACATTGTTTTACCTGATTAATTAGTCACTAAGCAACATGTTCAATCAATATGAAAATATGAATATTCTACTAATATTTGACAAAAAATTCGTCTTATTCACACAAATTCTACTCCCAAAGTCGAAATGTGTTTTTAAAAACACTATTATTTAATGATGAGTATTACATGTATTTGAAACGGTAGAGTTTCAAACATGCGACAGTGTTTTACCTGATTACTTGAGCACCAAGAAACCTACTTATCTGATGAAAACATCAAAGTTTAACTTATATTTTGAAACTTTCTTAATCTTATTGGCACGGATTCAGGGTCCAAACGGTAATATGCAAATGATGAGTGTTACAGATGCTTTAAAATGTAGAATAACAAACATGCGGCAGTGTTTTACCTGATTAGTTAGTCACTAAGCAACCTGCTCAGTCAATACGAAAATATGAATATTCTACTAATATTTGAAAAGTTTTTCGTCATATTCGCACCAATTCGACTCTCAAAGTCGAAACGTATTTTTAAAAACACTATTATTTAATGATGAGTATTATATGTATATGAAATGGTAGAGATTCAAACATGCGGCAGTGTTTTACATGATTACTTGAGCACCATGAAACCTACTTATTTGATGCAAACATCAAAGTTTCACTTATATTTTGAAACTTTCTTGATCTTATTTGCGCGGAACCAGGGTCCAAATGGTAATATGCAAATGATGAGTGTTATAGATGCTTTAAAATGTAGAATAGCAAACATGCGGCAGTGTTTTACGGGATTACTTAGTCAATAAACAACCTGCTCAGTCAGTATGAAAATATGAATATTCTACTAATATTTGAAAACTTTTCTTCTTATTCACACAAATTCTACTCCCAAAGACGAAACTTGTTTCTAAAAACATTATTATTTAATGATGAGTATTATATGTATTTGAAATGATAGAGTTTCAAACATACGGCAGTGTTTTACCTGAATACTTGAGCACCAAGAAACCTACTTATTCGATGCAAACATCAAAGTTTCACTAATATTTTGAAACTTTCTTGATCTTATTGGCGCGGATCCAGGGTCAAAACAGTAATATGCAAATGATGAGTGTTGTATATGCTTTAAAATGTAGAATAGCAAACTTGCGGCACTGTTTTACCTGATTACTTAGTCACTGAGCAACCTGTTCAGTCAATATGAAAATATGAATATTCTACTAATATTTGAAAACTTTTTCGTCTTATTCACACAAATTCTACTCCCAAAGTAGAAACATGTTTTTAGAAACACTATTATTTAATGATGAGTATTATATGTATTTGAAATAGTGGAGTTTCAAACATGCGGCAGTGTTTTAGCTGATTACTTGAGCACCAAGAAACCAACTTATTCGATGCAAACAACAAATTTTCACTTATATTTTAAAACTTTCTTGATCTTATTGGCGCGGATCCAGGGTCCAAACGGTAATATGAAAATGATGAGTGTTATTGATGCTTTCAAATTTAGAATAGCAATCATGCGACAGTGTTTAACCTGATTACTTAGTCACTAAGCAACCTGCTCAGTCAATATGAATATTCTACTAATATTTGAAATTTTTTCGTCTTATTCACTTAAATTCTACTCCCAGAGTCGAAAAGTGTTTTTGAAAACACATTATTTAATGATGAGTACTATATGTATTTTAAAATGGTAGGGTTTCAAACATGCGGCAATGTTTTACCTGATTACTTAAGCACCAAGAAACCTACTTATTCGATGCAAACTTCAAATTTTCACTTATATTTTGAAACTTTCTTGATTTTATTTGCGCGGATGTAACACCCCGGATTTTTGAATAATCGACTTAACTAAATTAAAGAATAATAAATCTCAGACGTGAGAATTATGGGGATTGGGTTGCGCCATTGTGTTCGTCTTGGAATTCTAGTGGAGATAGAATCCGAGTTTGCGGGAAACGAGTACCGGATGAAAGAGTTATGGACGAACGAAGTTTGGTGGCAAAGTAAAGAAAAAAATGCACTGGCGCACTTGGGAAGTGCGCCAGTACATATTTACACTGGAGCACCTGCCATGTGTGCCCAGGCCGAGGCTGGAGCCTGCACAACTTTTTGGTTTAGGCTGACCCGTGTTGTTGAGTCCATTCTGACTCCTTGCTGAGTCATTAGGGCTGACTCATCACCCTATCCTAATTGAATGGTTTTGATTAACCCTAAGAACATCCGACGGCTTAAATTAATTTATAACTCTATAAAAAGACCCCTATACACAAACCCTAAATTAGAAAATAAACAAAGACTATGGACGTCATGCTGTTATTTTGAGACCTAGTGCAGCCGCCATCAAATTAAAGATAAAGAACAATAACCAAATCAGAACTACCCAACCCTAACAGCGATTCTTCATCAAAGGAGCGCTAATTCGACTCTCTTTCTTCTCTAATTGTGAGTATGATGATCTTAACAAGATTATTATTAAACTAATGAGATTAAGTTATGAATGGATTATAAGTGAATGATGTGGATTGTCATATATGTTGTTGTAAACCTTATGTTATCATGTATGTTGTAAATCCTATGATATGTGATGATGATATCCTATATGTTGAAAATCATGCTATGATGATGTAATATATGTTGAAAGTTTCTACGCTAAGTTGTGATAAATCATACATGTTATAAAGTCATGATGTTATTATCTATGCTAATTAGTTCTTGTTAATCAAATCATGATGTTGATATTATTTGGGCTATGTTGATCTATATGACAAATCATGTATGCAAGTTTAGATTGATTATTAAAGATATTGAACATATACCATGACATCTATTTAGATCTAGAATTTTGCTATGACATGGGTGAGTTCTATGTGATAGATGCTAGTTCACACCATCATTATGTTGCATAAAACCCCATATGCAAGTTTATACATGAATTTGGGTTTTGACCATATCATGTAAATTGTGACATTTTACCAAACAAGTTGACACCTTTAGATCCATAACATGTGTAGTTTTATGCAAGTTTCACCTCTATTATGATTAGATCTATTTTATTTGTCTATATGTTGCGATAATTTATCTTTGTGCTATGAGTTAGACTATTCGAGTCTAACGTATATTTTGCGTTGAATAAGCGAACGTATAACGTGGGGTATGGGTAATATTAAGGATTTAATATTAAGAAGTTGGGGTGCAATTGATATGATTTTGCATGCCATGAATGGATGGCCATAATTGAGTCAATTATGCACATCATTATAATTGGAAGTAATTAATGATTTGAATAGGGATATATTCAAAACTGGGGTAAAAGATTATAAGTGATAATCAATGCTTAGGACACGAGGTTGGACTCGTTTGTGACGTAAACCTGCTCGGACCCGCCCGGCAAATCCAGTGGTCACAAATGTCAGCCCAATGTGAGAGGTCCTAGGCCTAAACTAAAGCATAATAGTTGTAAAGACATGTGGTTAGACTCTTTTATGGTGTAAGACTGCCCGGACCCGCCCGGCAAATCGAGCTGCCATAAATGCCAGTCTAATGTGAGAGGTCTTTATGAGGTTATGGCCTGAATGAATTAAGAAATACTTAACCAGATAAACATGTAAGGGGGATATGGGGGTTAAGTAGGTGCCTTGGGTGGCATGAGGAATCTAGTGGGTGCCCTTAGTGGCATGTGAAATACGATTAGTAAGACTTAACCAAACACACATGTAAATGAACATGATTAAGAGGGTTAAGTGGGATATACTAGTGGTGACAAGCTTAGGTGGGTAGCTTGTGGGGGCCCATTTCAGCCAGTAACCCAAACATATCTTTGTGGGCTCGACCCAAGTCGAGGAAGGGACGCGCATACTGGGTTTGACTATAAGAGGCCAAAACGGGGTAGCGGTGGCAACGCAAGTCCAACGGGTTTCATATGCGTGTGTGGAACCGGGCTGGTAGGTAAGACGTTGTTGCATCGTGTAGGTATAAGTCGTGCATTCATTAGCTATATCGGGTTGCCACTTTAGGGGAGTGATACACCCCACTGTGGGGCCAGCATGGGTATCTACGAGTAGGGAGCCGATCGAAAGTGGGTAGTGGGGTACACCTAGTGGAGATAGGGGCAGACGGCACCTATGTAGTCAGCTAGGGTTACGCAAGGCTATTTATATAGTTTCTGTGTGAAGCAAGTGGGATCATCCTTTAGGGTGACTGGTGCGGTGCAGTGTAGTAATTATTCGTTAGTAATTAGGTGTGCCTTTAACGTTATCTTTATCTGCTCTTCCATACCCAATAGTTCATAGACATTTCCTTGTTTTCCAGCTTATGCCTTAGTTAAGTTATTTTGATAACAGTATTGTTAGAATTATCAAACTGGCTAGACTTTATGTCTGACCCCCTCCATTTCTATCCTTTTTCCCCTCCAGGTCCTCAGGTTGGACCCAGCTCTAGTGGAGTTTGATTGGATTGCTTTATCTCTCTTTGGAAAGCTTGGACCGTTGAAGTAAAGTCCAGCTTGTTATCTTCTTTAATGGCTATTTATGTAATGGGATTATGTATTTTGTTTTATCAAGATGGATATTGTACTTGACTCTGATTTATGGTTTTATGATGTAACAAACATGTTTAATTTCCGCTGCAATAAAATGAAGTTTTAGATTTCCAAGTACTACTCATTATCTGTCTTGTTGTAATTTTTCAGTTCTATATTCACTTAAAACCTCCATGGAAGTTAAAGCATTCCCTTTGTGAGTGACATTAATGGACGTGGGGTGTTTCACGTGGTATCAGAGCTTAAGGTTACTAGAGCAGATAAAATTATTAGAAAAACTATTTTTCTAAAGTATTTTTGGAAGAATTACTTTCAAAAACATGTCTTAAATGAGTTAATTTAAAGAGGAAAGTTTTTATGAAAAATGTAATCCCCAAATAGCCATATATCTTTATCTTTCGAATTCTCCATTTTGAATCTTTCCTTTTTCGTTTCAGCATGGCTGAAGATCTTAACCTTCCTGACGGTGTAACAATACCAGGATGGTATAGGAGGTTATTAGAGGCTAGGACCGCTACAGGTCCAGCCAATGTTCCTCCACCACCAGTTGCACCCGCTCTTCCTCCTCCTCGCGCTGATACTTTTGCAAAGACTTGCAAGGAATTTAAGGCTATGGGTGGAAAACCTTTTCAAGGGTCAGAAACGTTTGTGGAAGCTAGAGATTGGCTTAAGGAGGTCGAAGAATTGTTAGAAATCTTTGAAGTAGAAGAGGGGAGGAAAGTCAAATTAGCAGCTTGGTTAATGAAGGGAGAGGCCTCGTTTTGGTGGGAGGTCACTAATGGGGAGTGTCCTGTTGAATCTTGGGCGGATTTCAGACGTAGGTTTGAGGCGAAGTTTCTCTCGAGGGCAGAAGAGAATCTATATATGGAAAGGTTCTTGACATTAAAGCAAGGAAGCTCATCAGTGAAAGAATATGTCAACAAATTTAATCAGTTAGAAAGGTTTGGCTTGGACTTAGTGAACACACCGGAGAAGAAGGCTTTGAGGTTCGTTAATGGATTGAATGAACCGTTGCAAGGGTTGGCTATGACCCACATCCCTATGGGGGCCACATTTGAGAAGCTAGTAGACATGGCACTCATGCACGAGGAGAAAGGCACTAAAGCTGATAAGGCACCCGAGAAGAAAAGGGATCAGAAGAAATCACAACAGCAAAACAAGAAGGGTGGTAAAGACAATAATGGCAAGGGAAAGAAGAAATGCTTTAACTGTGGGACACCAGGCCATCTCAGCAAGGATTGCAGAAAGAAAAAGAAGACTGGTTGTTTTCACTATGGTGAAGTGGGACATCTAGTGAAGGACTGCCCAAAGAAGGGGCAGAGGGCAGGGTCTACCTCGGGAGGACATGTGCAGGCTCTTGTGGCACCAGGACAGGCAAGGGGACAAGTTCAGGCTCTCGCGGTCCCACCGCTGTAAGAACGAGGTAGAACCATTTCTGTTGAAAGCTTAGTTTTTCTGTTTGATCATCCTGTCCGTACCTTATTCGATTCGGGCGCATCGCATTCGTTTAACTCTACATCATTAGTTGAATCACTGCACTTAAACACCAGTTTAGTAGAGGATCCCTTAGTTGTTTCGAATCCAATTGGGGGCTCAGATTATTTGTCCATAATGTGTTTGGATTTGAAAATTTCTACACTTAGCGTTGAGTTTAGATGTGATGCTTATGTTTTGGGCTTCACGGGCTATGGGCTAATTTTAGGAATGGATTGGTTATCCAGAAATGGGGCCGTTCTTGATTGTGAAAGGAGAGTAGTTAGGCTCATGACTCGCCTTGGCAACACTCTCTAAATCTTTTGTAATCCCATAAATTCCATTATGCTAAGTTATCTAGAATCGCTTGACGCGTCTGTGAAGAATCTACGATCTGTTAGAGTAGTCCGAGAATACTCGGATGTGTTTGAGGAGGTGAAGGGCTTACCTCCGAAGCGGGAGATAGATTTTTGAATATATCTGGTGGATAATGCAAAACCAGTATCTTTGCCAGTACGCCACATGGCTCCTCGTGAAAGGAGGGAACTCAATAAGCAAGTGAAGGAGTTGCTTGAGAATGGGTTCATAAGACGAAGTATATCGGAGTGGGGTACTCCAGTAGTATTTGCCACGAAGGAGGATGGGTTCCTTAGACTGTGTGCGGACTATAAAGAACTTAATAAGCTTACTAAGAAAAACAGACACCCACTGCCGAGGATTGACGATCTTTTCGATCAGTTAGTTGGCGCCTTAGTGTTTTCGCAGTTGGACTTAGCCACTGGTTTCCATCAGTTGAGAGTGGCTGAGGATAGCATTGACAAGACTGCCTTTAGGACTCCGGACGGTTTCTATGAATGGATGGTGATGCCCTTCGGTTTGACAAACGCCCCCGCATACTTTGTTGATTTGATGAGTAGGGTGTTTAGGGAGTAACTTAAAAAATTCGTGGTAGTCTTTGTAGACGACATCTTGATCTTTTCTAAGGATGAAGAAGAGCATGCCCTACATCTTAGGGAAGTGTTGGAGACCCTGCGAGCGCATAACCTTAAAGCTAAATTTTCTAAGTGTCACTTCTAGAGAAAGGAAGTACGATTCTTAGGGCATGTGGTTTCCAAAGAAGGGATAGCGGTGGATCCCGCGAAGGTGTTGGCCATCCAAGATTGGAAGGTCCCTAAAATGCTACCGAAGTGAGAAGTTTCTTGGGGTTGGCTGGCTACTATAGGAAGTTTATCAAAGACTTCGCAAAGATATCATCTCCATTGACACGCCTGACGAAGAAGAACCTAGTCTTCACGTGGGACGTAGATTGTGATGATGTATTCCAACGTTTAAAGAGAGCTTTGACCTCAGCTCCAGTCATAGTGCTGCCAGACGGGAGTAAGCCGTTTACTGTTTATACCAAAGCTTGTGGGACAGGACTAGGCGCAGTCTTAATGCAAGAGGGAAGGGTAATAGCCTATGGTGGAAGGCAGTTGAGAGCGCATGAGAAAAATTACCCTACACATGACCTAGAGTTGGCCGCTATTGTTTTTGCGCTTAAGTCTTGGCGTCATTATCTTCTTGGCGAGAAATTCGAATTATTCACTGACCACAAATCTTTAAAATACTTATTCTCTCAGAAGGACTTGAACTTAATGCAGCAAAGGTGGATGGAATTCTTAGCGTCCTATGACTTCGAAATAGCATATACCCCTGGCAAGGGTAACGTGGTGGCAGACGCCTTAAGTAGAAAAAGGTTGTCCTTGAGTCCGTTGTTTGTTGAGCGGCGAAGCTTAGAACTCATTTCGATGTTTGAATTTAGACCTTCCGTTGACTTTGTACCCGGTTTGCTAGCATCCTTGGAGGTCAGACCTACACTTTTGGGACGGATTGGTGAGGCACAGCGAGACGACCTACAGTTGGTTGAGTTAATAGAAAAGCTCAAAGGAGGGGAGTCATCAAGCCATCTCCGTAGGTATACCCTAGATGATAAGGGTTGGTTACGTAGGGTAATACGGGGATTTGGGTTATAGTAGATAAACTTACTCAGAGTGCCCATTTTATTCCCATGAAGAGTAAGAGGACTGCTCTATGGTTAGCTTCTGTATACATCCAAGAGATAGTTCGTTTGCACGGTGTTCCTTCTAACATAGTGAGCGACCGCGATCCTATTTTCACTAGCGAATTTTGGAAGAGCTTACAAGAAGTGGTAGGGACTCAGTTATGTTTGAGCACCGCGTATCATCCTCAGACGGACGGCCAGACCGAGAGGGTGAATCGTATTCTAGAGGACCTTTTGAGGCTATGTATCCTAGACTTTGGGGGTACGTGGGAAGAGCATCTTCCATTGGTGGAGTTCGCATATAATAACAGCTTTCAATCTAGCATTGGCATGGCACCTTTCAAAGCTCTTTATGGATGACCTTGTCGTTCACCTACATGTTGGTGGGAATCTACGGATAAGATCTTACTTGGGCCCGATATGATTAGGGAGACTTCGGAGAAGATCGAATTGATTCGAAGGAGGATGAAAGCAGCGCAAGATAGGCAGAAATCTTATGCGGATAAGAGGAGAACAGATCTTAAGTTTGATGTTGGGGACATGGTCTTTATCAAAGTGTCTCCATTACGGAACGTTGTTCGCTTTGGGTCCATTGGGAAGTTGGCACCAAGGTTTGTAGGGTCGTTTCCTATTAAGGAAAGGATTGGGCAGATGGCATATAGAGTGGAGCTGCCTGAGAGACTTAATGGTGTACACGACGTATTCCATGTGTCACATTTGAGGAAGTGCTTGCACGAGACCGCGGAGGTGGTAGAGCCGAACTTGCTTAGAGAGGTGGAGATAGAGCGTGATACGACGATTCGACGAGCTCCTATGCACATTCTTGGGTCAGATATTAAGAAGATGAGAAATCGACAGGTCAGACTAGTCAAAGTACAATGGGGAGATGATGAGAGCAATGCTACTTGGGAGACAGAAGCAAAGATGCGTTCGTTGTACCCTCTTCTTTTTGAGGGTATGCCTTTTAATTTCTCCTTTATCACTTAGCTTGTACTTATCTTATCTTTAGTGTGTCCTCTCGCTAGTATCCTTGACCTTTAGTTAGGACAATCCCATGGTTGAAACATGTGTTTGAGACATGTTATATGTGATGGATACAAAGTGGATGCAAGTGTTTGCTAGTGGTTGCTCGTGGACGCATATACACACACTATTAGGCACTAGATCGGCTCAGTCACTTCATATTGCATATTGCATATAAATGTGTGTACATATTTAAGTAATGAGTGAATAATGGTTGTATCATCATATGGATGTTGCATTTTGGTGAATGGTTGTGCACACATGTAGAAATGATGTGTATCGATAAGGTTCTTTCGCATACATAATGGACGCATGGCACTAGCATGGTTTGCATTAAGGAGGTCAACTGAATTAGTAGACCGCCTGATTTTGCATAAGATAAGGAACATATACACACACTGTGCATTTAAACATGAAAGCATTAGAAGTCTATAAGGACAATGGATGCCGTGTTTGATGGTTGAGTAGATGGTTGTTTGGATGGTGGGATATACATTCTCCTTAACTTTGAGATTTCGAGGACGAAATCCTTTAAGGAGGGGAGAATGTAACACCCTGGATTTTTGAATAATCGACTTAACTAAATTAAAGAATAATAAATCTCAGACGTGAGAATTATGGGGATTGGGTTGCGCCATTGTGTTCGTCTTGGAATTCTAGTGGAGATAGAATCCGAGTTTGCGGGAAACGAGTACCGGATGAAAGAGTTATGGACGAACGAAGTTTGGTGGCAAAGTAAAGGAAAAAAATGCACTAGCGCACTTGGGAAGTGAGCCAGTACATATTTACACTGGCGCACCTGCCAAGTGCGCCCAGGCCGAGGCTGGATCCTGCACAGCTTTCTGGTTCAGGCTGACCCGTGTTGTTGAGTCCATTCTGACTCCTTACTGAGTCATTAGGGCTGACTCATCGCCCTATCATAATTGAATGGTTTTGATTAACCCTAAGAACAACCGAAGGCTTAAATTAATTTATAACTCTATAAAAAGACCCCTATACACAAACCCTAAATCAGAAAATAAACAAAGACCATGGCCGTCATGCTGTTATTTTAAGACCTAGTGCAGCCGCCATCAAATTAAAGATAAAGAACAACAACCAAATCAGAACTACCCAACCCTAACAACGATTCTTCATCAAAGGAGCACTAATTCGACTCTCTTTCTTCTCTAATTGTGAGTATGATGATCTTAACAAGATTATTATCAAACTAATTAGATATGAATGGATTATAAGTGAATGATGTGGATTGTCATATATGTTGTTGTAAACCTTATGCTATCATGTATGTTGTAAATCCTATGTTATGTGATGATGATATCCTATATGTTGTAAATCATGCTATTATGATGTAATATATGTTGAAAGTTTCTATGCTAAGTTGTGATAAATCATACATGTTATAAAGTCATGATGTTATTATCTATGCTTATTAGTTCTTGTTAATCAAATCATGATGTTGATATTATTTGGGCTATGTTTATCTGTATGACAAATCATGTATGCAAGCTTAGATTGATTAGTAAAGATATTGAACATATGCCATGACATCTATTTAGATCTAGAATTTTTCTATGACATGGGTGAGTTCTATGTGTTAGATGCTAGTTCACACCATCATTATGTTGCATAAAACCCTATATGCAAGTTTATACAAGAAATTGGGTTATGACCATATCATGTAAATTATGACATTTTACCAAACAAGTTGACACCTTTAGATCCATAACATGTGTAGTTTTATGCAAGTTTCACCCCTATTATGATTAGATCTATTTTATTTGTCTATATGTTGTGATAATTTATCTTTGTGCTATGAGTTAGACTATTCGAGTCTAACGTATATTTTGCGTTGAATAAGCGAACGTATAACGTGGGGTAGGGGTAATATTAAGGATTTAATATTAAGAAGTTGGGATGCAATTGATATGATTTTGCATGCCATGAATGGATGGCCATAATTGAATCAATTATGCACATCATTATAATTGGAAGTAATTAATGATTTGAATAGGGATATATTCAAAACTGGGGTAAAAGATTATAAGTGATAATCAATGCTTAGGACACGAGGTTGGACTCGTTTGTGACGTAAACATGCCCGGACCCGCCCGGCAAATCCAGTGGTCACAAATGTCATCCCAATGTGAGAGGTCCTAGGCCTAGACTAAAGCATAACAGTTGTAAAGACACGAGATTAGACTCTTTTATGGTGTAAGACTGCCCGGACCCGCCCGACAAATCCAGCTGCCATAAATGCCAGTCTAATGTGAGAGGTCTTTATGAGGTTATGGCC
Organism: Allium sativum; assembly: GCA_030737875.1. Taxonomy (NCBI): domain Eukaryota; kingdom Viridiplantae; phylum Streptophyta; class Magnoliopsida; order Asparagales; family Amaryllidaceae; genus Allium; species Allium sativum. The sequence goes on along the minus strand of CM060923.1, from coordinate 655,999,106 downwards.
TGAATGAATTAAGAAATACTTAACCAGATAAACATGTAAGGGGGACATGAGGGTTAAGTAGGTGCCTTGGGTGGCATGAGGAATCTAGTGGGTGCCCTAAGTGGCATGTGAAATACGATTAGTAAGACTTAACCAAACACACATGTAAATGAACATGATTAAGAGGGTTAAGTGGGATATACTAGTGGTGACAAGCTTAGGTGGGTAGCTTGTGGGGGCCCGTTTCAACCAGTAACCCAAACGTATCTTTGTGGGATCGACCCAAGTCTAGGACGGGACACGCATACTGGGTTTGACTATAAGAGGCCAAAACGGGGTAGCGGCGGCAACGCAAGTCCAACTGGTTTCATATGCGTGTGTGGACCCGGGCTGGTAGGTAAGACGTTGTTGCATTGTTTGGTATAAGCCGTGCATTCTTTAGCTGTATCGAGTTGCCACTTTAGGGGAGTGATACACCCCACTATGGGGCCAGCACGGGTATCTACGAGTAGGGAGCCGATCGAAAGTGGGTAGTGGGGTACACCTAGTGGAGATAGGGGCAGACGGCACCTATGTAGTCAGCTAGAGGTACACAAGACTGTTTATATAGTTTCTGTGTGAAGCAAGTGGGATCATCCTTTAGGGTGACTGGTGCGGTGCAGTGTAGTAATTATTCGTTAGTAATTAGGTGTGCCTTTAACGTTATCTTTATCTGCTCTTCCATACCCAATAGCTCATAGACATTTCCTTGTTTTCCAGCTTATGCCTTAGTCTAGTTATTTTGATAATAGTATTGTTAGAATTATCATACTCGCCAGACTTTATGTCTGACCCCCTCTATTTCTATCCTTTTTCCCCTCCAGGTCCTCAGGTTGGACCCAGCTCTAGTGGAGTTTGATTGGATTGCTTTATCTCTCTTTGGAAAGCTTGGACCGTTGAAGTAAAGTCCAGCTTGTTATCTTCTTTAATGGCTATTTATGTAATGGCATTATGTATTTTGTTTTATCAAGATGGATATTGTACTTGACCCTGATTTATGGTTTTATGATGTAACAAACATGTTTAATTTCCACTGCAATAAAATGAAGTTTTAGATTTCCAAGTACTACTTATTATCTGTCTTGTTGTAATTTTTCTGTTCTATATTCACTTAAAACCTCCATGGAAGTTAATGCATTCCCTTTGTGACTGACATTAATGGACGTGGGGTGTTACAGCGGATCCAGGGTCTAAACGGTAATATGCAAATGATGAGTGTTATAGATGCTTTAAAATGTATAATAGCAAACATGCGGCAGTGTTTTACCCGATTAATTAGTCACTAAGCAACCTGTTCAGTCAATATGAAAATATGAATATTCTACTAATATTTGAGTTCTTTTTTGTCATATTCACACAACTTCTACTTCCAAAGTCGAAACGTGTTTTTAAAAACACTATTATTTAATGATGAGTATTATATGTATTTGAAATAGTAGAGTTTCAAACATGCGGCAATTTTATACCTGATTACTTGAGCACCAAGAAACCTACTTATTCGATGCAAACATCAAAGTTTCACTTCTATTTTGAAGCTTTCTTGATCTTATTGGCACGGATCCATGGTCCAAATGGTGATATGCCAATGATGAGTGTTATAGATGCTTTAAAATGTGGAATAGCAAACATGCGACAATGGTGATAAGAAAATGATGAGTGTTATAGATGCTTTAAAATGTAGAATAGCAAACATGCGACAATGTTTTACCTGATTACTTAGTCACTAAGCAACCTGCTCAGTCAATATGAAAATATGAATATTCTACGAATATTTGAAAACTTTTTTCCCTTATTCACACAAACTCTACTCCCAAAGTCGAAACGGGTTTTTAAAAACACAATTATGTAATGATGAGTATTAAATGTATTTGAAATGGTAGAGTTTCAAACATGCGGCAATGTTTTACCTGATTACTTGAGCACCAAGAAACCTACTTATTCGATGCAAAAATCAAAGTTCCACTTTATTTTGAAACTTTCTTGATCTTATTGGTGCGGATCCAGGGTCCAAACGGTAATATGTAAATGATGGGTGGTATTGATGATTTAAATTGTAGAATAGCAAACATGTGGCAGTGTTTTACCTGATTACTTAGTCACTAAGCAACTTGCTCAGTCAATATGAAAATATTAATATTCCACTAATATTTGAAAACTTTTTCATCTTATTCACACAAATTCTACTCCCAAAGTCGAAACATGTTTTTAAAAACACTATTATTTAATGATGAGTATTGCATGTATTTGAAATGGTAGAGTTTCAAACATGCGGCATTGTTTTACCTGATTACTTGAGCACCAAGAAACCTACTTATTCGATGCAAACATCAAATTTTCAGTTTTATTTTGAAATTTTCTTGATCTCATTGGCGCGGATCCAGGGTCCAAACAGTAATATGCAAATGATGAGTGTTATAGATGCTTTAAAATGAAGAATAGCAAACATGCGGCAGTGTTTAACCTGATTACTTAGTCACTAAGCAATCTGCTCAGTCAATATGAAAATATGAATATTCTACTAATATTTGAAAACTTTTTCGTCCTATTCACACAAACTCTACTCCCAAAGTCGGTTTAAAAACATTATTATTCAATAATGCGTATTATATGTATTTAATATGGTAGAGTTTCAAACATGCGGCAGTGTTTTACCTGATTACTTGAGCTCCAAGAAACCTACTTATTCGATGCAAACATTAAAGTTTCACATATATTTTGAAACTTTCTTTATCTTATTAGCGCGGATCCATGTGACAACCCGATTTCCCGTACAGACGGTGACAAGGGTAATCTTTGGAATATAACACAGAAACAGATAATAGCAGAACAGATTTAAATAAATACACCAGATAATGTACAATAGAATACACTGGATAAACGTAATCATCAGAGTTACACAGTATACTGGATCTTACTTAATACAAATACAATTCAACTATACATATATGTCTACAGTGGAAAAACAAACATAATGTACAATAGGAGCTGAACAGCATAAAAAGAGATAAATGATAGAATCCATCTTCCGCTCCAGCTATCCGGATAAAGCCTGCTAAACCTGAATACAAGGCTGCCCATGTAGAAAAAGGGGCACCCGAGTTTGAAAGTGAAACAAACTACGAGTCAGTTATGGGACTGGTATGAGAAATCTACTCAACACATTTATAATATGGCTAATCACAGGACCACGCCACTTTCGTGGAACGGGTTTACTCCATTGGATCGCCAGTGCTTTAAAAACAAATCTTTCTTTTAAACATCACATTGCTTTTTATAAAAATGAAGCCATTATAAGACTCAGTTCCCGTCACACAATGCAACGCAAACCGAAGGATAGAGTTTTACCTTATAATGGCCAAGATATGCTTGATACGAATAAAACAAAAGCATTTGATATTATTACTAGTGTTTATATATTTCAAAAGCGTTTTCAAATCATAAGTATCAATCATAGACGACATTAATGCCCCATACCACTATGTCTCCATATATAGGTATACAATCAAAATCGCACAGTCACGTATTTGGAAATTGGATTTCCGTCATGAACCAAGGCAAAAGATAGTCCTTACCGACTTCGAGAATGCCTAGCCCGAGCCTCAGGGTCAGAGCGCATCGACCCTTGGATCGTCAGGGCCGGTCCACCGATGTGGATTAAAATTCCTGAACACTGTATTTCCCTGCCCTTTGGGGCGTAAATGAGCCAACGAATGGCTCCATCGGACCCGGATCGTCCGATCTAACTGAGGCGCCTCGCAACAGTAACAACCACATAAGTCAAACTCGTGAGGGCATGTAAAACCACTGACGCCACTTCTAGCTAGGAAGAAACGCTGACCCTCCCTGATGTCCTCTCCCGTTTTTGGTTCATACCGGGGTGTGAGGCTCGCGAATTCACGTTATACACAAAGCTACGCCACACAGGCGGTGCTTTGATCATCACCACAAGACTTTGCTTTTCAACAGAAGCCCTAATCACTGTATCTTAGCATGCCACACAGACAATTCACACCATACAACTGATAGATATCAATCACACAGAATAAATTCCAATGTCAGACACACTGTCCATTTGCAAGTCTGTTCTAGGTCTGAACGAAACCTGTAACACCCCACATCCGTTAGTGTCACTCACAAAGGGAATGCACTAAGTTCTGTGGAGCATTTAGGGTAAAAGATACAGATAAATTACAAGACAGACAGAAATTAAACAGCGGAAAATAAAATTTTGCTTTATTGATAAAATAGTTTGTACAATGATTTCTTTACAATATCAGAGTATCATCTGTCTTACAAAATAAAGAAGCATAAAACAACAATTATATTCCCCAATTTTGGCAAGAGCCAGCCATAGCATCTGAAAAGAGAATCCAAGCAAACTTCGACAAATCTTCAAGCTGAGAAAGAGTGACAGTCCAACTTAACCTGAGCTATATTATTCCTTCCTTTACTACCTGGGGGGGGGGGGACCGAAGAAAAGAAGACGAAAGAAAAACAGAGTCAGACATAAAGCCTGAGTAAGTTCAGTAACTTCTAGCATGTGAACATGGAAAAACAAAACAACATGAATTAACTGAATACAAGATAACACCATGATGATAGGGTCAGCAAGATTAGACAAGATAATCACAAGATATGCTAAGATAAGATAAACTGGATATGCTCTAGTACTTTCGCCGCTTCGCTATTTCCTTGTTATACTGGTTTCTATATCTCTGCACCACCTAACTAATGTCCCAACTAGTAACGATAACGTGATCCCAACCCCTGTAGTTTCCGTTGCCTTCAGGCATACATTTATTATTTGTTACCTAGATCTAATCTAGGGTTTTCTACCAGGTGCCTTCTAGATTCAACTAGAGTTTACGCTATCTGCTGAACGCTTCTCGGATTCAGGGTTTATGCCACTTAATCCAACTAGGGATTATGCTACCCGTCGAACGATGCCCCCAAGTCTAGGACACACTACCTAGAGTGGTATATGTTCCTATACTTCCCCACGCATGTATCGTGAATCGTTATCGCTTATCTAGATGCACATGTCCTATAATGTGCGGCCCGAGTCCTGTGACAGGGAAAATCAAGGAATACAGAACTCGGTCGGGAGCTTTCAGGTATCTACCGATGCAGATGCTAAGGTCTATTTTTGTTCCAGTGTCTATGGTCCCACTTGACCCCTCCCTCAACAAATGAAAGGCACACCTTGAAAAATGATAACTATACGCTGGCCCCCGGTGCCCCACTATCCTATGGCCATCCTCACCCATAACTAGATAGCAAGTATATGGTCTTTTGGAGTTCTCCGCCTTTCCGCTTCACGTATCTCGATTGACTGAAGATGGATGGTAGACGACGAGTTGCTATCACAGGGATACCTTTTTCTCGCCGAATCACGCCGGTCCATCCTTGTCTTTAGGTTGCCATATATTGTAACCAAGGCATATCTCTGGTTCTTCCACGTAGACCTTAACCTCTGTGAGCCCAGGAGGATCATCTGCAGCCTCACAGAGGGATACCAAGAGTACCCTCACGTCCCCTCAAAGCCTCGGGCTTCGTGACCCAATTCGTTGGAGCCTCCTTTTTACTCGGACGGACATTCGCTCCTTCCCGTGTTATACTAAGAATTACTACTTAGTTTTACTAACTAAGATTTACCACTTAGTTTCCAGAATCGTTGTTTTCTTAACTAAGGTTTACTACTTAGTTCACTTTCCCGTCAATTTGGAATGGTTAAGTGTCATTAGTCAATTCAAGCCAACTTAACCCTCTTCATTCATCCTGTTAAACTGGTTAAGTGTTATCAGTAGTTCATGATGACTTAACCCTACCACAAACCAAGTTATATTGGTTAAGTATTCCTTATTACTTAACCCTACCCATTCATCCTGTATTGGTTAGGTGTTCCTTGCCCGTCTGTTTTAACTGACATGTTATTATTAATGGTTATGTAACAACCCGAATATCTGGGCCAGTTTAAAATTTTTTATTTTGGCAATTTTAGCGAATTTTGATTATTTAAAATGAATTATTTTAAATAATATCGACGAGAAATTTATTTTGAATATAATTCGAACGTATATATTTATATGCGTCGTCGTTAGAATATAAATATTTATATATAATTATAAATAGAATTGAAAATGGCGCGGTAGTTCGATAATTCAATTTCAAACTTCAAATGAATGTATCGGGTGCAAAATAATCCGGATTTTAGTGAAACCAAAAACATTAGGATCTAATTGAGAATATCTTTCCAACGAATCCGAAAAATCAAGATTTCATAGCGGGAATCAAAAGATATGTCCAGTTGAAAATTCTGAATAGTCGCTATGGAATTCAGGCCCTTAAAAATGGGAATTTTGCAAACGGCCTCGGATATCGACGAAACCACTTTTGTTGGGTCCGTGATGTAAAGTTATTGCTAGATTCCAAATTTCATAATTTTTCGAATCAATGTGTGAGTGTGGCAAAAGAAAACGCGTTTGACCAGTTTCAGTTGATTTTAATCGACTGGAAAATGGCCATTTTTCCAACGATCTCAGAATTCGACGAAACTAGTTTTGTTAGGACCGTATCGTCAATACGAAGCTAGAAAATATTTTTCGAGAATTTTTAGAGATAGTATGTGACCCCGGTAAAATGAAATGCGCGTTCAAATTTAATATATAGAGTTATATGTTGATTTTGACGACAACTGATCGAAACAGTCGAATCAGCTTACGATACATATCCCATTGTGTTCGGAATGGGGGTAATTAGCTATGGACGACAGGCGGTGGGCCTCGTTTCGAGGTGGAAATAAAAAGTTACATTTTAAAGAAATAAAGTAATTAAATAATTAAATATTCCCCCTTTCTTCCCTCTATACCTTGCCCCCCCCCCCACGATAAAAATCAGAAAACAAAAAAAAGGAAAAAAAAGAAAAAAAACCGTCGCCGATCTCAATCCTGCCCCGCCCCCTCTTCTTCCGCCACCGCGCGCCGTCAGGGCGTAGCCCCTTCCCCTCGTCGAACCCCTCCTCCTCTCACTGCCTCTCTTCCCCAAACCGCCGCAGCCCTAAGCCCCCCAGCGTCGAGCAGATCCGCCAGCAGCAGGAACGCCTCCACCCCCTGCCGACTCCACCTCAGACCGCGCCACCCTGACCCCCTCCGACCACCTGCAGTGCACTGAAATCCCCCTCCCCAGTTCATTGTAAGTTTTAATTTTAAATCTGAGTTTTTTTTATGATGTTAAGGTTCATATTTTTAGGAGGTAAAAGATTAAATTTTTATTCTTTAAAAGATTATGTTTTTATACAAGGAATGATTTTTAATTTTGAAAAGGTAGGATTTTTAATAAAACAAAGAAGTGATTTTTTAAACTATAAAAGGTGAGATTTTTCAAAACGAAAAGATGAGATTTTTCATGTAGGAAAAATATGATTTTTCATGTTAGAAAGAAGTGATTTTTAGCAATATAGAAATATAATTTTTCTATATGAAGTAGTAGCGAAAAAGAATTTGATTTTTACTTATGTAGTGGATTAAAAATATAATCTTTATGTGATAGAGAATATAAAAATATCATCTTTGTATATGTAGAGGAATAAAAATCTGATTTTTATTATATATACGTTGAATATAAAAATGTGATTTTTATAATGATATTTTTATAAAGGCGAAATCTTTATTTTTATAAAGGCGAAATCTATATTTTTGAAATGGAATTTTTATATATTGAATAACAAAGTAAAAATTCGATTTTTATAAATTGAATAACAAAGTAAAAATTCGATTTTTATATATTGAATAGCAATATAAAAATGTGATTTTTATATATATTGTGGCTACGGGCAGCGAAGATGACAAAGATGCGATAACGATGAAGATTTCCACAAATGAAGAGTCAAGATGATAGGATAGCTTTAGGTGAGAATTTCTCACCTTTCAATTTCTTTTCTAGTTATATTTATATACTAGGATGCAGATGGTGCTTAGTAGCACCCGACACAATCGTCCACAGACCATGGACTTGTTTGTTTGGTTGCATAGATTAGTCAGATTATTTGATTTGAATTTGGTTGTTTGGTGAATTTGATTGATGTGTGAATGGCGTGGGCCTTCACTAGACTGGGGATAAGGCTAGGCCTCGTCCCGTTTCTAGTATCGTGCCGTTATGCCGCCGAAATTTTCTAAAATATGTTAGAAAAATAAAATATCATTTTATTTAAAGAATGAACTGAATAGAAATTCATGTGTTAAAATAAGATGTTTTATCGTTAAAAATATAATTTTTAACGTGATGTGAATAAAATAAAATATTCATTTACAAACCGGACGGTTTGTTTATGTACACCTATTTGAATGACATTGATTGGGACGATAAATTTTACACATCGCCCAACTGCACAACTAAAATCTATGTTGGATTGTTTGAAACCCCACACGGGTGTTGGGATGAAATTTGAAGTTCACTCATCCTGATTGATTAAATCTGTCGATCGATTGATTGACAGGCTGTTATAAGCGTTAGATATCTATATTTGATGCTTATACAGTGTAGTGCACTTTGGTTGATGGTTGATTATTTTTCAGTGCTATTATATACATGTGTTGTATGAAAATCCATATAATTAATTTTATATGGTGATTGATTGGGCCTCATTCCAATTTAGAAGATAAAGAATAATATAAAATAAAGGTTCATGTGTTGACTGTACTCATCCGTCGAGATTAGTCATGTGTTGAACGAAATATTTTAACAATAAAATTTATATCTTTATAATATAAAATAAAGGTTCATGTGTTGACTGTACTCATCCGTTGAGATTAGTCATGTGTTGAACGAAATATTTTAACAAAAATAGTCACACGTGGACGGTACTCATTCGTTGAGATTAGTCGTGTGTTGACAAATAGAAATATTTTGATAATACGAAATATTTTGATAATAAGAAATATTTGAAATAGAATATTTGAAAATAGAAATATATGAAGTCGTGTTGATTAGATTGACGCCATTTTGACGTGAACGATATTTATATCGATTTTATTCACTTTAGAAATGAATAAAAAACGATTTCGAAACGAAATGAATTGAAAACGATTTCGAAATGAAATGAATTGAAAACGATTTCGAAATGAAATGAATTGAAAACGATTTCGAAATGAATTGAATATAAAACGATTTCGAAATGAATTGAATATAGAACGAATTTGAATTGAATTTAAAACGAATTGAAATGAATTCAAATTGAATTGAAACTTGAATTGAATAGAAATGAATTTAAAACGAATTTCTAAGGAAAGATTCAATTTTGATTTGAATTGAGACGGAAGTTGAAATTGTTTTTGAAACGAATTCAAAACTATTTATAAAATTCGTTTTAAAAGGAAATCGACGAAATATATATTATATATATAATATAATGGCCTGAATAGAACGCGCCGCGCCGCGGCAGTTCGTGAATTTCGACCATTTATTTCGAACGGAAATTACGGGAGATCCGACGGTCGGATTCTCCTAAAACCGGAACCGTTGGGTTCGTAACGAAAAGAGCTTTCTAACGAATATTAGAAATTTGAAATCTAACGGTTGGATTTGGAGATACGTCCAAATCAAATTCGAAAAAGGTCGCTGTAAGTGCAGTTCGATGGCCGTTGATGGAAATCGACTGTACGGGCCTTGATAAAATTATTAAAAATAGTAATAATTTGTGTAAAATCATAAGAAATGATTTAGAAAGAACTGGGATGAAAAATACCATATTTGAAAAGGTAAAAATAGATTTTTGTCGAAATGAACTAGTTTTGAACTAGAATTATAATTCTATTTATTTTTAAATGAATAAATTGAATTTGAAAAGGGTTTTAAAAATAACCAGAATTTCCAATGATTGCATTGGGATGGATTTGAATCGAAATTATCTTCGGAATATTTCGATGTTGGAATTCGTGATTATACAGATGTTGTTATGGAAATTTGAAAGATATATATATTTATATCGTTATTTCCGATACGACATTTGTTAATCGTAGAATTTGATATTGAATATAAGCCGATATATTTTCTATTCAGAGCCTTGTATTGAATATCAAATGTGATTTGGGTTTGTCGTGAATGGTGTCTTCACTAACACTGTTCTTGAACCCCGTTGAGAAAAGATTAAATCTTTTTATTTAGATTTAATGAAGTGTACCAATTAAATAATATTTAATTGGAATTGAATTGATATTGATTTTTGGGTTTATTGTGGACAATGCTTTAAATAACACTCGTTCTTTAACCCGATAATTAATGGAATGTGATTTTGGGTTTATTGTGAACCATGTTTTAAATGACACTGATTCTTTAACCCAGTCAAAGATTAAAACTAAGTGGAGTTTTAATGAATCTTTAATTAGATTGAAATGATCGAAAATGGAGTATCACCAGTTTTGCTCCAGGCGATAGTTAAATCATTAATTAGATTTGAACGTGAAATGGTAATTGAATTTACCGATAACACCGTGGTGTTAGATATGAAGTACTACCAGTTTTACTTCATGGGATGAATAGGTTGGGATTGGGAAATTAAAACCAATGATTACTTCGGTAAGGTTCGTTAATCCCGACTAGTTGAATCGAAATTCAAAAGATGATTAAAGAATAAATTCAAGGAATTTATCTTGGATAAAATTAATGGGAACCTTTCCCTATGAATGTGAAATTTAGAAACTAACTGTCGGTTAGCCAAGTAGAATGGTTTTCTGGATATTAATCTGATGTTGGTTTCGGCCTTCGGGGTTAATATTTGGGGAGTTATTCTCTTGATTAATTTACGGTTAGTGACTGATGAATTGGAATGAGGCGTATGTTGTGTTTGTGTAACACTTATTTAAAATATACGCGAGTTATTCGGAAAGACCGGGTTTATCCCATTCTGAATAACTGATACGACGATAAGTCGAAGATGAAGACGATGGTCGAAGACCGGAGGTCTTCACGTCGTTTGGATAATTACTGATGATCTTGATTGGGCTGTACACCCAAGAAGATGGAAACAGTTGGTGATCGTCCAGACATACTTGGAGATCGATGGATATGCGGGGTACCAGGTGCCTCCGGTTTCGTTCAGACCCAGAACGGACTTGTAAATGGACTGTGTGTCTGACATTGGATTTTAGTCCGTGTGATTGATCTCTATTAAATATATATCTGTTTGGCGGCGGAGAATTTATTCTTTTGCTTAACGCCCTTCTCTGAGACGTACGAGCTCAGGGGTTATATATTGATGGATATCAAACGCATGGAGTGAATTGCCTGTGTGGCATGCCTAAGTGGCAATTGATCAAGGCTTCTGTTGAAAAGCAAAGTCTTGTGGTGATGATCAAAGCACGGCCTTTGTGGCATAGCTTTGTGTAACGTTTACTTCGCGAGTTTCACACCCCGGTTGTGAACCAAAAACGGGAGAGGACCTCAGGGAGGGCATGCGTTTCCTTCTAGCTAGGGTGGTGTCAGTGACCTACCAGCCCTGACATTTATATACTTTTCACCTGTGTGGTTGTTGCTGTTGCGAGGCGCCTCGGTTTGATCGGACGATCCTGTAACAACCCGGAAAATCTGGGCCAGTTTAAAATTTTTATTTTGGCAATTTTAGCGAATTTTGATTATTTAAAATGAATTATTTTAAATAATATCGACGATAAATTTATTTCGAATAGAATTCGAACGTATATATTATACGCGTCGTCGTTAGAATATAAATATTTATATATAATTATAAATAGAATTGAAAATGGCGCGGTAGTTCAATAATTCGATTTCAAACTTCAATTGAATGTACCGGGTGCAAAACAATCCGGATTTTAGTGAAACCAAAAATAATGGAATCTAATGGATAATATCTTTCCAACGAATGCGAAAAATCAAGATTTCATATCGGGAATCAAAAGATATGTCAAGTTGAAAATTCTGAATAGTCGTTATGGAATTCAGGCCCTTAAAAATGGACATTTTGCAAATGACCTCGGATTTCGACGAAACCAGTTTTGTTGGGTCCGTGGTGCCAAGTTATTGCTAGGTTTCAAATTTCATAATTTTTCGATTCAATATGTGAGCGTGGCAAAGGAAAACGCGTTTGACCGGTTTCAGTTGATTTTAATCGACTGAAAATTGGCCATTTTTCAAACGGTCTCAGAATTCGACGAAACTAGTTTTGTTAGGACCGTATTGTCAATAGGAAGCTAGAAAATATTTTTCTGGAATTTTTCTAGTTAGTATGTGACCCCGGTAATTTGAAATGTACGTTTAAAATTTCAATATAGTGATTTAAATGCAAGTTCAAAGGAAACGGATTGTAACGATCGAATCAGCTTGCGATACATATCCCATTGTGTTCGGAATGGGGGTTAAACGCTATGGACGACAGGCGGTGGGCCTCGTTTCGAGGTCATATGTAAAAGTCAACTTTTTGCAAAATAAATAAAAAAAAAAATATAATAAAAAAAAAAGAAAAAATCTCCCCCCTTTAACCCGCGTTGGCCCCCCCTTATACTTCGAATGCATCAGAGAAAAAAAATAATAAAAAAAAATGGCGCCCCTCTACCCATCGCCTCCACCTCCGTTGACCGTCGCCCAACCGGAGCGCCGCCCCACCTCCCCGAGCTCCGCCTCTCTCTCCCCTTCCTCTCCCATCGAAACCGCCCCGAATCCCCAACGCCCCATACCCCAAATCGAACCCTCGCCCTAACCCTAGGACCGCCCGACGCGAGCTCCTCCGACCAGGCGAGCTCCTCCGACCAGGCCCCTCGCGTCAGCCCCCCTGTAAGTTTTTAATTTATTTATTTTACTTTTATTTTTATTTAAAGCATTTTAGAAAACTGATTATAAAACATTTTGAAAACTGATTTTAAAACATTTTGAAAACTGATTTTAAAACATTTTGAAAACTGATTTTAAAGCATTTTAGAAAACTGATTTTAAAGCATTTTGAAAACTGATTTTAAAGCATTTTAAAAACTGATTATAAAGCATTTTGAAAACTGATTTTAAAGCATTTTAAAAACTGATTATAAAACATTTTGAAAACTGATTTTAAAGCATTTTGAAAACTGATTTTAAAGCATTTTAAAAACTGATTATAAAACATTTTGAAAACTGATTTTAAAGCATTTTGAAAACTGATTTTAAAGCATTTTAAAAACTGATTTATAAAGGATTTGATTTTTTTTACATATCGAATAGTAGAATAAAAATATGATTTTTATATTTTTAAAGTATTAAAAATATGATTTTTATATTTTTAAGGTATTAAAAATATAGTCTTTGCTATATAGGTGATGTCAAAATATGATTTTTGTTTATGTAAAGAGTTGAAAATATAATTTTTACATGATCGGGATATTAAAAATGTCATCTTTATATGTGTAGAAAGATAAAAATGAGATTTTTATAAAGATGAAATCTTTAAATTTGAAAAGGCGAAATCTTTATATAGAAAATAGCGTGATAAAAATATAATTTTTATCTATATAACATAGAAGTAAAAATTCGATTTTTATATATTGAATAACATAGAAAAAAAATTCGATTTTTATATATATTGAATAGCGAAGTAAAAATGTGATTTTTACGTATGTAGTGAAAGCAGCAACGAAGGTGACAAAAAGGCGAAACGACGAAGACTTCTGCAAAGGAGTGTCGTGGAGCTAGGATAGCTAATATGTGAGAACTTCTCACCTTTCAATTTAATTTTTCTAGTTATATATATACTAGGATGCAGACGGTGCTTAGTAGCACCCGACACAATCGTCCACAGACCATGGACTTGTTTGTTTGGTTGCATAGATTAGTTGAATTATTAGGTTGAATTGAATTGTTTGGTGAGATGAAATTGATTTGATTGATGTGTGAATGGCGTGGGCCTTCACTAGACCGGGGATAAGGCTAGGCCTTGTCCCGTTTCTAGTATCGTGCCGTTATGCCGCCGAAATTTTCTAAAATATGTTAGAAAAATAAAAATATCATTTTATTTAAAGAATGAACTGAATAGAAATTCATATGTTGAAATAAAATGTTTTATCGTTAGAAATATAATTTTTAACGTGAATGTGAATAAATATTCATTTACAAACCAGACGGTTTGTTTATGTACACCTATTTGAATGACATTGATTGGGACGATAAATTTCACACATCACCCAACTGCACAAATAAAATCTGTGTTTGATTGTTTGAAACCCCACACGGGTGTTAGGATGAAATTTGAAGTTCACTCATCCTGATTGATTAAATATGTCGATCGATTGATTGACAGGCTGTTATAAGCGTTAGATATCTATATTTGATGCTTATACAGTGTAGTGCACTTTGGTTGATGGTTGATTATTTTTCAATGCTATTATATACATGTGATGTATGCAAATCCATATAATTAACGTTATATGGTAATTGATTGGGCCTCATTCCAATTCGAAAATTAAAGAATAATATAAAATAAACGTTCATGTGTTGACAGTACTCATTCATTGAGATTGGTCATGTGTTGAACGAAATATTTTGATAATAACAACTATTTTGAAAAAGAAATATTTGAAATAGAATATTTGAAAATAGAAATTTATGAAGCCGTGTTGATTAGATTGACGCCATTTTGACGTGATCGATATTTATATCGATATAAAACGACTTCGAAATGAATTGAATATAAAACGACTTCGAAATGAATTGAATATATAACGACTTCGAAATGAATTGAATATATAACGATTTCGAAATGAATTGAATATATAACGATTTCGAAATGAATTGAATATATAACGATTTCGAAATGAATTGAATATATAACGATTTCGAAATGAATTGAATATATAACGACTTCGAAATGAATTGAATATATAACGATTTCGAAATGAATTGAATATATAACGATTTCGAAATGAATTGAATATATAACGATTTCGAAATGAATTGAATATATAACGACTTCGAAATGAATTGAATATATAACGACTTCGAAATGAATTGAATATATAACGACTTCGAAATGAATTGAATATATAACGATTTCGAAATGAATTGAATATATAACGACTTCGAAATGAATTGAATATATAACGATTTCGAAATGAATTGAATATATAACGATTTCGAAATGAATTGAATATATAACGATTTCGAAATGAATTGAATATATAACGATTTCGAAATGAATTGAATATATAACGATTTCGAAATGAATTGAATATATAACGATTTCGAAATGAATTGAATATATAACGATTTCGAAATAAATTGAATTGAAAACGAATTCAAATTGAATTGGAAGAAAATTGAAATGAATTCAAATTGAATTGAAATTTGAATTGAATAGAAATGAATTTTAAAACGAATTTATAAAGAAGAATTCAATTTTGATTTGAATTGAAAAGAGAGTTGAAATTGCTTTTGAAACGAATTTTAAAACTATTTATATAATTCATTTTAAATAGAAATCGACGATATATATATTATATATAATATATATATAATATAATGGCCTGAATAGAACGCGCCGCGCTGCGGTAGTTCGTGAATTTCGACCATTTATTTCAAACGGACATTACGGGAGATCCGACCGTCGGATTCTCCTAAAACCGGAACCGTTGGGTTCGTATCGAAAAGAGCTTTCTAACGAATATTAGAAATTTGAAATCTAACGGTTGGATTTGGAGATACGTCCAAATCAAATTCGAAAAAGGTCGCTGTAAGTGCAGTTCGATGGCCATTGATGGAAATCGACTGTACGGGCCTTGATAAAATTATTAAAAATAGTAATAATTTGTGTAAAATC
This sequence comes from Allium sativum, assembly GCA_030737875.1. Taxonomy (NCBI): domain Eukaryota; kingdom Viridiplantae; phylum Streptophyta; class Magnoliopsida; order Asparagales; family Amaryllidaceae; genus Allium; species Allium sativum. The sequence continues at coordinate 655,983,298 of CM060923.1, read as the reverse complement.
ATAAGAAATGATTTAGAAAGAATTGGGATGAAAAACTCCATATTTGAAAAGATAAAAATAGATTTTTATCGAAATGAACTAGTTTTGAACTAGAATTAAAATTCTATTTATTTTTAAATAAATAAATTGAATTAGAAATGGGTTTTAAAAATAACCAGAATATCCAATGATTGCATTGGAGTGGATTTGAATCGAAATTGTCTTCGGAATATTTCGATGTGGGAATTCATGATTATACAGGTGTTGTTATGGAAATTTGAAAGATATATATTTATATCGTTATTTCCAATACGACATTTGTTAATCGTAGAATTTGATATTGAGTATAAGCCGGGATATTTTCTATTCAGAGCCTTGTATTTAATATCAAATGTGATTTGGGTTTGTCGTGAATGGTGTCTTCACTAACACTGTTCTTGAACCCAGTTGAGAAATGATTAAATCTTTTTATTTAGATTTAATGAAGTGTACCAATTAAATAATATTTAATTGGAATTGAATCGATATTGATTTTTGGGTTTATCGTGGACAGTGTTTTAAATAACACTAGTTCTTTAACCCGATCATTAATGAAAGGCGATTTTGGGTTGTAGTGAACGGTATCTTCAATAATACAGTTCTTAGACCTAAAGGAGTTAAGAAAATCAGAAACTAACTGGAGATTAGTTAAGTTGAATAGTTTCCGAGGTATTGATCTGATGTTGGTTTCGGCCTTCGGGATTCATACTTAGGGAATTGCTCACTCGCTAATTTACAATTAGGGACTGATTGAAATGTGATGTGATTTTGGGTTTATCGTGAACCGTGTTTTAAATGACACTGATTCTTTAACCCAGTCACAGATTAAAACTAAGTGGAGTTTTAATGAATCTTTAATTAGATTGAAATAATCGAATTGGAATATTACCAGTTTTGCTCCAGGCGATAGTTAAATCTTTAATTAGATTTGAACGTGAAATGGTAATTGAATTTACCGATAACACTGTGGTGTTAGATATGAAGTATTACCAGTTTTACTTCATGGGATAAATAGGTTGGGATTGGGAAATTAAAACCAATGATTACTTCGGTAAGGTTCGTTAATCTCGACTAGTTGAATCGAAATTCAAAAGAAGAATAAATTCAAGAAATTTATCTTGGATAAAATTAATGGGAACATTTCCCTAGGAATGTGAAATTTAGAAACTAACTGGCGGTTGGCCAAGCAGAATGGTTTTCTGGATATTGATCTGATGTTGGTTTCGGCCTTCGGGGTTAATATTTGGGAAGTTATTCTCTTGATTAATTTACGGTTAGTGACTAATGAATTGGAATGAGGCGTATGTTGTGTTTGTGTAACACTTTTATAATATATACGCGAGTTATTCGGAAAGACCGGGTTTATCCCATTCTGAATAACTGATACGACGATAAGTCGAAGATGAAGACGATGGTCGAAGACCGGAGGTCTTCACGTCGTTTGGGTAATTACTGATGATCTTGATTGGGCTGTACACCCAAGAAGATGGAAACAGTTGGTGATCGTCCAGACGTACTTGGAGATCGATGGATATGCGAGGTACTAGGTGCCTCCGGTTTCGTTCAGACCCAGAACGGACTTGTAAATGGACTGTGTGTCTGACATTGGATTTTAGTCCGTGTGATTGATCTCTATTAAATATATATCTGTTTGGCGGCGGAGAATTTATTCTCTTGCTTAACGCCCTTCTCTGAGACGTACGAGCTCAGGGGTTATATATTGATGGATATCAATCGCATGGAGTGAATTGCCTGTGTGGCATGCCTAAGTGGCAAATGATCAAGGCTTCTGTTGAAAAGCAAAGTCTTGTGGTTGATGATCGAAGCACGGCCTTTGTGGCGTAGCTTTGTGTAACGTTGATTCGCGAGTATCACACCCGGTATGAATCAAAAACGGAAGACGGACCTCAGGGAGGGCATGCGTTTCTTTCTAGTTATGAGTGGCGTCAGTGCTTGAACTGGCTGACGAGTTTGACTCATGTGGATGTTACTTATTATTACTTGCTGAAAAGCGAGGCGCCTCGTGATATCGGTTTCGGCCGATGCTTCTGGTCGGCTGACGGGCCAGATTTACGCCCCAAAGGGCGGAGAAACGTAGTGTTCAGGCATTATAATCCACATCGGTGGACCGGCCCTGACGATCCAAGGGGCAGTTGCGGCTGTTCCGGAGACATGGGCTAGATTGTCTCAAATCGGTTGAGGATCTTGCCCCTAGCCTCGGTTCATACCATAAATGATAACCCAACTTCCAATACGACATTTGCGGTTTTGATTGTAAACTTATATATGGCGACATAATGTTATGGGCCGTTCATGCCGCCTATGATTGATACTTATGATTTGAAGTGTTTTATACACTATGCACTTATAATAGTATCAAATGATTTGTTTTAAAACGTATCAAGCATTCTTTGGCTGTTATAAGGGAAAACCCTATCCTCGACTGCGTTGCATTGTGTGATGGGACCTGGGTCTTATAACAGCTTCATTTTTCTTTATTTAGCATTGCGCTGTTGGTTTTATGCACTGGTATTCTTGGGAGGAAACCCGTTCCGTGTTATACGGCGTGGTCCCTTGATTTACCTAACTTTGAAAATAAAGATTAACTGTTTTAGTTCTCACACCAGTCCCATGACTGACCTGGAGTTTATTGTTTTAACCTAAACTCTGGGTGCCCTTATTTTGACGCGGGCAGCTAGTAGTTTTGGTTTTGCAGATTTATATTCACAGGATCCTGGTTTACAGCTGGAACGATATCCGGAAAGCTTTGTATCCGTATATCTCATTCTAGTTGTGTATTGTATTATTTTCCGCTGCTATGTATTTAAATGTAATTTAATCTCTGATATTTCTGTGTAATATTTATTCATTTATACTCTGTATATTCTTGTAATCTGATGTACTGTTGTTATATATAGTGAAATGTTCTTCTGTTTGCGTTCTGCTGTGGTTTGTTCTCGAACTATCCGACGCTTTCCTTTACGGGGAAGTTGCGGGTTTTCACAGTTGGTATCAGAGCTTTGGTTTACAAAGCTTAGAGAACAAGGCACATTAGAACCATACGAAAGAATTCATCAGATATTGGGTTAGTAATATCCAACGAGAATGACTCGTTAGAGATGGGATCAGTAGTATCCTAGAACGAGTGTGAAGAGTATATTTTTGAAAATGAAAACAAATTTTTGGTTTGAAAATTTAAACCAATTATTCGTATTTGATTATCTATTTATATTGATTAGGACAGTCCAGTATATAAAGATTTTGCATATACGCCTTGCAAACGTGTATTTGAAATTTTAATATACTGGATAGATATAGAATCACATTCTAGGCACCCGGAGATGGTTCTGATGATTGATCGATCATTATCAGAATTTATGTTCGTGTTTTGAAGATGTAATATCTATATATTTCCTATTGACTGGTGTGAGAACCAAAATTAGATAGGGCCTATTGTTGTGATTTGGTATCAAAAATTTGATTCTTGACTATGTATCAAAATTATGAATTTGAAACTCTAATCACTAATTGATTGATGTTTGTGTTGTTTGTTTAATTGGTTGATAATTTTGAACCATTTATGCCTAATTTGATCGAATATTGAATTGTATTGAAAATTGGTTGCATTTGCTTGCATATGCATATACTTATATTGAACAGGTCATAGCAAGGAGGCTAGAGCAGAGAATAAAATTTGTTTGCCCGACAAATAGGTACATGTTTACTACATAATTTCCTATTTTGTTTGGGTGATGATGATTTTGTGAGCCTATTGGCTAGCCGCTTGGCTTTTTCTTTTTCTTTTTGAGATCTGAAGGACCGGGGAAGCTATTTGAAATTCCCCGATGCTCCCGGTGCAGGGGAGGTTATGGCGAAATTTTTCGAAAATTTAGGGTGTTAGCCAAATTTTTGAAATTTTGAAAATTCTCAGAAACGGAAAAGTTGGAGAATGAAAGCCAGATCGAACATAGAGTTGATTAATCAAACCACTTTCGACTTTGTTCCTTTTCGGGGACGAAAAGTTTTAAGTGGGGGAGATTGTAACAACCCGGAAAATCTGGGCCAGTTTAAAATTTTTATTTTGGCAATTTTAGCGAATTTTGATTATTTAAAATGAATTATTTTAAATAATATCGACGAGAAATTTATTTCGAATAGAATTCGAACGTATATATTATACGCGTCGTCGTTAGAATATAAATATTTATATATAATTATAAATAGAATTGAAAATGGCGCGGTAGTTCGATAATTCGATTTCAAACTTCAATTGAATGTACCGGGTGCAAAACAATCCGGATTTTAGTGAAACCAAAAATAATGGAATCTAATGGATAATATCTTTCCAACGAAAGCGAAAAATCAAGATTTCATATCGGGAATCAAAAGATATGTCAAGTTGAAAATTCTGAATAGTCGCTATGGAATTCAGGCCCTTAAAAATGGACATTTTGCAAATGACCTCGAATTTCGACGAAACCAGTTTTGTTGGGTCCGTGGTGCCAAGTTATTGCTAGGTTTCAAATTTCATAATTTTTCGATTCAATATGTGAGCGTGGCAAAGGAAAACGCGTTTGACCGGTTTCAGTTGATTTTAATCGACTGGAAATTGGCCATTTTTCAAACGGTCTCAGAATTCGACGAAACTAGTTTTGTTAGGACCGTATTGTCAATAGGAAGCTAGAAAATATTTTTCTGGAATTTTTCTAGTTAGTATGTGACCCCGGTAATTTGAAATGTACGTTTAAAATTTCAATATAGTGATTTAAATGCAAGTTCAAAGGAAACGGATTGTAACGATCGAATCAGCTTGCGATACATATCCCATTGTGTTCGGAATGGGGGTTAAACGCTATGGACGACAGGCGGTGGGCCTCGTTTCGAGGTCATATGTAAAAGTCAACTTTTTGCAAAATAAATAAATAAAAAAAAATATAATAAAAAAAAAAGAAAAAATATCCCCCCTTTAACCCGCGTTGGCCCCCCCTTATACTTCGAATGCATCAGAGAAAAAAAAATAATAAAAAAAAATGGCGCCCCTCTACCCATCGCCTCCACCTCCGTTGACCGTCGCCCAACCGGAGCGCCGCCCCACCTCCCCGAGCTCCGCCTCTCTCTCCCCTTCCTCTCCCATCGAAACCGCCCCGAATCCCCAACGCCCCATACCCCAAATCGAACCCTCGCCCTAACCCTAGGACCGCCCGACGCGAGCTCCTCCGACCAGGCGAGCTCCTCCGACCAGGCCCCTCGCGTCAGCCCCCCTGTAAGTTTTTAATTTAAGGGTCCGAGGGAGTCATTCGTTGGCTCATTTACGCCCCAAAGGGCGGGGAAACGTAGTGTTCAGGCATAATAATCCACATCGGTGGACCGGCCCTGTCGCTCCAAGGGGCAGTTGCGGCTGTTCCGGAGACATGGGCTAGATTGTCTCGAATCGGTTGAGGACGATCCCTAGCCTCGGTTCATAGATGGAAATCCAATTTCCAAATACGTGACTTTGCGATTTTGATTGTATAACCTATATATGGCGACATAGTGGTATGGGGCATTCATGCCGCCTATGATTGATACTTATGATTTGAAGTTGTTTTATACACTATGCACTTATAATAGTATCAAACGATTTGTTTTAAACGTATCAAGCATTCTTGGCTATTATAAGGTAAAAACCCTATCCTCCGGCTTGCGATTGCATTGTGTGATGGGAACTGGGTCTTATAATAGCTTCATCTTTCTTTATTTAGCATTGCGCTGTTTGTTTTATGCACTGGTATTCTTGGGAGGAAACCCGTTCCGTGTTATACGGCGTGGTCCCTTGATTTACCTAACTTTAAAAACAAAGATTAATAACTGTTTTAGTTCTCACACCAGTCACATGACTGACCTGGAGTTTATTGTTTTAACCTAAACTCTGGGTGCCCTTATTTTGACACGGGCAGCTAGTAGTTTTTGTTTTGCAGATTTATATTCACAGGATCCTGGATTACAGCTGGAACGATATCCGGAAAGCTTTGTATCCGTATATCTCTTCTAGTTGTGTATTGTATTATTTTCCGCTGTGATGTATTTAAATGTAATTTAAATCTATGATATTTCTGTGTAATACTCATTTATACTCTGTATATTCTTGTAATCTGGTGCATTGTTGTAATAACAATGAAATGTTCTTCTGTTTGCATTCTGTTGTGGCTTGTTCTCGGACTATCCGACGCTTTCCTTTACGGGGAAGTTGCGGGTCTTCACAGTTGGTATCAGAGCTTTGGTTTACAAAGCTCAGAGAATAAGGCACATTAGAACCATACGAAAGAATTCATCAGATGTTGGATTAGTAATATCCAATGAGAGTGACTCGTTAGAGATAGGATCAGTAGTATCCTAGGGCGAGTGTGAAGAGTACATTTTTAAAAGGAAACAAATTTGTTTTGAAAATTTAAAATCAATTATTCGTATTTGATTATTTATTTCATATTGATTAGGACAATCCAATATATAAATATTTTGCGTATGCGCCTAGCTAGCGTGTATTCGAAGTTTGGATATATTGGATAGATATAGAGTTACACTCTAGTCACCCGGGGGTGATTCTGATGATTGATATATCATCATCAGAATTTATATTCGAGTGACGAACGTGTAATATCTATATACTTCCTATTGACTGGTGTGAGAACCAAAATTAGATAGGGCTTATTGTTGTGATTTTGCATCAAAAATCTGATTTTTGTCTATGTATCAAAGTTATGAATTTGAAATAATAATGCACTAATTGATTGCTGATTGTGTTGTTTGATTATTGTTTGAATAATTAGAAGTTGAACCTTTAACCAGATTAAAACAAATATTGAGTTATATTGAAAATTAGTCGCATTTGCTTGCATATACTTGTACTTACACTGAACAGGTCATAGCAAGGAGGCTAGAGCAGAGAATAAAATTTGTTTGCCCAACAAATAGGTACATGTTTATTACAATTTACTGTTTTGTTTGGGTGATGATGATTTTATGAGCCTATTGGCTAGCCGCTTGGCTTTTTCTTTTTCTTTTTGAGATTAAAAGGACCGGGGAAGCTATTTGAAATTCCCCGATGCTCCCGGTGCAGGGGAGGTTATGGCGAAATTTTTCGAAAATTTAGGGTGTTAGCCAAATTTTTGAAAATTTGAGAATTCTCAGAAACTGAAAAGTTGGAGAATGGAAGCCAGATTGAACGTAGAGTTGATAAATCAAACCACTTTCGACTTTGTTCCTTTTCGGGGACGAAAAGTTTTAAGTGGGGGAGATTGTAACAACCCAAAAATCTGGGCCAGTTTAAAAAAATTTATTTTGGCAATTTTAGCGAATTTTGATTATTTAAAATGAATTATTTTAAATAATATCGACGAGAAATTTATTTTGAATATAATTCGAACGTATATATTTATACGCGTCGTCGTTAGAATATAAATATTTATATATAATTATAAATAGAATTGAAAATGGCGTGGTAGTTCGATAATTCAATTTCAAACTTCAAATGAATGTATCGGGTGCAAAATAATCCGGATTTTAGTGAAACCAAAAACATTAGGATCTAATTGAGAATATCTTTCCAACGAGATATGTCCAGTTGAAAATTCTGAATAGTCGCTATGGAATTCAGGCCCTTAAAAATGGGAATTTTGCAAACGGCCTCGGATTTCGACGAAACCACTTTTGTTGGGTCCGTGATGTAAAGTTATTGCTAGATTCCAAATTTCATAATTTTTCGAATCAATGTGTGAGCGTGGCAAAAGAAAACACGTTTGACCAGTTTCAGTTGATTTTAATCGACTGGAAAATGGCCATTTTTCCAACGATCTCAGAATTCAACGAAACTAGTTTTGTTTGGACCGTATCGTCAATACGAAGCTAGAAAATATTTTTCGAGAATTTTTAGAGATAGTATGTGACCCCGGTAAAATGAAATGCGCGTTCAAATTCAATATATAGAGTTATATGTTGATTTTGACGACAACTGATCGAAACAGTCGAATCAGCTTACGATACATATCCAATTGTGTTCGGAATGGGGGTAATTAGCTGTGGACGACAAGCGGTGGGCCTCGTTTCGAGGTCGAAATAAAAAGTTACATTTTAAAGAAATAAAGTAATTAAATAATTAAATATTCCCCCTTTCTTCCCTCTATACCATACCCCCCCCCCCAACGATAAAAATCAGAAAACAAAAAAAAAAAGGAAAAAAAAGAAAAAAAAACCCGCCGCCGATCTCAATCCTGCCCCGCCCCCTCTTCTTCCGCCACCGCGCGCCGTCAGGGCGTAGCCCCTTCCCCTCGTCGAACCCCTCCTCCTCTCACTGCCTCTCTTCCCTAAACCGCCGCAGCCCTAAGCCCCCCAGCGTCGAGCAGATCCGCCAGCAGCAGGAACGCCTCCACCCCCTGCCGACTCCACCTCAGACCGCGCCACCCTGACCCCCTCCGACCACCTGCAGTGCACTGAAATCCCCCTCCCCAGTTTGTTGTAAGTTTTAATTTTAAATCTGAGTTTTTTTTATGATGTTAAGGTTCATATTTTTAGGAGGTAAAAGATTAAATTTTTATTCTTTAAAAGATTATGTTTTTATACAAGGAATGATTTTCAATTTTGAAAAGGTAGGATTTTTAATAAAACAAAGAAGTGATTTTTTAAACTATAAAAGGTGAGATTTTTCAAAACGAAAAGATGAGATTTTTCATGTAGGAAAAATATGATTTTTCATGTTAGAAAGAAGTGATTTTTAGCAATATAGAAATATAATTTTTCTATATGAAGTAGTAGCGAAAAAGAATTTGATTTTTACTTATGTAGTGGATTAAAAATATAATCTTTATGTGATAGAGAATATAAAAATATCATCTTTGTATATGTAGAGGAATAAAAATCTGATTTTTATTATATATACGTTGAATATAAAAATGTGATTTTTATAATGATATTTTTATAAAGGCGAAATCTTTATTTTTATAAAGGCGAAATCTATATTTTTGAAATGGAATTTTTATATATTGAATAACAAAGTAAAAATTCGATTTTTATAAATTGAATAACAAAGTAAAAATTCGATTTTTATATATTGAATTGCAATATAAAAATTTGATTTTTATATATATAGTGGCTACGGGCAGCGATGATGACAAAGATGCGATAACGATGAAGATTTCCACAAATGAAGAGTCAAGATGATAGGATAGCTTTAGGTGAGAATTTCTCACCTTTCAATTTCTTTTCTAGTTATATTTATATACTAGGATGCAGATGGTGCTTAGTAGCACCCGACACAATCGTCCACAGACCATGGACTTGTTTGTTTGGTTGCATAGATTAGTCAGATTATTTGATTTGAATTTGGTTGTTTGGTGAATTTGATTGATGTGTGAATGGTGTGGGCCTTCACTAGACCGGGGATAAGGCTAGGCCTCGTCCCGTTTCTAGTATCGTGCCGTTATGCCGCCGAAATTTTCTAAAATATGTTAGAAAAATAAAAATATCATTTTATTTAAAGAATGAACTGAATAGAAATTCATGTGTTAAAATAAGATGTTTTATCGTTAAAAATATAATTTTTAACGTGATGTGAATAAAATAAAATATTCATTTACAAACCGGACGGTTTGTTTATGTACACCTATTTGAATGACATTGATTGGAACGATAAATTTTACACATCGCCCAACTGCACAACTAAAATCTATGTTGGATTGTTTGAAACCCCACACGGGTGTTGGGATGAAATTTGAAGTTCACTCATCCTGATTGATTAAATCTGTCGATCGATCGATTGACAGGCTGTTATAAGCGTTAGATATCTATATTTGATGCTTATACAGTGTAGTGCACTTTGGTTGATGGTTGATTATTTTTCAATGCTATTATATACATGTGTTGTATGAAAATCCATATAATTAATTTTATATGGTGATTTATTGGGCCTCATTCCAATTTAGAAGATAAAGAATAATATAAAATAAAGGTTCATGTGTTGACTGTACTCATCCGTTGAGATTAGTCATGTGTTGAACGGAATATTTTAACAATAAAATTTATATCTTTATAATATAAAATAAAGGTTCATGTGTTGACTGTACTCATCCGTTGAGATTAGTCATGTGTTGAACGAAATATTTTAACAAAAATAGTCACACGTGGACGGTACTCATTCGTTGAGATTAGTCGTGTGTTGACAAATAGAAATATTTTGATAATACGAAATATTTTGATAATAAGAAATATTTGAAATAGAATATTTGAAAATAGAAATATATGAAGTCGTGTTGATTAGATTGACGCCATTTTGACGTGAACGATATTTATATCGATTTTATTCATTTTAGAAATGAATATAAAACGATTTCAAAATGAAATGAATTGAAAACGATTTCGAAATGAAATGAATTGAAAACGATTTCGAAATGAAATGAATTGAAAACGATTTCGAAATGAATTGAATATAAAACGATTTCGAAATGAATTGAATATAGAACGAATTCGAATTGAATTTAAAACGAATTGAAATGAATTCAAATTGAATTGAAACTTGAATTGAATAGAAATGAATTTAAAACGAATTTCTAAGGAAAGATTCAATTTTGATTTGAATTAAGACGGAAGTTGAAATTGTTTTTGAAACGAATTCAAAACTATTTATAAAATTCGTTTTAAAAGGAAATCGACGAAATATATATTATATATATAATATAATGGCCTGAATAGAACGCACCGCGCCGCGGCAGTTCGTGAATTTCGACCATTTATTTCGAACGGACATTACGGGAGATCCGACGGTCGGATTCTCCTAAAACCGGAACCGTTGGGTTCGTATCGAAAAGAGCTTTCTAACGAATATTAGAAATTTGAAATCTAACGGTTGGATTTGGAGATACGTCCAAATCAAATTCGAAAAAGGTCGTTGTAAGTGCAGTTCGATGGCCGTTGATGGAAATCGACTGTACGGGCCTTGATAAAATTATTAAAAATAGTAATAATTTGTGTAAAATCATAAGAAATGATTTAGAAAGAACTGGGATGAAAAATACCATATTTGAAAAGGTAAAAATAGATTTTTATCGAAATGAACTAGTTTTGAACTAGAATTATAATTCTATTTATTTTTAAATGAATAAATTGAATTTGAAAAGGGTTTTAAAAATAACCAGAATTTCCAATGATTGCATTGGGATGGATTTGAATCGAAATTGTCTTCGGAATATTTCGATGTTGGAATTCGTGATTATACAGATGTTGTTATGGAAATTTGAAAGATATATATATTTATATCGTTATTTCCGATACGACATTTGTTAATCGTAGAATTTGATATTGAATATAAGCCGATATATTTTCTATTCAGAGCCTTGTATTGAATATCAAATGTGATTTGGGTTTGTCGTGAATGGTGTCTTCACTAACACTGTTCTTGAACCCCGTTGAGAAAAGATTAAATCTTTTTATTTAGAGTTAATGAAGTGTACCAATTAAATAATATTTAATTGGAATTGAATTGATATTGATTTTTGGGTTTATTGTGGACAATGCTTTAAATAACACTCGTTCTTTAACCCGATAATTAATGGAATGTGATTTTGGGTTTATCGTGAACCATGTTTTAAATGACACTGATTCTTTAACCCAGTCAAAGATTAAAACTAAGTGGAGTTTTAATGAATCTTTAATTAGATTGAAATGATCGAAAATGGAGTATCACCAGTTTTGCTCCAGGCGATAGTTAAATCATTAATTAGATTTGAACATGAAATGGTAATTGAATTTACCGATAACACCGTGGTGTTAGATATGAAGTACTAACAGTTTTACTTCATGGGATGAATAGGTTGGGATTGGGAAATCAAAACCAATGATTACTTCGGTAAGGTTCGTTAATCCCGACTAGTTGAATCGAAATTCAAAAGATGATTAAAGAATAAATTCAAGGAATTTATCTTGGATAAAATTAATGGGAACCTTTCCCTATGAATGTGAAATTTAGAAACTAACTGTCGGTTAGCCAAGTAGAATGGTTTTCTGGATATTAATCTGATGTTGGTTTCGGCCTTCGGGGTTAATATTTGGGGAGTTATTCTCTTGATTAATTTACGGTTAGTGACTGATGAATTGGAATGAGGCGTATGTTGTGTTTGTGTAACACTTATTTAAAATATACGCGAGTTATTCGGAAAGACCGGGTTTATCCCATTCTGAATAACTGATACGACGATAAGTCGAAGATGAAGACGATGGTCGAAGACCGGAGGTCTTCACGTCGTTTGGATAATTACTGATGATCTTGATTGGGCTGTACACCAAAGAAGATGGAAACAGTTGGTGATCGTCCAGACGTACTTGGAGATCGATGTATATGCGGGGTACTAGGTGCCTCCGGTTTCGTTCAGACCCGGAACGGACTTGTAAATGGACTGTGTGTCTGACATTGGATTTTAGTCCGTGTGATTGATCTCTATTAAATATATATCTGTTTGGCGGCGGAGAATTTATTCTTTTGCTTAACGCCCTTCTCTGAGACGTACGAGCTCAGGGGTTATATATTGATGGATATCAAACGCATGGAGTGAATTGCCTGTGTGGCATGCCTAAGTGGCAATTGATCGAGGCTTCTGTTGAAAAGCAAATTCTTGTGGTGATGATCAAAGCACGGCCTTTGTGGCGTAGCTTTGTGTAACGTTTACTTCGCGAGTTTCACACCCTGGTTGTGAACCAAAAACGGGAGAGGACCTCAGGGAGGGCATGCGTTTCCTTCTAGCTAGGGTGGTGTCAGTGACCTACCAGCCCTGACATTTATATACTTTTCACCTGTTTAGTTGTTGCTGTTGCGAGGCGCCTCGGTTTGATCGGACGATCCGTGTCCGAGGGAGTCATTCGTTGGCTCATTTACGCCCCAAAGGGCGGGGAAACGTAGTGTTCAGGTATAATAATCCACATCGGTGGACCAGCCCTGTCCCTCCAAGGGGCAGTTGCGGCTGTTCCGGAGACATGGGCTAGATTGTCTCGAATCGGTTGAGGACGATCCCTGGCCTCGGTTCATAGATGGAAATCCAATTTCCAAATACATGACTTTGCGATTTTGATTGTATAACCTATGTATGGCGACATAGTGGTATGGGGCATTCATGCCGCCTATGATTGATACTTATGATTTGAAGTTGTTTTATACACTATGCACTTATAATAGTATCAAACGATTTGTTTTAAACGTATCAAGCATTCTTGGCTATTATAAGGTAAAAATCCTATCCTCCGGCTTGCGATTGCATTGTGTGATGGGAACTGGGTCTTAGAATAGCTTCATCTTTCTTTATTTAGCATTGCGCTGTTTGTTTTATGCACTGGTATTCTTGGGAGGAAACCCGTTCCGTGTTATACGGCGTGGTCCCTTGATTTACCTAACTTTAAAAACAATGATTAATAACTGTTTTAGTTCTCACACCAGTCACATGACTGACCTGGAGTTTATTGTTTTAACCTAAACTCTGGGTGCCCTTATTTTGACACGGGCAGCTAGTAGTTTTGGTTTTGCAGATTTATATTCACAGGATCCTGGATTACAGCTGGAACGATATCCGGAAAGCTTTGTATCCGTATATCTCTTCTAGTTGTGTATTGTATTATTTTCCGCTGCGATGTATTTAAATGTAATTTAAATCTATGATATTTCTGTGTAATATTCATTTATACTCTGTATATTCTTGTAATCTGGTGCATTGTTGTAATAACAATGAAATGTTCTTCTGTTTGCGTTCTGTTGTGGCTTGTTCTCGGACTATCCGACGCTTTCCTTTACGGGGAAGTTGCGGGTCTTCACAGGTTAAGTATTATCCCTTCATGTTTTAGACTTAACCCTATTCCTTTATCACAATCTGATGGTTAAGTGTTCAAGCTTACTTAACCCTACGGTTTTGCCCAGCTAACATATCAAATTGGCTAAGTGTATTTACTTAACCCCAACCTCTAGTCTAGTTAACATGTTAATTTGGCTAAGTGTATTAACTTTACTTAACCCCACCTTCTAGTCTAGTTAACATGTTGATTTGGCTAAGTGTTTTCATAGTTACTTAACCCCTACAAATCTTGTCTTATGTTAAGTTGGTTAAGTATCCTTATGGACTTAGCCCTCCCATTCTAGCATAACTGTGCTAAGTGGTTGTATGAACCTAACCCCACCCATCGGTTTGGTTGAATTGGTTAAGCGTCTTAGTTAACTTAACCCTACCATTCTTGTACTAGCTTTAACTAAATAAATTAGAGCCGCGACCACTCACATTAGACAGATATTTTTGCGAATACTGGATGTGCCGGTTGGTTCCGGGCAGGTTTACATCGCAACTCAGTCTAACCTCGGGTTAGGCATATTCGTGTTTTCTAAGTTCAAAGGGTTTGATTAATTTTCAAATCAGGTTTTGAAAGTAACCATCCCGTCCGTCGGATCAGTTAGGGATAGCCAGGGAGAGCAGGAAACTTGTATTTTCCAAACCCAAGTCTAGACACTATCCTCTCTGTCACCCTAGAACTTTCTGGTGTGTTATTAAAAGAGATGTCGTTAACAAACCTTTAATTTGTCTAAGTTTACATTTCTCATTTAGAACAAATTGTATAAGTAAATTATTCCTAATTTACTTATTTCCCAATTACTCTTTTAATGTAAATTGTCAACATTTATCCGTATGGCCCATTTTCCCCTCTATATCATATTTATGCTTTTTGGTATGTAAACTATACCAAATTAATTGTCACTAACCATGATTTTGCTAAACGTGACAATTACTCACAATTATGGCCAATTTCAAATTTATGCCAATATGCCAAATTAGCTAACCCAATACTGCTTTAACATTCTAATTACAGTTCATGTCAAACTAGGCTTACTATTCTAGTTCACAGTTTATGTAAATGCTAGATTTACAAGTTAATACTATATTCAAATTACACATCCCATGTCAAATTTATCCAATTTGCATTTCTATGAACATGCCATAATACATGTTCCCAATTTATGCCAATTTCCAAGTTCAAAACCAAGTTTTTAGTAAATTTCATATTTTTCCCAAATCGTATTCCCACCGTTCGTATAATCGTGGTTCAATCTAGATTATAGATAAATCTAGATTCGTAGAAAATAGGGAATGAACCAAAGATGCTATGCAAAAGTTAGACATAATAACTGGCATAAAAAGGGTTGAATAACGACGTCGGTTCAAGAACATGGGTAGACCTAACTTAATAGATAAATTCCCAAGGTCTAAAACCAAAGAAAACCAAGAATAGATAGAATAGAGACGTAGGTTCAAGAACATGGGTAGACCTAACTTAATGGGTAAATTCTTAATGTCTAAAACCAAAGAAAACCAAGAACAGACAGAATAGATAATCGGGTTTAGACCCAATTTCATAGTCACAAAACTTAAGCAACACTTTCCTAGTCATGAATCATAGGTGTTTAATCACAGTTGTCCTTGTTATGTCATAGGCAATAGTTTATGTTTCCTAATCAAAGGCATAGGCTTCTGTTCAGAGTCAAGGGAATAATTCTCATAGTCACAGTCACAGTCATAGGCAATGTCCATGGTCATAGGCAATGCTCATAGTCATAGGCAATGTTCATAGTCAAAGAGGCATATGGTTCTAAGGTCCATAGTTTCATAGTCACAGTCTTATTTGTCCTCGAATCATAACAGTTCTTAATTAGGTCCAAAGAAATAGGCACTGATTCGAATAGAAAGAATTGGCATACTCTTTTATTCCTTTAATTTCATGTCACGAAAAGAGAAACGTTCAAATCTAAGAAGTAACTGACTTACAGAGATTAGATTAGAATAGATTCGTAGAAAAACAGTCGTTGCAGTCGTTTGAATCTTCACTTGAGTCCTAGCTTGACTTGAACCTCTTCTTGAAAGCCTTTAGCAGCATTTCCTCGTCTTGGTTTATTTTATTATTTTCTTACTTATTAATACATTTTCTGAGAGGCAGCATAAGGATAGAAAAGAACTGTGAATAGAGAAGAAGACTAGGGTTGTTTATATAGTGTAGAAGTCAATGAATCTTGTCAGAATGGCGTCCGGATACAGAGAAACGAATCAGGTTCAGAAAGCTAGAAAAAGCGGGGGGGGGGGGGAGGGGGGTCGACCCCCAGGTCGACTACCCAGTCGACCTGGGTGCCTTGGGCGGGAAAATTCCCGCCCATTCCAATCTGGGTCCGATTTTTGAATTTCGAACTCGTTTTCTGACCTGTTTTGAAATTTGAACTTCGCTGAATCTTCCGGAGGCCATATCTTCCTCATACGGACTCCGATTTACGCAAACCCCGTTTTCATGTAGAATTTCGAGACGAACGCAATGGCACAGCCCGTTTCCCTTGATTTGATTTTAACTTTTAATTCTGCCTTGATTTGTGAATCTTAGTGTTACAGAATACGGGGTGTTAAAAAAACTAGAGGCACTATATACCTCGCAAACCCATCGATCACCACGTACGTCTGGACAATCACCACTCATTATCCATATTTCGGGATGCCTCCCAATCAGGACCTCGGTTACCATCCAAACGAGGTGAAGGTCTCCGGTCTTCGACCACCGTCTTCATCTTCGATTTCTTATCGTCGATTCAGCTATTCAGAATGGGATAAACCCGGTCTTCCTGAGCAACTCACGTATATAATAAACAAGTGCAACACTAACATACATACGTATCATTTCAATTCATTAGTCACTAACCGTCAATCAATAAGAGAACGATTTCCTAAATATTAACCCCGAAGGCCGAAACCAACATCAGATCAATACCCAAGAAACCATTCGACTTAGCCAACCTTCAGTTAATTTCTAAATTTTACATCCATATCGTTTATAATATTTTATAACGATTTATCGCTATTTTTATTTATTTTAAAATAGCCAATTTATTCAAAACGACGCTTCGGGCCATAACGCGGCTGTGGCGCTGTTTTTCTTCAGATTTGATTTACACATCTCTAAAAATCTAACCGTTAGATCTTCACAAAATTTACATCATTAGAAAGATCTTTTCAAAATGAATCGAACGGTTCCAGTTTCGGGAAAATCCGATGGTCGGATCTCCCAGTATAATCGTTTGAAGTTTCGATTTCGAAATGCGAACTGCAGCATCGTTATTCGATTAAATATAACTATATATATATAAAAATATAATCGATTCTGGTGCTGTTTTTCTTCAGATTTGAATTGAACATTCCAGACTATCCAACCATTGGATTTTTACAAAGTTGGTGCCGTTGGAAAGATTTTTCCAAAGCCAACCCAACGGTTGCGGTTTCGGGAAAATCCGATGGTCGGATCTCCCGCACTAATCGTTTGAAATCACGGTTTCAAAATGCGAACTGCAGCGTCGTTATTCAATTATATTTAATTATATTTATATATATATATCGATTCTTCGATTTCAAAACTATATTCTTTTCATACTTTTGATAAAAATGATATTTTTATCAAACCGTCTTCTATTTCAACACTTCACTATTTTTAACAATTCATTTATATAATAAAAATGTGATTTTTATTATAAAACAATTTATTTCAAAACACGATTATTTTATATAGTTCATATAGGTAATAAAAATAGGATTTTTTTTATAAAACAATTTCTTTCAGAACAAAATTATTTTATATAGTTCATATAGATGATAAAAATGTGATTTTTATTATAAAACAATTTATTTCAAAATATGAATACCATTCAACACATGAATTTCAATTCAACTAATGAATATCGATTCAACACATGAAGGTTTTCTATAGTTTATATATATAGATAAAAATGTGATTTTTATATTTAAAACACGAACAACATTCAACACATGAATTTCTATCCAACGAATGAATATCGATTCAACACATGAAGGTTTTCTATAGTTTGTATATATCGATAAAAAGGTGATTTTTATATTTAAAACACGAATACCATTCAACAAATGAATTTCAATCCAATGAATGAATATCGACTCAACACATGAAGGCTTTCTATTCAACGAATAAATATAGTTTCAACCAATGAAACTAATTCAAACACATGAATATTATTCAAAATTTCGGCAGCATAACGGCAGGGTAGTTAAAACCGTGACTGTCCCTAGTACGGCTCCTCGCTCTATCTTAAAACCTCGCGGTTTTTGACAATGGGGAATCATGCATCTAGTTCGCACGTAGGCGGCATGTATATTTATTTCATTTCCACAAACTAATCCTATGTGGTTTCAACCAAATATTTCTCAACCACAAATGGGTATTTTTCAACCACAATCAATCAATATCAACCACAAACAATTCCAATCAACCATTCTCTATCAATCAATTTTCACACCAATCACAACCAATAAATATCGTCTATGGTTTGTGGACGAGGGGCGTATATATATATATACACACACATATATATATATAAACACATATATAATTTTTACAACGCATATACAACTTATACATCGAACGTACAACTTATACAATGCTTATACAAGAGGTGTACTATGCTTATATAACTCATACATCAACTATATAATTTATACATTGTCGTTTTCCTTATCGTTTATAAATTAGAAATCTCACATTGGGTTCCACTCCACCAAAAATAGCGGATGGCTCAGAAAAATATGCGGTCTCTTCTAGAATGTAAAAGATGTCCACACGAGTCCACTGTCTCTTGTTTCACTGAATTTCATCAACACACGAAAAAGATATGATTTTTACAGTGAAATCATAAACGGTAGCGCTTAAATCTGCTATAATATAGTTTATATTAAAATAGCCGTACCTCCTTTTTAAATCTTCAAAACTAGGTTTTGAATTTTCTTCAAATCCGTGAACCTTAAGGGAAATCAGGCTTCGCAGCGGCGTAGAGCTCTGAGACGGCTTCCCGGCGCTACCAGCCTCGTCCAGTTCGAAGTACAGAGAGGCGCGCAAATCGAGGATGAACGACGGAACTTCCCGGTGGCGATTCTCAGCGATGGAGCAACGATATGAGGTGCTCCCTACATGGATTTGAAGAGCTCGAGATGATCTTCAAAAAGTTCAACTGTTCCAGGGCGTTTCGTTGAGCGGTTGAGGAGGAAAAGGAGAGAGAAGGTGGCCAGAGTTTCCGCCGTGCATTTTTGGGTCGGGGAGAGAGAAGACGGGGGGGTTCTGACGTGGATGAAATATATATTTTTTTATTTATAAAATTTTAAAAAATCCGAAAATACCCCTTGCCTCCTGCGAACCCCAATCCAAACCCAAAGACTGTCATCCCTAGAATTTTGCCCCATTCCGAACAGCATGGGATATGTTTCGAAGGCCCATTCGAATGTTTCAGTCAGTTTTCATTTAGATTAAAATATAAAACACTCAATATTCGATTTGAACGTACATTTCAATTTTCCAGGGCCACAAACTGATTCGAAAAATCCAGAAAAATAAATCTAGATATATTTTGACAATACGGTCCCAACAAAACTAGTTTCGTCGAATTCTGAGACAGTTTGCAAAAAGGCCCATTTCTGGTCGATCCAATTTAACTGTAATTGACCAAAACACGTTTTCCTTTGCCACGCTTACATACTAGCTTCAAAAATTATGAAATTTCAAACCCAGAAATAACTTCACATCCCGGACCCAACAAAAGTGGTTTCGTCGAATTCTGAGGTCGTATGCAAAATGGCCATTTTCACGGGCTATATAAATTCCATAGCGACCTTTCTGAAAATTCATTTGGCCATAACTTTTGCTTTTCGCTATGAAACTTCGATTTTTCAGATTCGTTAGAAAGGTATTCACTAACAGATTTAAATATTTTTGGTTTCACTCAAATCTGTTTTGTTTTACACCCGATACAGTCCGACAAAGTTTGAATTCAATTTTTGAAGCCGCAGCGCCATTTCAGGCCTTGTTTATAATTAGAATTAATTATATTCGTTTTCAAATGTTGATTCGAACTCACTTTTCATTGCTATTTTTTAAAATATTTACTTTAAATATTTAAAACCCATTATTTTAGCCAATTAAATTTTTTTAAATTGGTTTAGATTTTCCGGGTCGTTACAATCTCCCCCACTTAAAACTTTTCGTCCCCGAAAAGGAACAAAGTTGAAAGTGGTTTGATTGATCAACTCTACGTTCAATCTGGCTTCAATCCTCCAACTTTTCAGTTTATGAGAATTTTCAAATTCTTCAAAAATTTGGCTAACACCCGGAATTTTCGAAAAATTTCGCCAAAACCTCCTTTGTACGGGGAGAGGTTTGGAAATTTATTGGGCCGTATTAGGTACCCAATAAATCCTAATAAGCATACACATATTTATAGTGATATATTCTAGTGTTTACAGGGGAGCGTGTATTGATAATAACTCCAGAGAATAAATTCTCGTCACCCTGTCAAAGCCTGAGGGAGTGTGTATTTTAAATGCTCCAGAGGATAAATCTTCGTCACCTCGTCCCGTGTGGGAAATAAATAGTCCCTGTGCCGTATCTAATAACCAGAGAGACGTGATTATTGTCAACTCCAGACCCGTGTGGGTTTTTTATTAATCTGGCAATTTTATCGTTAAAATTTAAATAGTCCATATCAGTCATCAGTTCAACCTGTAAAATACAATCATCGCCATACAAGCCTCTCGCTCGTATGGTAAATCTTCCACCTCGTCACACAAGCTCCAAATGCTTATATGGTATATGATGAAGTATGCCTATCTTCGGAAGTATGCCATGTAGTGTAGTTCAAAATTAATTGTTACTATCCTATGGCGATGTTTGTTATTTCACACAGAATAACCAGCACTCCGCATCCAGTGGCATTCACAGGAGTTGATATAATAATATTTTGCATCCAACTCATTAAGGTTTACCTATTTGTCGGGCATGCAAATAAAATCTTTACTCAACAGCTATCCAATTACCTGTTCAAACATATATAATGCACATGTATATTTTTCTGTCTATTTTTAAATCAGTTCAATGTGTGATATAATCAAATAAATCCTACCATTATTCGATTATTGATTAAATTAACTATCGTTTTTAATAATTTAATTAATCAAATCTACTGTCACACAATACAAACAACAATTAATTTGTGTAACAACCCGTATTTTGAATAACATGTTATAACATAAATCAAGGCAGAATTAAATGTTAAAATCTGAATCAAGGGAAAAGGGCTATGCCATTGCGTTCGTCTCAGAAAAATACGCGAAATAGAGTTCGAGTTTTCGAAAATCGGAGTCCGTATGACCCAGTTATGGCTCGTCAAAGTTTTCAGAAAATTTCAAGTTCAAAAAGAGTTCAAATTTCGAATCTGGAGCCAAACAGACTGGGCGAAAAAATTTCCCGCCCAGCCCCCAAGTCGACTGGGGATTCGACTTGGGAGTTGACACAACCCAGGAGGTGTCGACTGCCCAGTCGACACCCCTGTCGACCTGGGTGGTCGGGCCAAGTGGCCTGGTGCACCTGCTGAGTGTTTTAATTCATGTTTCTGGACTTGTGAAGAATTCTGATGGCTAGGATCTAAACTAGGGTTAATCCTATGGCCTAAACTACCCTAAACTTCTATATAAGCACCCCTAGACCTAGCTTAAACCCTCATAAACCAATCCTACAACGAAGTTATGCCAAAATGCTCCCTAATCATGGCCTTCATCTTCATATCATGACCTCCATCTTCCTCATGAGAGCTTGAGAGCTTATAAGGCAAAAAGGAGCCATCTTTCTTCATCAAATCAAAGGAGCTAATTATTCTCAAGGCTATTTGTGTTGCTACATCATTCCTAGAGCTTCTACAACATCTCTATCTTGTTCTATTGTGTTCTAGTTCTTATAGCCACGCTTTGTAAGCCCTATTCTACTCTTAGATTTAAACTATGAACTTAATATGACATGTAGCAAGTTGAAATGAGACTTTTGTGTTATGCTTGCCTTGGATTTCATGCATAGATTCATTCATGACCCTTTTGATCTATGTTTGTGGAACTAATGTTTACCTATCATGAATCTAGTACCATCTATGTTGACTTTTGGGTGGAAAGCTATGAGCTTTATGTGGTGGTTGTGCATAAACACATCATAGAACCCCTCATGACCTTGATATTAACTTTCCATGATGGACCTATATGCTAATCACAAGTGTATCACCCTATTTGCTAAGTTTAATGCCATACATGTGTAGATTGGAATTGGACCTAAGTGCAATATTTGCCTTGAACCTATCATTGTATGCATAGATCTATTCATGCCTCTCTTGATCTATGATTGTGGATCTATCATGAACCTAGCACCGTTCATGTTGACTTTTGGGAAAAATGCTATGAAATGGATTATGGCTTATGCATGTTAACAAACCTTAACCCCTCATGTTCCTTAACATGCATATGATGATATTGAACCTATTTGCTATGCACAAGTTTGGATTGTCACCCTATGTCAACTATTACCATGTTACCACCCTATTTGCTAATTATGCTATTATGCATGCTTGAGGACATATGCTATTTGATATGTTTGAGGCCAAAGCACCCTTATGCTATTATGCATGCTTGAGGCCAAAGCACCCTTATGCTATTTGATATGTTTGGCGCCAAGTCACCTTCTATGCTATCATATATGTTGAGGCCATATGCTAGTATGTTGAACCCCCTTTGCCTCAAATATCACCATGTTTAACTTGTGATAGACTTTGCCATCCTATGCCCACCTTGTCATATTCTTATGTTCCCCCTTTGATCTATTTGTGTTGATGCGAACTTACGTGCGATGGGGTTACGCTATGGGTAAACTTAAATGACATGAAACATGACTTGAAAATATGACATGTGATTATGCTTGAAAACATGAACGTGGACATGACATGTAGAAAACATGAAAGTGGCCAACTCGAGGTTGGGTTGAGTTTGTAGCATAAATCTACCCGGAACCGACCGGCTTAACTAGTGGCTACAAACAATAGGACCCAATGTGAGTAGTTGGTCATATCGCACTTAAAACCCAAGGTTAGACTAGGTTGTGGTGTAAAGCTACCCGGACCCGCCCGACTTAACTAGTAACCACAACAAAGTCTAATGTGAGAGGTTGGGGTGCATTAAGTTAATTAATGCCACATGGTAGGGTTAAGTCATGGACTACTTGAACACTTAACCAATTAAGCACGATGGATTGGTAGGGTTAAGTCATGGACTACTTGAATACTTAACCAATTAAACACGATGGATTGGTAGGGTTAAGTCATGAACTACTTGAATATACTTAACCAGTTGAACACGATGTATTGATAGGGTTAAGTCATGAACTGCTTGGATACACTTGACCAACTCAATACATGGTTAGGATAGGGTTAACCACACTTAACCCATTTAAAAGCCTAGTTATGTTGTCCTTTTCAGCAGTAACCTACTTGGGAGTATCTGGATACCCTGGACTAGGCTAGGGTGGGGCATGATTACTGACTGATTGTAAGAGACCAAAAGAGACGGCTGAATGGTGCACCAGTTAAGTTCAGGCGGACCATGGTCGTGCACATTAAGTCCGGAGTTGAACATGGGAACCGGTAGGTTTAGACTGTGCGTGCTTGTTTTGTGTCTGTGGTTTACACCCTAGGACTGGATACACCCTAGGGTGGACCTTGCACAGTTAACTACATTTCATGATTAGGCCGTATGACACCGATACACGACGAGTTAGGCTTATAGGGAGCCGATCGACTAGACCGAGTAGTTGGACCTTGATTTAGGTCATCTCATGATATTGGGCCAACTTTGGGCCAAGGGATCTTTTCTTGTTTATACTTGACATGGATTAGAATACTAGTACACTTGGTGCAACTTAACCTTGTATATGTGATGCCACTCTTGTTAACTTTTCACCCTGCCAGTTATCATCATATGCTTCATCTCTGTTTCACATGTCCAGTTAACTTTATGAGTTTTTATACTAATAGTAGGTAGGACTTACCAGTCTTTTTGACTGACCCGTTTTCTTTTGCCTCTTTTCTTCCGTCCCCCCCCCCCCAGGTTCTCAGGGTGGGAACATTAGCACCTAACTTGGATCTTTGGCTTGCTTCTCTGATAGCTCATGTACGGTTTGGACTTGAGCTTGGCTATGGCGACACTACTGTTATCTTTGGGGAATACTTTACTTATGTTATTTTTCAGTTTATGTTTTCTAGACTTTGTTTTGTTGGAAAATGATGACTAAGTACTTTGATGTAACTTGACTATGGTTTTGAAATAGAAATTTTATCCGCTGCTTTATTTACCCTGTTTTACTCATATGTTCTGTCTTGTGATATCTTCATGCATGTTTACCTTGACCAACACCCCTCCAAAGCCAGTGTACTTGCTTAGAGTGACCCTGGCGGAGGTGGGGTGTTACATTTGGTATCAGAGCATAAGGTTTTACTAGACCGAACAAAAGTTTTTAAAACTTACTTTTTGAAAAACTATTTTCAAAACCAATTAAGTATTTTCCTATAAAAGTCTAGTTTATTTTAAAATGGCTATTCCCCAAAAGCCATTAGCACTATCCTTAGTTTCCTCGTTCTGAATCTATCTTTTTCTTCGTTTCAGTATGGCCGATAATTTTGCCATTCTGGAGGGCGTACTAGTACCTATTTGGTTCAGAAGGTATATGGAGGCAAGGGCGAATGAAGCCGGCCCCGCGGACATTCCTCCTCCTCCCGTAGCTGAGGTTCCTCCTCCTCCTCCTCAGCATCCACAATGGATTTCGCGAAGATTTGCAAAGACTTTAAGGCGATGGGTGGAAAGAATTTCATTGGGACGGAGACTTTTGTGGAGGCAAGAAACTGGTTGAAGGAAACTGAAGACCCTTTTGCTATCTTCGTTATAGAAGACCGTAGGAAAGTTCTGTTGGCGGTATGGCTATTGAAAGAGGAAGCTGCTTATTGGTGGGTAGTCACCACCACTACTAGGCCAATTGAGACTTGGGACGAGTTTAGGAGAAGGTTTGGATTGAGGTTTCTATCATTAGCAGAAGAGAACCTTCAGATGGAGAGTTTCCTATTACTGAAGCAAGGGGACATGACCGTTAGAGAATACGTGAATAAGTTTAATCAACTTGCTCGGTTCGGTCTAGACTTGGTGAACACAGCTCAGAAGAAGGCCCTACACTTTGCTCAAGGATTGAATGAGCCATTGCACGGTTTGACCATGTCTCACATACCCATGGGGGCGACCTTCGAGAGTTTGGTAAATATGGCCCTGCTTCAAGAGGAAGATAAGAGTGGTAAGAAGGAAGTCAAGTTGAATGAGTCTCAAGGCAAGAAGGAAGATTCCGAGAAAGGAGACAAGAACAACAAGAAGGGAAACAAGGGCAACAACAACAACAAGGCAAGAGAGACAAGAAAGTGCAACTTCTATAGGATCACTGGGCACATAGCCAAAGACTGTAAGAAGAAGAAGAGGAAGATGGGCGTATGCTTTCATTGTGGAAAGTCTGGACACTATAGTAAAGATTGCTCGAAAAAGCGAGGACAAGGGAAAAGGCAAACTCAGCGAGCAGGACCCTCTGGAGGGCAGTTGCAGGCTCTCCTCGCTCTTCCAGCTTTTGATCGAGGTAGTGTTTCTATAGAAAGCCATGTTTACATTTCTGATTTCCCTGTTCGTACCTTATTTGATTCTGGCGCATCGCATAGTTTTATTTCTGATCTTGTTGAAAGTTTGCACCTAAGTACTAGTCTAGTTGAAAATCCCGTTAGTATTTCAAATCCGATTGGGGGTTCCGCCCATCTATCTGTGATTTGTATGGATTTGAAAAACTCTATCTTGAGCGTAGAATTCATGTGTAATGCTTATGTTCTCGGGTTTATGGGACACGGGTTGATTTTGGGCATGGATTGGTTGTCCAGTTATGGAGCCATTCTCGATTGTGAGCATAGGGTAGTGAGGCTTATGACTCGCCTTGGCAATACCCTAGAGATTTCTTGTAACCCTCTGGATCCAGTCATGTTATGTTATATTGAATCCCTCGACTCGTCTATTAACAATCTTCTATCTGTGAGGGTGGTCCGAGAATATCCTGATGTTTTGATGAGGTGAAGGGGTTAAACCCTAAACGAGAGATAGATTTCCGTATATATCTTGTTGATAATGCCAAGCCAGTTTCATTGCCTGTTAAGCACATGGACCTGCGAGAAAGAAGAGAGCTTAGCAAGCAAATCAAGGAGTTGCTTGAGAAAAATTTCATTAGGCAAAGCATTTCAGAATAGGGTGCTCCGGTGGTATTCGCTACTAAGGCGGATGGTTCGCTTCGTCTATGTGTTGATTATCGTGAGTTGAACAAGCTGACAAAGAAGAATAGACACCCGTTACCGAGGATTGATGATCTCTTTGACCAGCTGGTTGGTGCTTCTGTTTTCTCTCAGCTCGATCTAGCCACCGGATTCCATCAGCTTAGCGTGGCTGAGGGTAGTATTGATAAGACTGCGTTTAGGACTCCAAATGGATTCTTTGAATGGCTAGTCATGCCGTTCGGTTTGACTAATACACCTGCATACTTTGTTGATTTGATGAGTAGGGTGTTCAGGGAGTTCCTTAACAAGTTTGTGGTTGTTTTCGTGGATGATATTCTGGTCTTCTCTAAGGACGAGGAAGAACATGCTATGCACTTCAAGGAGGTTATGGATACGCTTAGAGCTCATCAGTTG
Organism: Allium sativum; assembly: GCA_030737875.1. Taxonomy (NCBI): domain Eukaryota; kingdom Viridiplantae; phylum Streptophyta; class Magnoliopsida; order Asparagales; family Amaryllidaceae; genus Allium; species Allium sativum. Next base: position 655,956,615 of record CM060923.1, on the reverse strand, counting down.
AAAGCCAAGTTCTCTAAATGTCATTTTTGGAGAAAGGAAGTTCGGTTTCTTGGACATATAGTTAGGATGAAGGTGTCCACTTAGTTGACCAAACTTTTTGGGCTTTATGGGATATGGGTCATAGTTGATAGACTTACGAAGAGTGCTCATTTCATTCCAGTAAAGTGCAAGAGGACCGCATCATGGCTAGCATCTGTTTATCTTCGAGAGATAGTGCGATTGCATGGAGTTCCTTCTAGCATAGTTAGCGATCGTGACCCAATCTTCACTAGCCAATTTTGGAGTAGTTTGCAAGAAGCGATGGGAACGCGATTGAATCTAAGTACGGCCTATCACCCACAGACGGATGGCCAGACCGAAAGGCTGAATAGGGTACTGGAAGATCTATTGAGGCTATGCATTCTTGACTTTGGTGGCACTTGGGAAGATCATATTCCTCTCGTAGAGTTTGCTTATAAAAACAGCTATCAGCCAAGCATAGGAATGGCACCATTCGAAGCTTTGTATGGGAGGCCGTGCAAGTCACCAACATGTTGGTGGGAGACGACGGATAAGCTTATACTTGGGCCCGACATGATAAGGGACACATTCGAGAAGGTTGAGTTGATTCGAAGGCGGATGAAAACGGCCCAAGACAGACAGAAATTATAACAACCCGTATTTTTGAATAACATGTTATAACATAAATCAAGGCATAATTAAATTGTAAAATCTGAATCAAGGGAAACGGGCTGTGCCATTGCGTTCGTCTCGGAAAAATACGCGAAATAGAGTCCGAGTTTTCGAAAATCGGAGTCCGTATGACCGAGATATGGCCTCGCGAAATCTCACGAAAAATTCGAATTCAAAACAGATTCAAATTTCAGAAAATTCGGGATAGGCGAGAAATATCCCACCCAGACCAGGTCGACCTGGGGGTCGACCTGGGAGTCGACCTGGGGGGGCCAGGTCGACTGGGGAGTCGACCCCAAGGTCGACCTGGGGGTCGACCTGCCTGGTCAGACCCAGGCAACCAGGTGCACCATTTTGGCTGTTTTGACCTGTTTTGTTGGCTAGTGACGGGATTTGATGGCTCTAATTGAATCTAGGGTTAATCCTGTGGCTAATGCTATCCTAATCCTCTATAAAAAGACCCCTAAACCTAGCCTAAATCACCATTATTCAATCCTACAACTAAACTATGTCAAATTTGTTCCTCTCATGGCCTCCACTCTCATGCTAAAATTCCTAAGTTTATTTCTATGAGAGATTGTGAGTTCATACACCTTTCAAACTTGTATGAGTGTTCTTAGTTTGCATGCAAGTCAAGTTGCAACATTTCTATTTCAAAGCAAGGATTTTTATTGATTTGGCGCAAGGGTTTTTCAATTGGGGCTTTCATATTTTGGTGCTTGCATAAGGGCTTCGTCTCAATCTTTATAATAAATATTCATTTGTGTCTTCATAGCATTGTAAGCCCTTTTCTACTTTCTTTTTATTGAACTCTAAAGTTAAGTGAATGATGCAAGTTTGGGGTTGATCATTACGATATGCAAGTTTGGTTGATCATTATGATATGCAAGTTCGGTTGATCATTATGCTATGCAAGTTGGTTTAAACATTATGTATGACACATGTTGCTATGTTATGCAAGTTTGGGTTGATCATTATACACATGATATCATGTTATGCAAGTTAAACTTGATGTTGTGAGCATAAAGCTCCAAGCTTTATATTAAAGGTTGCATTTTGGCAACATGAAAGTTATCATATCCCTTATGATAACTTGCATGTGAGGCTAAATGCGAACTTCTAGCAACTTCTACATATCAATTACCACCATGTATCACTCATATGCTAAGTTTGGTTTTATGCATGCTTTTGAAGCCTAATAATGCAATATGCAAGTATATGAACATATGTACATTTCATATGCCACCATGATAAACTTGTGGCTTCAACACCTTTTTGTCATGATTATGCCAAATTCCCTATTCTATCCTTTATGGTTGTTGCGACTATGTAAACGATGGGATTACATTGGGGTTGGGTAACATTATGACATTAACATGATTTTTATAACATGACGTGATATGTTAGCTTGTAATTATGTTTTGGAAACATAATGGACATGACACTTAGAAAATATGAGTGTGGCCAACTCGAGGTTGGGTTGTGTTTGTAGCATAAATCTACCCGGACCCGCCCGGCTTGACTAGTGGCTACAAACAATAGGATCCAATGTGAGAAGTTGGTCATGTTGTGCTCGAACCCGAGGTTAGACCAAGTTGTGGTGTAAAACTACCCGGACCCGCCCGGCTTAACTAGTAACCACAACAAGGTCTAATGTGAGAGGTTAAAGCACATTAAGTTAATTAATGCCTCCTGATTAAGGTTAAGTCATGGTCCACTTAATACTTAATCAATTTGGGCTGGATGGGTTAATCGGGGTTAAGTCATGAATCTTGGGTACACTTAACCAATTTAATCCACGTTTGGATCGGGTTAACCACATTTAACCCGTTAAGGAAACCCTAGTTGCGTGGTCCTTTTCAGCAGTAACCCTCTTGATAGTATCATAAGACCCTAGGACTAGGCTAGGGTGGGGCACGATTACTGGGCTGACATGTAAGCAACCAAAACGACGGCTGGGTAGGTATGCCGGTGTAGGTCCAGGCGGACTATGGTCGTGCACATAGTCCGGAGTTGGAGAATCAGGCACGAGTGCCAGTAGATCTAGACTGCGCATACTTGATTGGTGTCCGAGGTTGACACCCTAGGACTTGATACACCCTAGGGTGGACCTAGCGCAGTTTAACTACATTACATGTTTGGGTCGTATGACACCAACACTTGACGAGTTAGGCTTATAGGGATCCGATCAACTAGACCGTGTAGTTGGACCTTGATTTAGGTCATCTCATGATATTGGGCCAAGCTTGGGCCAAGGGATCAATTCTTGTTTTTACGTGACATGTTAGAATGATAGTACACCCATGGTGCAAAACTTAACCTTGATTATGCGATGACACCTTTATCTATCTTGTTAGTTAATCATCATGCCAGTGTATTGTTATCCTTATGTTCATCTCAGCTTCTCATGCCAGTTAACTTTACTAGTTCATGGACAGATAGTAGTTAGGGCTTACCAGTCTTTTTGACTGATCTGTTTTCTTTCGCCTCTTTTCTTCCGTTCCCCCCCCCTTAGGTCCTCAGGGTGGGAACATTGGAGCTTAGCTTGGATCTTTACAGCTTGCTTACTGGATTTGCTCATGTACGGTTTTGGATATTGAGCTAGCTATGGTTTATCACTTCACTTTGGGGATAGTACTATATGTATTTCAGTTTTTCAGTTTATGCTTTTCTCTAGACTTTGTTTGTTGGAAAATAATGACTAAGTACTTTGTTGTAACTTAACTATGGTTTTGGAAATGCAATTTTTATCCACTGCTTTACTACTCTGTTTTACGTATATGTTCTGTCTTGTGATATCTGCATGCATGTTTACCTTGTTTAACGCCCCTCCAAAGCTAGTGTGCTTGCAAGAGTTACCCTGGCGGAGGTGGGGTGTTACATTTGGTATCAGAGCATAAGGTTTACAAGATATGAGCAAAAGTATTTTTGAAACTTACCTTTTGAAAAACTATTTTCAAAACCAATTAAGTATTTTCCAAGAAAAGTCTAGTTATTTTAAAAAGGCTATTCCCCAAAAAGCCATAGCACTATCCTTCGTTTCTTCGTTCTGAATCTTTCTTTTTTTTCCTTTTTCAATATGGCCGATCTTAACCTTCCCGAGGGAGTGACCATTCCCGGATGGTTCCGGAGGTACTTGGAAGCTAGGGCTAACGATGTGGGCCCAGCAAAGACCCCCAACATAACTGAGGTTCCTCCTCCTCCTCCTTAGAATCCGCAAGCAGATTTCGCTAAGATTTGCAAAGACTTTAAGGCGATGGGTGGCAAGAACTTTATTGGGACGGAGACTTTTGTGGAGGCCAGAAATTGGTTGAAAGAAACTGAATATCTCTTCGCCATCTTTGATGTGCAAGATCGTAGAAGGGTTTTATTGGCAGCATAGTTATTAAAAGAAGAAGCTGCTTATTGGTGGGAGGTCACCAATGCTACGAGGCCTATAGAGACTTGGGCCGACTTTAGGACAAGATTTGGGCTTAAGTTTCTATCATCAGCTGAGGCGAATTTGCAATTGGAGAAGTTTATATTTTTGAAGCAAGGGGACATGACAGTGAGGGAGTACGTGAATGAGTTTAACAAGCTCGCCCGATTCGGTTTGGACATGATTAATACTCCCCAGAAGAAGGCTTTACGCTTTGCACGAGGGTTGAACGAGCCATTGCAAGGGTTAGCCCTATCTCATATACCCATGGGGGCCACTTTTGAGGGACTAGTAGACATGGCATTGCTTCAAGGAGACAATAAGAATGCCAAGAAGGAAGTCAAGGCTAATGAGACTCAAGCCAAGAAGACAGACTCCAAGTGGGGAGGAAATCAGAGCAATCAGAACAACAAAAACAACAAGAACAACAAGGGCAACAAGGCCAAGGCAAAGGATCCAAGAAAATGCCACTACTGTGGAAATGTCGGGCACATATCTAAAGACTGTAAGAAGAGGAAGTCTGGCGAATGCTTTCATTGTGGAGAGACCGGACATTTTAGCAAGGATTGCCCCAAGAAGTAAGGACAAGGGCAAGGGCAGAATCAGAGTGCAGGACCTTCTGGAGGGCAAGTGCATGCTCTCAACGCTGCTCCAACTCAGGATCGAGGTAGTATTTCTGTAGAAAGTCTTGTTTATATTTCTGATTATCCTGTTCGCACCTTATTTGATTCCGGCGCATCACATAGTTTTATCTCTTCTGACATTGTTGAAAGTTTGCACCTAAGTACTAGCCTAGTTGAGGATCCCGTTTGTGTTTCAAATCCAATTGGGGGTTCCGCCCATCTATCTATGATTTGTGTGAATTTGAAGATTTCTATCTTGACTATAGAATTCACGTGTAATGCTTATGTTCTCGGGTTCACGGGATATGGGTTGATCTTGGGCATGGATTGGTTGTCCAGTTATGGAGCCATTCTCGATTGTGAACATAGGGTGGTGAGGCTTATGACTCGCCTCGGTAATACCCTAGAAATTTCTTGTAACCCTAGAGGTCCCGTTGTGTTATGTTATCTTGAATCTCTCGACTCGTCCATCGATGATCTGCAATCTGTAAGGGTGGTCCGAGACTATCCTGATGTCTTTGAAGAAGTTAAGGGGTTACCCCTAAACGAGAGATAGTTTTCCGCATTTATCTAGTCGATAATGCCAAGCCAGTATCATTGCCCGTTAGGCACATGGCCCCACGAGAAAGAAGAGAGCTCAGTAAGCAAATCAAGGAGCTGCTTGAGAAGGGTTTTATTAGACGAAGCATTTCTGAATGGGGTGCTCCGGTGGTATTCGCTACTAAGGCGGATGTTTCGCTTCGTCTATGTGTTGATTATCGAGAGTTGAACAAGCTGACAAAGAAGAATAGGCACCCGTTACCGAGGATTGATGATCTCTTTGATCAGCTAGTTGGTGCTTCTGTTTTCTCTCAGCTCGATCTAGCCACCGGATTCCATCAGCTTAGAGTAGCTGAGGATAGCATTGATAAAACTGCGTTTAGGACTCCAGATGGATTCTTTGAATGGCTTGTCATGCCGTTCGGATTGACTAACGCACCCGCCTACTTCGTAGACTTGATGAGTAGAGTGTTCAGGGAGTTCCTCAACAAGTTTGTTGTTGTCTTCGTGGATGATATTCTGATCTTCTCAAAGGACGAGGAAGAACATGCCAGACATCTCAAGGAAGTGATGGATACGCTTAGAGCGCATCAGTTGAAAGCCAAGTTCTCCAAATGTCATTTCTGGAGAAGGGAAGTTCGGTTTCTTGGACATATAGTTTCTAAGCAAGGCATAGCGGAGGATCCCGCGAAAGTGGTTGTGGTTCAAGACTGGAAGACTCCTAGGAATGCGACCGAAGTAAGAAGCTTTCTCGGTTTGGCGGGCTACTATAGGAAGTTCATCAGAGACTTCGCTAAGATTTCGGCCCCTCTTACTAAGTTGACGAAGAAGAACTTAGTCTTTGCATGGGACTTGGAATGTGAGCTTGCTTTTCAAAAGCTCAAAAGAGCCCTTACCTCAGCTCCAGTTTTGGCATTACCCGATAGTGGTAAGATGTTTACCGTGTACACAGATGCATGTGGCACGGGGTTAGGAGCTGTTCTGATGCAAGAAGGAAGAGTGATATGTTATGGGGGTAGGCAACTTAAAGTTCATGAGAAGAACTATCCCACTCATGATTTGGAGTTAGCAGCGATCGTCTTTGCACTCAAATCCTGGCGCCACTATCTTCTAGACGAAAGGTTTGAGTTGTATACTGATCACAAGTCACTCAAATACCTCTTCTCGCAAAAAGATCTGAATCTAAGGCAGCAAAGGTGGATGGAATTCTTGGCATCTTATGACTTCGAGATAGCTTATACCCCTGGCAAGGGTAATGTTGTGGCGGATGCACTAAGCAGAAGGAGATTGACTTTGAGCCCCTTGTTCATTGAGATGAAGAACTTGGAATTCTTGGCAACCTTTGATTTCACAACGGCTGTTGAGTCGATGACGGGTTCATTAGCATCCCTTGAGCTTAGACCCACACTTCTTGATCAAGTTGGGGCTTCGCAGAAGGAAGATCCACAGATAGACGAGGTCATGGACGGATTGGTTCGTGGTGAGACGTCTAGTCACCTTGCTAGATATACTATTGATGATAAAGGATGGCTAAGGCGTGATGGGAGATTATGTGTCCCTCGAGTGGGAGGTTTAGTCCATAGAGTTCTTGAAGAAGCGCATCACTCGAAGATGACTATACATCCTGGAGGGGATAAGATGTATAGGGATATGAAGCGCATTTTCTTTTGGGATGGAATGAAGAAAGATGTGGCAGAGTATGTTTCAAAGTGCATGGTGTGCCAACAAGTGAAAGCCGAGTCAAAGAAACCAGGTGGGCTATTACATCCATTGGAGGTCCCGCAATGGAAGTGGGAGAGTATTTCTATGGATTTTGTGGATGGATTGCCTAGGTCAAGAAAAGGGAACACGAGCATATGGGTCATAGTTGACAGACTTACGAAAAGTGCTCACTTCATCCCAGTAAAGAGCAAGAGGACCGCATCAGGGCTGGCATCTATTTATCTTCGAGAGATAGTGCGGTTGCATGGAGTTCCTTCTAGCATAGTTAGCGATCGTGACCCAATTTTCACTAGCCAGTTCTGGAACAGTTTGCAAGAAGCGATGGGCACGCGATTGAATTTGAGTACAGCCTATCACCCCCAGACGGATGGCCAAACCGAAAGGGTGAATAGAGTGCTAGAAGATCTCTTGAGGCTTTGTGTTCTCGACTTCGGTGGTACTTGGGAAGACCACCTTCCTCTTGTAGAGTTTGCTTATAATAATAGCTATCAAGCCAACATAGGGATGGCACCATTTGAAGCTTTATATGGGAGGCCGTGTAGGTCACCATCTTGTTGGTGGGAGACAACATATAGGCTTATACTTGGGCCCGATATGATACGAGACACATCCGAGAAAGTTGAATTAGTGAGAAGAAGGATGAAAGCGGCCCAAGATAGACAGAAATCCTATGCTGACAAGAGAAGGGAAGATTTGGAATTCGAAGTGGGAGACATGGTTTTCATGAAGGTTTCCCCTTTGCGTAATGTGGTACGTTTCGGAGTAGTTGGGAAGCTGGCACCAAGGTTCGTAGGACCCTTCCCTATCATAGAGAGAATTGGAAAGATGGCCTATAAGGTGGAATTGCCCGAAAAGCTAGCTGGAGTGCATAACGTCTTTCATGTCTCGCATCTCCGAAAGTGCCTACATGAGTCCGCTGAGGTGGTTGAACCAAGCATTCTTGAAGACATTGAGGTAGAGAAAGAAGCAACCTTGAGAAAAGCTCCGATTCGTATCTTGGGAACGGAGATCAAGAAGCTAAGAAATCGAGAAGTCAAATTGGTGAAAGTTCAGTGGGGTGAAGCCGATGAAGATGCAACTTGGGAAACCGAGGAGAAGATGCGTGGGCTTTATCCATTCCTTTTTGAGGGTACATTCTCGACCTCTTTCCTAATTAGCATATCTTACTTTTATCCGTGTTTATCCTATTTATCTTATTATCTCGTTAAGCTTGTCATGAGGACCTTAGGTAGAAACCCTTCGGATGAAACATGTATTTGAAACATGTTATGCTTGATGGTTGCAAGTGGTTGCAAGTGTTTGCACGTGGATACTCGTGGATGTATGAAACACGTTAGGCCCTAAGATCGGCTCACACACTTTCATGTTGCATATGCATGAGTGCTTATACTTATTCATGGATGAAACTTGTTATGCTATCACATGGATGTTGCATATGGATGAATGTTATGTGCACTCATGTAGAGACTATGAGTAATGTTAGGAATTTGCATACATATGGACTCATTTCACTAACATACTTTGCATTAAGGAGGTTTACTGTATCAGTAACCGCCTGATTTTCGCATTAGATAAGTACATATACACACACCTTTGCATATGATCATACAGCATTTAGAATCCTTTAAGGACAATGACTGCATGTGGATGATGTATTGAGTAGATGGATGATGGATGGTAGGATACGTTCTTCCTAACTTGGAGATTTCGGGGACGAAATCCTTTAAGGAGGGGAGAATGTAACAACCCGTATTTTTGAATAACATTTTATAACATAAATTAAGGCAGAATTAAATTGTAAAATCTGAATCAAGGGAAACGGGCTGTGCCATTGCGTTCGTCTCGGAAAAATACGCGAAATAGAGTCCGAGTTTTCGAAAATCGGAGTCCGTATGACCGAGATATGGCCTCGTGAAGTCTCACGAAAATTCAAATTCAAAACAGATTCAAATTTCAGAAAATTCGGGGTAGGCGGGAAAAATCCCGCCCAGACCAGGTCGACCTGGGGGTCGACCTGGGAGTCGACCTGGGGGGGGGGGGGGCAGGTCGACTGGGGAGTCGACCCCAGGGTCGACCTGGTGGTCGACCTGCCTAGTCGGACCCAGGCAACCAGGTGCACCATTTTGGCTGTTTTGACCTGTTTTGTTGGCTAGTGACGGGATTTGATGGCTCTGATTGAATTTAGGGTTAATCCTATGGTTAATACTATCCTAATCCTCTATAAAAAGACCCCTAAATCTAGCCTAAATCACCATTATTCAATCCTACAACTAAACTATGTCAAATTCGTTCCTCTCATGGCCTCCACTCTCATGCTAAAATTCCTAAGTTTATTTCTATGAGAGATTGTGAGTTCATACAAGTGCTTTCAAACTTGTATGAGTGTTCTTAGTTTGCATGCAAGTCAAGTTGCAACATTTCTATTTCAAAGCAAGGATTTTTATTGATTTGGCGCAAGGGTTTTTCAATTGGGGCTTTCATATTTTGGTGCTTGCATAAGGGCTTCGTCTCAATCTTTATAATAAATATTCATTTGTGTCTTCATAGCATTGTAAGCCCTTTTCTACTTTCTTTTTATTGAACTCTAAAGTTAAATGAATGATGCAAGTTTGGGGTTGATCATTGTGATATGCAAGTTTGGTTGATCATTATGATATGCAAGTTCGGTTGATCATTATTCTATGCAAGTTGATTTAATCATTATGTATGACACATGTTGCTATGTTATGCAAGTTTGGGTTGATCATTATACACATGATATCATGTTATGCAAGTTAAACTTGATGTTGTGAGCATAAAGCTCCAAGCTTTATATTAAAGGTTGCATTTTGGCAACATGAAAGTTATCATATCCCTTATGATAACTTGCATGTGAGGCTAAATGCGAACTTCTAGCAACTTCTACATATCAATTATCACCATGTATCACTCATATGCTAAGTTTGGTTTTATGCATGATTTTGAAGCCTAATAATGCAATATGCAAGTATATGAACATATGTACATTTCATATGCCACCATGATAAACTTGTGGCTTCAACACCTTTTTGTCATGATTATGCCAAGTTCCCTATTCTATCCTTTATGCGTTGTTGCGACTATGTAAACGATGGGATTACGTTGGGGTTGGGTAACATTCTGACATAAACATGATTTTTATAACATGACGTGATATGTTAGCTTGTAATTATGTTTTGGAAACATAATGGACATGACACTTAGAAAATATGAGTGTGGCCAACTCGAGGTTGGGTTGAGTTTGTAGCATAAATCTACCCGGACCCGCCCGGCTTAACTAGTGGCTACAAACAATAGGATCCAATGTGAGAAGTTGGTCATGTTGTGCTCGAACCCGAGGTTAGACCAAGTAGTGGTGTAAAGCTACCCGGACCCGCCCGGCTTAACTAGTAACCACAACAAGGTCTAATGTGAGAGGTTAAAGCACATTAAGTTAATTAATGCCTCCTAATTAGGGTTAAGTCATGGTCCACTTAATACTTAATCAATTCGGGATGGATGGGTTAATCGGGGTTAAGTCATGAATCTTGGGTACACATAACCAATTTAATCCACGTTTGGACCGGGTTAACCACATTTAACCCGTTAAGGAAACCCTAGTTGCGTGGTCCTTTTCAGCAGTAACCCTCTTGATAGTATCATAAGACCCTAGGACTAGGCTAGGGTGGGGCACGATTACTGGGCTGACATGTAAGCGACCAAAACGACGGCTGGGTAGGTACGCCGGTGTAGGTCCAGGCGGACTATGGTCGTGCACATAGTCCAGAGTTGGAGAATCAGGCACGGGTACCAGTAGATCTAGACTGCGCATACTTGATTGGTGTCCGAGGTTGACACCCTAGGACTTGATACACCCTAGGGTGGACCTAGCGCAGTTTAACTACATTACATGTTTGGGCCGTATGACACCAACACTTGACGAGTTAGGCTTATAGGGAGCCGATCAACTAGACCGTGTAGTTGGACCTTGATTTAGGTCATCTCATGATATTGGGCCAAGCTTGGGCCAAGGGATCAATTCTTGTTTTTACGTGACATGTTAGAATGCTAGTACACCCATGGTGCAAAACTTAATCTTGATTATGCGATGACACCTTTATCTATCTTGTTAGTTAATCATCATGCCAGTGTATTGTTATCCTTATGTTAATCTCAGCTTCTCATGCCAGTTAACTTTACTAGTTCATGGACATATAGTAGTTAGGGCTTACCAGTCTTTTTGACTGACCTGTTTTCTTTCGCCTCTTTTCTTCCGTTCCCCCCCCCCCCTCCCTCAGGTCCTCAGGGTGGGAACATTGGAGCTTAGCTTGGATCTTTACAGCTTGCTTACTGGATTTTCTCATGTACGGTTTTGGACATTGAGCTAGCTATGGTTTATCACTTCACTTTGGGGATAGTACTTTATGTGTTTTAGTTTTTCAGTTTATGCTTTTCTCTAGACTTTGTTTGTTGGAAAATAATGACTAAGTACTTTGTTGTAACTTAACAATGGTTTTGGAAATGCAAGTTTTATCTTCTTCTTTACTACTCTGTTTTACTTATATGTTATGTCTTATGATATCTGCATGCATGTTTACCTTGTTTAACGCCCCTCCAAAGCTAGTGTGCTTGCAAGAGTTACCCTGGCGGAGGTGGGGTGTTACAGAAATCCTATGCAGACAAGCGAAGGACAGACTTAGAGTTTGGAGTTGGAGACATTGTCTTTGTGAAGGTTTCTCCTTTGCGAAATGTGGTTCGTTTTGGAGCAGTTGGGAAGCTGGCACCAAGGTTCGTAGGACCCTTCCCTATCATAGAAAGAGTTGGGAAGATGGCTTATAAGGTGGAATTGCCCGAGAAGCTGGCCGGAGTGCACAATGTTTTTCATGTCTCGCATCTCCGAAAGTGCCTACATGAGTCAGCCGAGGTAGTTGAGCCTAGCATTCTTGAAGACGTGGAGGTAGAGAAAGAGGCAACCCTGAGGTGAGCTCCGATTCGTATCTTGGAAATGGAGATCAAGAAACGAAGGAATCGAGAAGTCAAGTTAGTAAAGGTTCAATGGAGTGAAGTCGATGAAGATGCAACTTGGGAAACCGAGGAGAAGATGTGTGGGCTTTATCCATTCCTTTTTCAGGGTACATTCTCAATCTCTTTTCCTAGTTAGCATATCTTTCTTTTGCTATCCATGATTATCTTGTTATCTCATTAACCTTGTCATGAGAACCTTAGGTAGAAACCCTTTGGATGAAACATGTATTTGAAACATGTTATGCTTGATGTTTGCAAGTGGTTGAAAATGTTTGCAAGTGGATACTCGTGGATGCATGATACACATTAGGCATTAACATCGTCTCACACACTTTCATATTGCATATGCATGAGTGCTTATACTTATTCATGGCTGAAACTTGTTATGCTATCACATGGATGTTGCATATGGATGAGTGTTATGTGCACTCATGTAGAGATTATGAATTATGTTAGGAATTTGTATACATATGGACTCATTTCACTAACATACTTTGCATTAAGGAGGTTTACTGAATCAGTAACCGCCTGATTTTTGCATTAGATAAGTACATATACACACACCTTTCGCATATGATCATACAGCATTTAGAATCTTTTAAGGACAATGACTGCTCGTGGATGATGTTTTGAGTAGATAGATGGTGGATGGTAGGATACGTTCTTCCTAACTTGAAGATTTCGGGGACGAAATCCTTTTGGTGGGGAGAATGTAACAACCCGTATTTTGAATAACATGTTATAACATAAATCAAGGCAGAATTAAATGTTAAAATCTGAATCAAGGGAAAAGGGCTATGAAATTGCGTTCGTCTCAGAAAAATACGCGAAATAGAGTCCGAGTTTTCGAAAATCGGAGTCCGTATGACCCAGTTATGGCCCGTCAAAGTTTTCAAAAAATTTCAAGTTCAAAAACAGTTCAAATTTCGAATCTGAAGCAAAACAGACTGGGCGGGAAAATTTCCCGCCCAGCCCCCAAGTCGACTGGGGAGTCGACTTGGGAGTCGACACACCCCAGGAGGTGTCGACTGCCCAGTCGACACCTCTGTCGACCTTGGTGGTCGGGCCAAGTGGCCTGGTGCACCTGCTGAGTGTTTTGAGTCATGTTTCTGGCCTTGTGACGAATTCTGATGGCTAGGATCTAAACTAGGGTTAATCCTATGGCCTAAATTACCCAAAACTTCTATATAAGCACCCCTAGACCTAGCTTAAACCCTCATAAACCAATCCTACAACGAAGTTATGCCAAAATGCTCCCTAATCATGGCCTCCATCTTCATATCATGACCTCCATCTTCCTCATGAGAGCTTGAGATCTTCTAAGGCAAAAAGGTGCCATCTTTCTTCATCAAATCAAAGGAGCTACTTATTCTCAAGGCTATTTGTGTTGCTACATCATTCCTAGAGCTTCTACAACATCCCTATCTTGTTCTATTGTGTTCTAGTTCTCATAGCCACACTTTGTAAGCCCTATTCTACTCTTAGATTTAAACTATGAACTTAATATGACATGTAGCAAGGTTAAATGAGACTTTTGTGTTATGCTTTCCTTGGATTTCATGCATAGATTCATTCATGATCCTTTTGATCTATGTTTGTGGACCTAATGTTTACCTATCATGAATCTAGTACCATTTATGTTGACTTTTGGGTGGAAAGCTATGAGCTTTATGTGGTGATTGTGCATAAATGCATCACAGAACCCCTCATGACCTTGATATTAACTTGCCATGATGGACCTATATGCTAATCACAAGTGTATCACCTTATTTGCTAAGTTTAATGCCATACATGTGTAGATTGGAATTGGACCTAAGTGCAATATTTGCCTTGAACCTATCATTGTATGCATAGATCTATTCATGCCTCTCTTGATCTATGATTGTGGATCTATCATGAACCTAGTACCGTTCATGTTGACTTTTGGGAAAAATGCTATGAAATGGATTATGGCTTATGCATGTTAACAAACCTTAACCCCTCATGTTCCTTAACATGCATATAATGATATTGAACCTATTTGCTATGCACAAGTTAGGATTGTCACCCTATGTCAACTATTACCATGTTACCACCCTATTTGCTAATTATGCTATTATGCATGCTTGAGGCCATATGCTGTTTGATATGTTTGAGGCCAAATCACCCTTATGCTATTATGCATGCTTGAGGCCAAAGCACCCTTATGCTATTTGATATGTTTGGCGCCAAGTCACCTTCTATGCTATCATATATGTTGAGGCCGTATGCTAGTATGTTGAACCCCTTTTGCCTCAAATATCACCATGTTTAACTTGTGATAGACTTTGCCATCCTATGCCCACCTTGTCATATTCTTATGTTCCCCCTTTTATCTATTTGTGTTGATGCGAACTTACGTGCGATGGGGTTACGCTATGGGTAAACTTAAATGACATGAAACATGACTTGAAAATATGACATATGATTATGCTTGAAAACATGAACGTGGACATGACATGTAGAAAACATGAAAGTGGCCAACTCGAGGTTGGGTTGAGTTTGTAGCATAAATCTACCCGGAACCGACCGGCTTAACTAGTGGCTACAAACAATAGGACCCAATGTGAGTAGTTGGTCATATTGCACTTAAAACCCGAGGTTAGACTAGGTTGTGGTGTAAAGCTACCCGGACCCGCCCGGCTTAACTAGTAACCACAACAAAGTCTAATGTGAGAGGTTAGGGTTCATTAAGTTAATTAATGCCACATGGTAGGGTTAAGTCATGGACTACTTGAATACTTAACCAATTAAACATGATGGATTGGTAGGGTTAAGTCATGGACTACTTGAATACTTAACCAATTAAACACGATGGATTGGTAGGGTTAAGTCATGAACTATTTGAATATACTTAACCAGTTGAACATGATGTATTGATAGGGTTAAGTCATGAACTGCTTGGATACACTTGACCAACTCAATACATGGTTAGGATAGGGTTAACCACACTTAACCCATTTAAAACCCTAGTTACGTGGTCCTTTTCAGCAGTAACCTACTTAGGAGTATCTGGATACCCTGGACTAGGCTAGGGTGGGGCACGATTACTGACTGATTGTACGAGACCAAAAGAGACGGATGAATGGTGCACCAGTTAAGTTCGGGCGGACCATGGTCGTGCACATTAAGTCCGGAGTTGAACATGGGCACCGGTAGGTTTAGACTGTGCGTGCTTGTTTTGTGTCTGTGGTTTACACCCTAGGACTGGATACACCCTAGGGTGGACCTTGCACAGTTAACTACATTCCATGATTTGGTCGCATGACACCGATACACGACGAGTTAGGCTTATAGGGAGCCGATCGACTAGACCGAGTAGTTGGACCTTGTTTTAGGTCATCTCATGATGTTGGGCCATCTTTGGGCCAAGGGATCATTTCTTGTTTATACTTGACATGGATTAGAATACTAGTACACCTGGTGCAACTTAACCTTGTATATGCGATGCCACTCTTGTTAACTTTTCACCATGCCAGTTATCATCCTATGTTTCATCTCTGTTTTACATGTCCAGTTAACTTTATTATTTTTTATACTAATAGTTGGTAGGACTTACTAGTCTTTTTGACTGACCCGTTTTCTTTCGCCTCTTTTCTTCCGTTTCCCCCCAGGTTCTCAGGTTGGGAACATTAGCACCTAGCTTGGATCTTTGGCTTGCTTCTCTGATAGCTCATGTACGGTTTGGACTTGAGCTTGGCTATGGCGACACTACTGTTATCTTTGGGGAATACTTTACTTATGTTATTTTTCAGTTTATGTTTTCTAGACTTTGTTTTGTTGGAAAATGATGACTAAGTACTTTGATGTAACTTGACTATGGTTTTGAAATAGAAATTTTATCCGCTACTTTATTTACCTTGTTTTACTTATATGTTCTGTCTTGTGATATCTTCATGCATGTTTACCTTGACCAACACCCCTCCAAAGCCAGTGTACTTGCTTAGATTGACCCTGGCGGAGGTGGGGTGTTACAATTTGTTTTTAACTTTTCAAAAACATACTAATCAATTTCTATACTCTTTTAAAATAATTCAGACTATAGAATTAAAAGTGCACATCCATGGAAAGAAAATAACAACAGAGTAGAGAACTAATTGGTAATGCAAAGTATGGTAAATGTACCTTGCACCGGAGTCAATCAGAGATATCCACTCGACATCTAGGATAGGATTTTTGAATGCTCTCCTCAGTTTCCCAAGTACAATCTTGCGGATCTCCACTCCATTGCACTTTGACTAAGTGAACCTTCTTGTTCCACAGCTCTTTGGTTTCTTTGCCGATGATCTTTAGCGGCTCTCTTCTCACAGCAAATTCTGGAGTAATTTCAATATCTTGTTGAGCTGCTTCTTCCACGATCAAGTCTGGATCATGAACGTGCTTTCGAAGTTGAGATATGTGAAATACATCATGAACTCCAGGCAACCAATCAGGCAATTTAACCCTATAAGCAAGAGTTCCGATCCGTTCCAGAATAGGAAATGGACCAATGAATTTGGGCGCCAACTTTCCAGTTTAACCGAACCGGATTACTCCTCTCATCGGAGATACTTTCAAATATACATAATCGCCAACTGCAAACGATATATCTCTTCTTCTTCTATCACCATAGCTCTTTTGTCGGCATTGAGCGGCAAGTAATCTCTTCTTTATAAAATCGACTTTGTCAGCGGCTTCTCGAATCATATCTGGCCCCAACACAAGTCTATTACCGGGTTCAACCCAACAAGCAGGAGATCGGCACGGTCTACCATATAATGCTTCGAATGACGACATTTTCAGGCTCTCCTGGTAGTTGTTATTATATGAGAATTCAGCCAAATGTAGATGGTCTTCCTATGATCCACCAAAATCTAGAACACAAGCCCGCAATAGATCTTCTAAAATATGATTCACCCTCTGAGTCTTACCGTCTGTCTGAGGATGATAAGCGGTGCTCAAGTTCAACTTCGTTCCCAGCTCGACTTGAAATGCCTCCCAGAATTTGCTAGTGAATATTGTGTCTCTATCAGTGACTATACTGAGCGTCACTCCATGTAGTCTAACTATTTCCTTGAAATATATCTGCGCCAGACTCTGAGCAGTTCTGTTTGATCTGACAGGTATGAAATGGGCGGTCTTCATGAAGCGATCTACGATCACCCAAATATTGTCATTCCCTTTTCTGGTTCTGGGCAGACCATCAATGAAATCCATAGAAATATGTTCCCACTTCCAACCAGGAACGTCTAGCGGTTGTAACAATCTAGCCAGTTTCTGTTGGTCGCTCTTGACTAGCTGGCAAGTAGGGCATCGGCTAACATATATTGAAACGTCCCTTTTCATAGCCTTCCACCAGAATGTTCGCTAGAGATCGTTGTACATTTTGGCCACACCAGGATGGATACTCAGCTTGGACTTGTGACACTCGTCTAACACTTCCCTTTTTAGCTCGGGGATGCCAGAAACACAAATCCTTCCTTCAATCTCAGGATCCCGTCGTCATCTATTTGAAAACATAAGGGTACGCCTTTCTGAATCATTTTGATCATATCCTTAATAAAGTTATCCACCTTCTAAAGAATAGATATTTTGTCAATCAAGAAAGTCGTGATAATAAAGCTGGCGATCATTACATTCTTTCGACTCAGCGCATCCGCCACGACATTGGCTTTCCCTGGAGTGTATATAATCTCAAAGTCCTATGCTGCAAGAAACTCTAGCCAACGCTGCTGCCTCAGATTCAGGTCTTTCTGGGTGAACATATACTTTAACGACTGATGGTCTGTATATAGCTCGAATTTCTCACCCAGAAGATAGTGTCTCCAGATTTTCAAAGAGAATACTACAGCCAATAACTCAAGATCATGAGTTACGTAGTTCTTTTCGTGCGGTTTTAACTGACGGCTAGCATACGCAATCACTTGACCTCGTTGCATTAACACTGCTCCAAGGCCTTCTTTAGAAGCGTCAGTCCAGAGTTTCAAATCCTCATTGCCATCTATTATTGTTAATACTGGAACAGTTGTCAGTTTCAGCTTCAGCTCTTGGAAAGCTTCCTCACACACCGGAGTCCAATTGAATCTCGAATGTTTCTTCGTCAGTTTCGTTAAAGAACTAGATGTCTTCGCGAAATCCTTAATGAATTTCCGATAATAACTGGCTAACCCGAGAAAACTTCTAACTTCTGTTGGCGTACGAGGCTGTTTCCAATTCTGAATAGCAGTGATTTTACTGGGATCCACTGCAATTCCTTCTTTTGACACTACGTGGCCAAGAAATTTGACTTCTTCTTGCCATAATATACATTTGGAAAACTTTGCTTTTAATACATTCCTTCTGAGGATTTCTAACACTTGTTCCAAATGTTTTTCGTGCTCGCTTTCTGACTTAGAGAAGATAAGGATATCATCAATGAAAACCAGAACAAATTTATTCAATACTCCTCTGAATGCTCTGTTCATTAGATCGACGAAATAGGCTGGAGCGTTACATAAGCCGAATGGCTTTACTAACCACTCGTAGAATAAGTCTGGACCACTGAATGCTGTCAAAGAAACACACTCCTCGGCGATACGAAGCTGATGGAAACCTGTAGCTAGGTCCATTCGTAAAAATACTTGTACGCCATTTAGCCGATCCAACAAATCATCAATCTGTGGCAATGGATATTTGTTCTTTATGGTCTGCTTGTTCAAATCACGGTAATCCACACATAGCCATAGAATACCGTCTGATTTTGGGACAAACACCACTGCTACTCCCCAATCTGAGAAACTAGGCCTGATCAGACCCTTCCATACGATTTGTCGTGTTTTATTGTCTAATTCCTCTTTCTCTTTCAAGGACATTCTTCGAATAGCGTGAACTACCATCCTTGCATTTGAAATTAAAGCAATTTTGAAATCAATCTCTCTTTGCGGAGGTAAGCGAACAACTTCCTCAAACACATCCGCATAGTTCTTGACGACAGGAATATATTTGATGAGGTCAGGAATATTCTCTGTGACTTCAGGGATATTTTCTATTTGAACAGGAGAAACATCTAGAGCTGCCCAAAAGTCTTTTCTATTAGATTTCTGACCTTCACACGGTATGGTTATATAATTCCCTGATTTAATCTTAGCCCTAACATCTCTCTCGGCGCATCTAACCTCTGCTTCATATTTGGTTAGCCAATCCAATCCCAGAATAAGATTGAATTCATTATAATTCATGACAATAGAGATAGTAGGGAATTTATAGCAGGAAAAAGAGACAGGCACCCCACAAACCCAACTGAGATCGATGGAACCCCCAATTGGATTTTGGACAGTCATTGGTTCTTTGAGCTTCTTCAATTTCAAATCCAACTTCTTGACTGCACTCTTTGCAATAAAGCTTCGTGACGCGCCAGTATCAAACAGTACTTTAACTGGAATGTTCTTGACATTGAGCGTGCCTTCCAATACATCTGGCCTTTCCTGAGCAGACAGAGATGCAGGCACTTCTGCCACTTCATTTACATGTACTGCTTCGGGCTTGTTTAAGAGCGGGCAATCCTTTGCAAGATGACCAGCCTCGTGGCACTGTTTGCACTCCCTATTCTCTTGAAACTCCCCATCTTTTCCAAACCTTTTCTTCTTTTGCTTTCGATTGGCTCTATATCCATCCTTTATTGGTTTCTTTAAAGATTTATATTTTCTGGACAAATGGCCTTTCTGATTGCAGTTAAGGCATATGGCAGCAGTTACTGGTTCTTTCTCAGATCTAGCCCTTTTTCCATTGACTTTAGGATTTTTACTGACTCAGACCTCGTACTGGCTTCAGGAATATCAGTTTTCGACCCTTCTTTGTTACTAGAGCTGATTTCCTCTTCGTCGCGCATCATACCTTTCTTATGGAGATCTTCATATTGATAAGCCATATAAATCATTTCTGAAAAAGGGACCTTCACATTCCTCATCACACTATTCTGATATCTCCTTTGCAGGCCATGAATAAATCTCAGATTCTTCCTCTTTGGATCTTGAATCAGATGAGGAGCAAAGTGAGAAAGCTCGTTGAATTTCTTATGATATTCGGGAATAGTCATATCTCCTTGTATCAGATAAGAGAATTCATCACATAATCGCTCAATCGCTTCGGGAGGAGTAAATCTTTCCAGGAAGATCACTTTTAATCTATCCCAGGTGATATCACCTTCTGTTTTATCTTTAATGATTGTTCCCCACCAGATTAAAGCCTCTTCTTTAAGCGCCCAAGATGCTACTAATCTTTTCTGATCATATCTCAACTGGATACGCTCAAATATTCTTTCTGCAGAGCTCACCCAAGCTTGGGTTTGAATAATAGATTCATTGCCCGAGAACTGTACTCCGTTCAAATTTCGATATCTCTTTAATAGTGCCTCTAGATCGGGTTCTGCATTTCTTCTGTTTCTGACACTCATTTTTCTAGTACTTCTGCAATTAGCAGATCAAGTGTCAGGTCACAGAAAAGATAATTTAAAATATAGAGACAAATACTTCAAATGTAAATGTGTCTAGTGGGGCGTATTTCATTCTGCTTTACTAATACTAGGATATTACTGATCCTATCTGTATCGAGTTACTTGTCCTAGAACACTACTGGTTCTATTTCTGACGAGTTCGTTAATATGTTATACTCCAGAACTAAGCTTAACCAAAGCTCTGATACCACGCTGTGACGACCCCATTTCCCGTACAGACGGTGACAAGGGTAATCTTTGGAATATAACACAGAAACAGATAATAGCAGAACATAATTAAATAAATACACCAGATAATGTACAATAGAATATACTGGATAAATGTAATTATCAGAGTTACACAGTATACAGGATCTTACTTAGTACAAATACAATTCAACTATACATATATGTCTACAGCGGAAAAACAAACATAATGTACAATAGGAGCTGAACAGCATAAAAAGAGATAAATGATAGAATCCATCTTCAGCTCCAGCTATCCGGATAAAGCCTGCTAAACCTGAATACAAGGCTGCCCGTGTAGAAAAAGGGGCACCTGAGTTTGAAAGTGAAACAAACTACGAGTCAGTCATGAGACTAGTATGAGAAATCTACTCAACACATTTATAATATGGCTAATCACAGGACCACGCCACTTCCGAGGAACGGGTTTACTCCATTGAATCGCCAGTGCTTTAAAAACAAATCTTTCTTTTAAACATCGCAATGCTTTTTATAAAAATGAAGCCATATAAGACTCAGTTCCCATCACACAATGCAACGCAAACCGGAGGATAGAGTTTTACCTTATAACGCCCAAGATATGCTTGACACGAATAAAACAAAAGCATTTGATATTATTACTAGTTTTTATATATTTCAAAAGAGTTTTCAAATCATAAGTATCAATCACAGACCGCATTAATGCCCCATACCACTATGTCTCCATATATAGGTATACAATCAAAATCGCACAGTCACGTATTTGGAAATTGGATTTTCGTCATGAACCAAGGCAAAAGATAGTCCTTACCGACTTCGAAACTACCTAGCGCGAGCCTTAGGGTCAGAGCGCATCGACCCTTGGATCGTCAGGGCCGGTCCACCGATGTGGATTAAAATTCCGGAACACTGCGTTTCCCCGCCCTTTGGAGCGTAAATGAGCCAACAAATGGCTCCATCGGACCTGGATCGTCCGATCTAACCGAGGCGCCTCGCAACAGTAACAACCACATAAGTCAAACTCGTCAGGGCGTGTAAAACCACTGACGCCACTTCTAGTTAGGAAGAAACGCAGGCCCTCCTTGATGTCCTCTCCCGTTTCTAGTTCATACCGGGGTGTGAGGCTCGCGAATTCACGTTATACACAAAGCTACGCCACACAGGCGGTGCTTTGATCATCACCACAAGACTTTGCTTTTCAACAGAAGCCCTAATCACTGCATCTTAGCATGCCACACAGACAATTCACACCGTGCAACTGATAGATATCAATCACACAGAATAAATTCTAATGTCAGACACACTGTCCATTTGCAATTCCGTTCTGGGTCTGAACGAAACTGGAGGCACTATATACCTCGCAAACCCATCGATCAACACGTACGTCTGGACGATCACCACTCATTATCCATATTTCGGGATGCCTCCCAATCAGGATCTCGGTTACCATCCAAACGAGGTGAAGATTTCCGGTCTTCGACCACCGTCTTCATCTTCGATTTCTTATCGTCGATTCAGTTATTCAAAATGGGATAAACCCGGTCTTCCTGAGCAACTCGCGTATATAATAAACAAGTGCAACACTAACATACATACGCATCATTTCAATTCATTAGTCACTAACCGTCAATCAGTAAGAGAATGATTTCCTAAATATTAACCCCGAAGGCTGAAACCAACATCAGATCAATACCCAAGAAACCATTCGACTTAGTTAACCTTCAGTTAATTTCTAAATTTTACATCCATATCGTTTATAATATTTTATAATGATTTATCGCTATTTTTATTTTTTTAAAATAGCCAATTTATTCAAAACGACGCTTCGGGCCATAACGCGGTCGTGGCGCTGTTTTTCTTCAGATTTGATTTACACATCTCTGAAAATCTAACCATTGGATCTTCACAAAATTTACATCATTAGAAAGATCTTTTCAAAACGAATCCAACGGTTCCAGTTTCGGGAAAATCCGACGGTCGGATCTCCCGGTATAATCGTTTGAAGTTTCGATTTCAAAATACGAACTGCAGCGTCGTTATTCGATTAAATATAGTTATATATATATATATATATATATATATATATAATCGATTCTGGCGCTGTTTTTCTTCAGATTTGAATTGAACATTCCAGACAATCCAACCGTTGGATTTTTACAAATTTGGTGCCGGTGGAAAGATTTTTCCAAAGCCAACCCAACGGTTGCGGTTTCGGGAAAATCCAATGGTCGGATCTCCTGCACTAATCGTTTGAAATCACGGTTTCAAAATACGAACTACAGCGTCGTTATTCGAT
Source organism: Allium sativum (assembly GCA_030737875.1). NCBI lineage: Eukaryota > Viridiplantae > Streptophyta > Magnoliopsida > Asparagales > Amaryllidaceae > Allium > Allium sativum. The sequence continues at coordinate 655,933,630 of CM060923.1, read as the reverse complement.
TATATATATATATATATATATATATATATATATATATATATATATCGATTCTTCGATTTCAAAACTATATTCTTTTCATACTTTTGATAAAAATGATATTTTTATCAAACTGTCTTTTATTTCAACACTTCACTATTTTTAACAATTCATTTATATAATAAAAATGTGATTTTCATTATAAAACAATTCATTTCAAAACACGATTATTTTATATAGTTCATATAGGTAATAAAAATAGGATTTTTATTATAAAACAATTTCTTTCAAAACAAGATTATTTTATATAGTTCATATAGATGATAAAAATGTGATTTTTATTATAAAACAATTTATTTCAAAATATAAATACCATTCAACACATGAATTTCAATTCAACGAATGAATATCAATTCAACACATGAAGGTTTTCTATAGTTTATATATATAGGTAAAAATGTGATTTTTATATTTAAAACACGAACACCATTCAACGCATGAATTTCTATCCAACGAATGAATATCGATTCAACACATGAAGGTTTTCAATATTTTGTGTATACCGATATAAAGGTGATTTTAATATTTAAAACACGAATAACATTCAACACATGAATTTCAATCCAACGAATGAATATCGACTCAACACATAAAGGCTTTCTATTCAACGAATAAATATAGTTTCAACAAATGAAAATAATTCAAACACATGAATATTATTCAAAATTTCGGCAGCATAACGCCAGGGTAGTTAAAACCGGGACCGTCCTAGTACGGCTCCTCGCTCTACCTTAAAACCTCGCGGTTTTTGACAATGGGGAATCATGCATCTAGTTCGCATGCAGGCGGCATGTATATTTATTTCATTTCCACAAACTAATCCTATGTGGTTTCAACCAAATATTTCTCAACCATAAATGGGTATTTTTCAACCACAATCAATCAATATCAACCACAAACAATTCCAATCAACCATTCGCTATCAATCAATTTTCACACCAATCACAACCAATAAATATCGTCCATGGTTTGTGGACGAGGGGCGTATACATATATTTATATATAGCAGTTCACTTCTAATTCAACACATATATAATTTTTACAATGCATATACAACTTATACGTCGAACGTACAACTTATACAATGCTTATACAATAGGTGTACAACGCTTATATAACTCATACATCGACTATATAATTTATACATCGTCGTTTTCCATATCGTTTATAAATTAGAAATCTCATATTGGGTTCCACTCCACCAAAAATAGCAGAAGGCTCAGAAAAATATGCGGTCTCTTCTAGAATGTAGAAGACGTCCACACGAGTCCACCGTCTCTTGTTTCACTGAATTTCGCCAACACACGAAAAAGATATGATTTTTACAGTGAAATCATAAACGGTAGCGCTTAAAACTGCTATAATATAGTTTATATTAAAATAGTCGTACCTCCTTTTTAAATCTTCAAAACTAGGTTTTGAATTTTCTTCAAATCCGTGAACCTTAAGGGAAATCAGGCTTCGCAGCGGCGTAGAGCTCCGAGACGGCTTCCCAGCGCTACCAGCCTCGTCCAGTTCAAAGTACAGAGGGGCGCGCAAATCGAGGATGAACGGCGGAACTTCCCGGTGGCGATTCTCAGCGATGGAGCAACGATACGAGGTGCTCCCTATATGGATTTGAAGAGCTCGAGATGATCTTCAAAAAGTTCAACTGTGCCAGGGCGTTTCGTTGAGCGGTTGAGGAGGAAAAGGAGAGAGAAGGTGGCCAGAGTTTCCGCCGTGCGTTTTTGGGTCGGGGAGAGAGAAGACCGGGGGGGGGGGGGGGGGGTTCTGACGTGGACGAATTATATTTTTTATTTATTTATAAAGTTTAAAAAAATCCGAAAATACCCCTTGCCTCCTGCGAACCCCAATCCAAACCCAACGACTATCGTCCCTAGCGTTTTACCCCCATTCCGAACACAATGGAATATGTTTCGAAGGCCCATTCGAATGTTTCAGTCAGTTTTCATTCAGATTAAAATATAAAACATTCAATATTCGATTTGAACGTACATTTCAATTTTCCAGGGCCACAAACTGATTCGAAAAATTCCAGAAAAATAAATCTAGCTATGTTTTGACGATACGGTCCCAACAAAACTAGTTTCATGGAATTCTGAGACCGTTTGCAAAAAGGCCCATTTCTGGTCGATCCAATTTAACTATAATTGACCAAAACACGTTTTCCTTTGCCACGCTTACATACTAGCTTCAAAAATTATGAAATTTGAAACCCAGCAATAACTTCACATCCCGGACCCAACAAAAGTGGTTTCGTTGAATTCCGAGGTCATATGCAAAATGGCTATTTTCACGGGCTATATAAATTCCATAGCGACCTTTCTGAAAATTCTTTCGGCCATAACTTTTGCTTTCCACTATGAAACTTCGATTTTTCAGATTCGTTAGAAAGGTATTCACTAACAGATTTAAATATTTTTGGTTTCACTCAAATCCGTTTTGTTTTGCACCCGGTAAAATCCGACAAAGTTTGAATTCAATTTTTGAAACTACAGCGCCATTTCAGGCCTTGTTTATAATTAGAAATAATTATAGGATTAATTGACAAGAATAATCCGAAGTTTAACCTGTCCGCCCATATAAATCCCAAGTTTGCGTTATTCAAGAATAATCCCAAGTTTAGGGGGTGTCTTCCCAAATCGATCCCGATGACTTTTGATGACTTTTTCACGTGTTATTTTGGAATCAATATGGGAAGACACCCCCAAACTTCGGATTAATATGGGAAGATACAAGTAAATGGGATTAATTTGGGAAGAGACCCCCTAAACTTGGGATTATTCCTGAATAACGCAAACTTGGGATTAATATGGGCGGACATGTTAAACTTCGGATTATTCTTATCAATTAATCCTTAATTATATTCGTTTTCAAATGTCGATTCGAACTCACTTTTCATTGCTATTATTTAAAATATTTATTTTAAATATTTAAAATCCATTATTTTAGCCAATTTAAATTTTTTAAATTGGTTCAGATTTTCCGGGTCGTTACAATCCAGGGTACAAACGGTAATATGCAAATGATGAGTGTTATAGATGCTTTAAAATGTAGAATAGCAAACATGCGGAAGTGTTTTACCTGATTACTTAGTCACTAAGCAACCTACTCAGTCAATATGAAAATATGAATATTCTACTAATATTTGAAAACTTTTTCGTCTTATTCACACAAATTTTTACTTCCAAAGTCAAAACGTGTTTTTAAAAACATTATTATTTAATGATGAGTATTGTATGTATCTGAAATGGTTGAGTTTCAAACATGCGACAGTGTTTTACCTGATTACTTCGGCACCAAGAAACCTACTTATTCGATGCAAACATCAAAGTTTCAGAGATATTTCGAAACTTTCTTGATCTTTTTGGCGAGGATCAAGGGTCCAAATGGTGATATGAAAATTATGAGTGTTATAGATGCCTTTAAATGTAGAATAGCAAACATGCGACAATTTTTTACCTGATTGCTTAGTCACTAAGCAACCTGCTCAGTCAATATGAAAATATGAATATTCTACTAATATTTGAAAACTTTTTTGCCTTATTCACATAAACTCTACTCCCAAAGTCGAAACGTGTTTTTAAAAAAACTATTATTTAATGATGAGTATTATATGTATTTGAAATGGTAAAGTTTCTAACATGCGACAATGTTTTACCTGATTACTTGAGAACCAAGAAACCTACTTAATCGATGCAAACATCAAAGTTCCACTTACATTTTGAAACTTTCTTGATCTTCTTGGCGCGGATCCAGGGTCCAAACGGTAATATGTAAATGATGAGTGTTATAGATGATTTAAAATGTAGAGTAGCAAACATGCGACACTGTTTTACCTGATTACTTAGTCACTAAGCAACCTGCTCAGTCAATATGAAAATATTAATATTCTACTAATATTTGAAATCTTTTGCATCTTATTCACACAAATTCTACTCGCAAAGTCGAAACATGTTTCTAAAAACACTATTATTTAATGATGAGTATTATACGTATTTGAAACAGTAGAGTTTCAAACATGCGGCATTGTTTTAGCTGATTACTTGAACACCAAGAAACCTACTTATTTGACGCAAACATCAAAGTTTCACTTATATTTTGAAACTTTCTTGATCTTATTAGCATGGATCTAGGGTCCAAACGGTAATATGAAAATGATGAGTGTTATAGAGGCTTTAAAATGTAGAATAGCAAACATGCGGCAGTGTTTCACCTGATTACTTATTAACTAAGCAACATGCTCAGTCACTATGAAAATATGAATATTCTACTAATATTCGAAAACTTTTTCGTCTTATTCACACAAAATCTACATCAATGTCGAAACGTGTTTTTAAAGACACTATTATTTAATGATGAGTATTATATGTATTTGAAATGGTAGAGTTTCAAACATGCGTTAGTGTTTTACCTGATTACTTGAGCACCAAGAAACCTACTTATTCAATGTAAACATCAAAGTTTCACTTATATTTTGAAACTTTCTTGATCTTATTGGCGCGGATCCGGGGTCCAGACGGTAATGTGCAAATGATGAGTGTTATAGAAGCGTCAAAATGTAGAATAGCAAACATGCGGTGGTGTTTTAACTGATTACTTAGTCACTTAGCAACCTGCATAGTCAATATGAAAATATGAATATTCTACTAATATTTGAAAAGTTTTTCGTCTTATTCACACAAATTCTTCTCGCAAATTCAAAATGTGTTTTTAAAAACACTATTATTTAATGATGAGTATTATATGTATATAAAATGGTAGAGTTTCAAATAAGCGACAGTGTTTTACCTGATTACTTGAGCACCAAGAAACCTACCTATTCATTGCAAACATCAAAGTTTCACTTATATTTTGAAATTTCTTGATCTTATTGGAGCGGATCCAGGGTCCAAACGGTAATATGAAAATGATGAGTATTATAGACGCTTTAAAATGTAGAATAGCAAACATGCGGCACTGTTTTTCCTGATTTCTTAGTTACTAAGCAACCTGCTCAGTCAATATGAAAATATGAATATTCTACTAATATTTGAAAACTTTTTCGCCTTATTCACACAAACTCTACTCCCAAAGTTGAAACGTGTTTTTAAAAACATTATTATTTAATGATGAGTATTATATGTATTTGAAATGGTAGAGTTCCAAACATACGGCAGTGTTTTACCTGAATACTTGAGCACCAAGAGACCTACTTATTCAATGCAAACATCAAAGTTTCACTTATGTTTTGAAACTTTCTTGATCTTATTGGCGCGGATCCAGGGTCCAAATGGTAATATGCAAATGATGAGTGTTGTATATGCTTTAAAATGTAGAATAGTAAACATGCGGCATTGTTTTACCTGATTACTTGGTCACTGAGCAACCTACTCAGTCCATATGAAAATATGAAAATTCAACTAATGTTTGAAAACTTTTTCGTCTTTTTCACACAAATTCTACACCCAAAGTCGAAACGTGTTTTTAAAAATACTATTATTTAATGATGAGTATTATATGTATTTGAAATTGTAGAGTTTCAAACATGCGGCAGTGTTTTACCTAATTACTCGAGCACCAAGAAACCTACTTATTCGATGCAAACAACAAAGTTTCACTTATATTTTGAAACTTTCTTGATCTTGTTGGCGCAGATCCAGGGTCCAAACGGTAATATGAAAATGATGAGTGTTATTGATGCTTTCAAATTTAGAATAGCAAACATCCGACACTGTTTTACCTGATTACTTAGTCACTAAGCAACCTGCTCAGTCAATATGAAAATATGAATATTCTACTAATATTTGAAAACTTTTTCGTCTTATTCACATAAATTCTACTCCTGAAGACGAAAAGTGCTTTTGAAAACACTATTATTTAATGATGAGTGTTATACGTATTTAAATAGTAGGGTTTCTAACATGCGGCAGTGTTTTACCTGATTACTTGAGCACCAAGAAACCTACTTATTCGATGCAAACATCAAAGTTTCACTTATATTTTGATACTTTCTTGATCTTATTGGTGCGGATCCAGGGTCCAAACGGTAATATGCATATGATGAGTGTTATAGATGCTTGAAAATGTAGAATAGCAAAAATGCGGCAGTGTTTTACCTGATTACTTAGTCACTAAGCAACCTGCTCAGTCAATATGAAAATATGTATATTCTACTAATATTTTAAAACTTTTTCGTCTTATTCACACAAATTCTACTCCCAAAGTCGAAACGTGTTCGTAAAAACACTATTATTTAATAGTGAGTATGATATGTATTTGAAATGGTAGAGTTTCAAACATGCGGCAGTATTTCACCTGATTACTTGAGCCCCAAGAGACCTACTTATTCGATGCAAACATCAAAATTACACTTATACTTTGAAACTTTCTTGATCTTATTGGCGCGGATCCAGGGTCCAAACGGTAATATGCAAATGATGAGTGTTATAGATGCTTTAAAATGTAGAATAGAAAACATGCGGCAGTGTCTTACCTGATAACTTAGTCACTAAGCAACTTGCTTAGTCAATATGAAAATATGAATATTCTACTAATATTTGAAAACTTTTTCGTCTTATTTACACAAATTCATCACCCTAAGCCGAAACGTGTTCTTAAAAACACTATTATTTAATCATGATTAATATATGTATTTGAAATGGTAGAGTTTTTAAAAATGCGGCAGTACTTTACCTGATTACTTGAGCCCAAAGAGACCTGCTTATTCGATACAAACATCAAAGTTTCACTTATACTTTGAAACTTTCTTGATCTTATTGGCGCGGATCCTGGGTCTAAATGGTATTATGCAAATGATGAGTGTTATAGATGCTTTAAATGTCGAATAGCAAACATGCGACATTGTTTTACCTGATAAATTAGTCACTAAGCAACATGTTCAGTCAATATGAAAATATGAATATTCTACTAATATTTGAAAAAAAATCGTCTTATTCACACAAATTCTACTCCCAAAGTCGAAACGTGTTTTTAGAAACACTATTATTTAATGATGAGTATTACATGTATTTGAAATGGTAGAGTTTCAAACATGCGGCAGTGTTTTACCTGATTACTTGAGCACCAAGAAACCTACATATCCGATGCAAACATCAAAATTAGTTTTTATATTTTGAAACTTTCTTGATCTTATTGGCGCGGATCCAGGGTCCAAATGGTAATATGCAAATGATGAGCGTTACAGATGCTTTAAAATGTAGAATAACAAACATGCGGCAGTGTTTTACCTGATTAGTTAGTCACTAAGCAACCTGCTCAGTCAATACGAAAATATGAATATTCTACTAATATTTGAAAACTTTTTCGTCATATTCACACCAATTCTACTCTCAAAGTCGAATCATGTTTTTAAAAACACTATTATTTATTGATGAGTATTATATGTATATGAAATGGTAGAGATTCAAACATGCATCAGTGTTTTACTTGGTTACTTGAGCACCAAGAAACCTACTTATTCGATGCAAACATCAAAGTTTCACATATATTTTGAAACTTTCTTGATCTTATTGGCGCGGATCCAGGGTCCAAACGGTAATATGCAAATGATGAGTGTTATAGATGATTTAAAATGTAGAATAGCAAACATGCGGCAGTGTTTTACCGGATTACTTAGTCAATAAGCAACCTGCTCAGTTAGTATGAAAATATGTAAATTCTACTAATATTTGAAAACTTTTCTTCTTATTCACACAAATTCTACTCCCTAAGACGAAACTTGTTTTTAAAAACATTATTTTTTAATGATGAGTATTATATGTATTTGAAATGATAGAGTTTCAAACATACGACAGTGTTTTACCTGAATACTTGAGCACCAAGAAACCTACTTATTCGATGCATACATCAAAGTTTCACTTATATTTTGAAACTTTCTTGATCTTATTGGCGCGGATCCAGGGTCAAAACAGTAATATGCAAATGATGAGTGTTGTATATGCTTTAAAATGTAGGATAGTAAACTTGTGGTACTGTTTTACCTGATCACTTAGTCACTATGCAACCTGTTCAGTCAATATGAAAATATGAATATTCTACTAATATTTGAAAAAAAATTCGTCTTATTCACACAAATTCTACTCCCAGAGTCGAAACGTGTTTTTAGAAACACTATTATTTAATGATGAGTATTATATGTATTTGAAATAGTGGAGTTTCAAACATGCGGCAGTGTTTTAGCTGATTACTTGAGCACCAAGAAACCTACTTATTCGATGCAAACAACAAATTTTCACTTATATTTTAAAACTTTCTTGATCTTATTGGCGCGGATCCAGGGTCCAAACGGAAATACGAAAATGATGTCTGTTATTGATGCTTTCAAATGTAGAATAGCAAACATGCGACAGTGTTTTACCTGATTACTTAGTCACTAAGCAACTTGCCCAGTCAATATGAAAATATGAATATTCTACTAATATTTGAAATTTTTTCGTCTTATTCACATAAATTCTACTCCCAGAGTCGAAAAGTGTTTTTGAAAACACATTATTTAATGATGAGTATTATATGTATTTTAAAATGGTAGAGTTTCAAACATGCGGTAATGTTTTACCTGATTACTTGAGCACTAAGAAACCTACTTATTCGATGCAAACATCAAAGTTTCACTTATATTCTGAAACTTTCTTGATTTTATTTGCGCGGATCCAGGGTCTAAACGGTAATATGCAAATGATGAGTGTTATAGATGCTTTAAAATGTAATATAGCAAACATGCGGCAGTGTTTTACCCGATTAATTAGTCACTAAGCAACCTGTTCAGTCAATATGAAAATATGAATATTCTACTAATATTTGAAATATTTTTTGTATTATTCACACAAATTCTACATCCAAAGTCGAAACATGTTTTTAAAAACACTATTATTTAATGATGAGTATTATATGTATTTGAAATAGTCGAGTTTCAAACATACGGCAGTTTTATACCTGATTACTTGAGCACCAAGAAACCTACTTATTCGATGCAAACATCAAAGTTTCACTTATATTTTGAAACTTTGTTGATCTTATTGGCGCGGATCCAGGGTCCAAACGGTAATACGCAAATGATGAGTGTTATAGAAGCTTTAAAATGTAGAATAGCAAACATGCAATAGTGTTTTACCCGATTACTTAGTCACTAAGCAACTTGCTTAGTCAATATGAAAATATGAATATTCTACTAATATTTGAAAACTTTTACGTCTTATTCACACAAATTCTACTCCCAAAGTCAAAACATTTTTTTGAAACACTATTATTTAAATATGAGTATTGTATGTATATGAAATGGTAGAGTTTCAAACATGCGGCAGTGTTTTACTTGATTACTTGAGCACCAATAAAACTACTTATTCGATGCAAACATCAAAGTTTCACGTATATTTTTAAACTTTCTTGATCTTATTGGCACGGATCCAGGGTCCAAACGGAAATATGCATATGATGAGTGTTATAGATGCAATAAAATGTAGAATAGCAAACATGCGGCACTGTTTTACCTGATTTCTTAGTCACTAAGCAACCTGCTCAGTCAATATGAAAATATGAATACTCTACTAATATTTGAAAACTTTTTCGTCTTATTCACACAAATTCTACTCCCAAAGTCGAAACGTGTTTTTAAAAACACTATTATTTAATCATGAGTATTACATGTATTTGAAATGGTAGAGTTTCAAACATGCGGCAATGTTTTACCTGATTACTTGAGCACCAAGAAACCTACTTATTCGATGCTAACATCAAAGTTTCACTTGTATTTTGAATTTTTCTTGATCTCATTGGCGTGGATCCAGGGTCCAAACAATAATATGCAAATGATGAGTGTTATAGATGCTTTAAAACGTAGAATCACAAACATGCGGCAGTGTTTAGCCTGATTACTTAGTCACTAAGCAACCTGCTCAGTCAATATGAAAATATGAATATTCTATTAATATTTGAAAACTTTTTCGTCCAATTCACACAAATTCTACTCCCAAAGTCGAAACGTGTTTTTAAAAACACTATTATTCAATAATGAGTATTATATGTATTTGAAATGGTAGAGTTTCAAACATGCGGTAGTGTTTTACCTGATTACTTGAGCACCAAGAAACCTACTTATTCGATGCAAACATCTAAGTTTCACTTATATTTTGAAACTTTCTTGATCTTATTGGCGCGGATCCAGGGTCCAAATGGTAATATGCAAATGATAAGTGTTATAGATGCTTTAAAATGTAGAATAGCAAACATGCGGCTGTGTTTTGCCTGATTACTTGGTCACTAAGCAACCTGCTCAGTCAATATGAAAATATGAATATTCTACTAATATTTGATAACTTTTTCGTCTTATTCACACAAATTTTACTTCCAAAGTCGAAACATGTTTCTAAAAACATTATTATTTAATGATGAGTATTGTATGTATTTGAAATGATTGTGTTTCAAACATGCGGCAGTGACTTACCTGATTACTTGGGCACCAAGAAACCTACTTACTCGATGCAAACATCAAAGTTTCACTTGTATATCGAAACTTTCTTGGTCTTATTGGCACGGATCCAGGGTCCAAATGGTGATATGAAAATGATGAGTGTTATAGATGCATTTAAATGTAGAATAGCAAACATGCGACAATGTTTTACCTGATTACTTAGTCACTAAGCAACCTGCTCAATCAATATGAAAATATGAATATTCTATAAATATTTGAAATTTTTTTTGCCTTATTCACATAAACTCTACTCCCAAAGTCGAAATGTGTTTTAAAAACACTATTATTTAATGATGAGAATTATATGTATTTGAAATAGTAGAGTTTCAAACATGCGGCAGTGTTTTACTTGATTACTTGAGAACCAAGAAACCTACTTATTCGATGCAAACATCAAAGTTTCACTTATATTTTGAAACTTTCTTGATCTTTTTGGCACGGATCCAGGATCCAAACGGTAATATGTAAATGATGAGTGTTATAGATAGTAAACATGCGACGTGTTTTACCTGATTACTTAGTCACTAAGCAACCTGCTCAGTCAATATGAAAATATTAATATTCTACTAATATTTGAAGTTTTTTTCATCTTATTCACACAAATTATACTCGCAAAGTAGAAACATGTTTCTAAAAACACTATTATTTAATGATGAGTATTATATATATTTGAAACAGTAGAGTTTCAAACATGCGGCAGTGTTTTACCTGATTACTTGAGCACCAAGAAACCTACTTATTTGACGCAAACATCAAAGTTTAACTTATATTTTGAAACTTTCTTGATCTTATTGGCGTGGATACAGGGTTCAAATGGTAATATGCAAATGATGAGTGTTATAGAAGCTTTAAAATGTAGAATAGCAAACATGCGGCAGCGTTTTACCTGATTACTTATTAACTAAGCAACCTGCTCAGTCACTATGAAAATATGAATATTCTACTAATATTCGAAAACTTTTTCGTCTTATTCACACAAAGTCTACTACAATGTCGAAACGTGTTTTTAAAAACACTATTATTTAATGATGAGTGTTATATGTATTTGAAATGGTAGAGTTTCAAACATGCGTTAGTGTTTTACCTGATAACTTAAGCACCGAGAAACCTACTTATTCGATATAAACATCAAAGTTTCACTTATATTTTGAAACTTTCTTGATCTTATTGGCGCGGATCCGGGGTCCAGACGGTAATATGCAAATGATGAGTGTTATAGAAGATTTAAAATGTAGAATAGCAAACATGCGGTAGTGTTTTACCTGATTACTTAGTCACTAAGCAACCTGCATGGTCAATATGAAAATATGAATATTATACTAAAATTTGAAATCTTTTTCATCTTATTCACACAAATTCTTCTCCCAAAGTCAAAACGTGTTTTTGAAAACACTATTATTTAATGATGAGTATTATATGTATATGAAATGGTTGAGTTTCAAACATTCGGCGGTGTTTTACCTGATTACTTGAGCACCAAGAAACCAACCTATTCATTGCAAACATCAAAGTTTCACTTATATTTTGAAACTTTCTTGATCTTATTGGCATGAATCCAGGGTCCAAACGGCAATATGAAAATGATGAGTATTATAGATGCTTTAAAAAGTGGAATAGAAAACATGCAGCACTGTTTTACCTGATTTCTTAGTCATTAAGCAACATGCTCAGTCAATATGAAAATATGAATATTCTACTAATGTTTGAAAACTTTTTCGCCTTATTCACACAAACTCTACTCCCAAAGTTGAAACGTGTTTTTAAAAACATTATTATTTAATGATGAGTATTATATGTTTTTTAAATGGTAGAGTTTCAAACATACGGCAGTGTTTCACCTGAATACTTGAGCACAAAGAAACCTATTTATTCGATGCAAACGTCAAAGTTTCACTTATGTTTTGAAACTTTCTTAATCTTATTGGCGCGGATCCAGGGTCCAAACGGTAATATGCAAATGATGAGTGTTGTATATGCTTTAAAATGTAGAATAGCAAATATGCGACATTGTTTTACCTGATTACTTAGTCACTAGGCAACCTGCTAAGTCAATATGAAAATATGAATATTCAACTAATATTTTAAAACTTTTTCGTCTTTTTCACACAAATTCTACACCCAAAGTGGAAACGTGTTTTTAAAAACACTATTATTTAATGATGAGTATTATATGTATTTGAAATTGTAAAGTTTCAAACATGCAGCAGTGTTTTACCTAATTACTTGAGCACCAAGAAACCTACTTGTTCGATGCAAACAACAAAGTTTCACTTATATTTTGAAACTTTCTTGATCTTGTTGGCGCGGATCCAGGGTCCAAACGGTAATATGAAAATGATGAGTGTTATTGATGCTTTCAAATGTAGAATAGCAAACATGCGACAGTGTTTTACTTGATTATTTAGTCACTAAGCAACATGCTCAGTCAATATGAAAATATGAATATTCTACCAATATTTGAAAACTTTTTCATCTTATTCACATAAATTGTTCTCCCAAAGTCGAAAAGTGCTTTTAAAAACACTATTATTTAATGATGAGTATTATACGTATTTGAAATGGTAGAGTTTCAAACATGCGGCAGTGTTTTACCAGATTACTTGAGCACCAAGAAACAAACTTATTCGATGCAAACATCAAAGTTTCACTTATATTTTGAAACTTTCTTGATCTTATTGGCACGAATCCAGGGTCCAAACGGTAATATGCATAAGATGAGTGTTATAGATGCTTTAAAATGTAGAATAGCAAACATGCGGTAGTGTTTTACCTGATTACTTAGTCACTAAGTAACCTGCTCAGTCAATATGAAAATATGTATATTCTACTAATATTTGAAAACTTTTTCGTCTTATTCACACAAATTCTACTCCCAAAGTCGAAACGTGTTCTTAAAAACACTATTATTTAATAATGAGTATGATATGTATTTGAAATGGTAGAGTTTCAAACATTCGGCAGTATTTTACCTGATTACTTGAGCCTCAAGATACCTACTTATTCGATGCAAACATCAAAATTACACTTATACTTTTAAACTTTCTTGATCTTATTGGCGCAGATCCAGGGTCCAAATGGTAATATGCAAATGGTGAGTGTTATAGATGCTTTAAAATGTAGAATAGAAAACATGCGGTAGTGTTTTACCTGATAACTTAGTCACTAAGCCGCTTGCTCAGTCAATATGAAAATATGAATATTCTACTAACATTTGAAAACTTTTTCGTCTTATTTACACAAATTCCACACCCAAAGTCGAAACGTGTTCTTAAAAACACTATTATTTAATGATGATTAACATATGTATTTGAAATGGTAGAGTTTTAAAAATGCGGCAGTACTTTACCTGATTACTTGAGCCTAAAGAGACCTGCTTATTCGATGCAAACATCAAAGTTTCACTTATACTTTGAAACTTTCTTGATCTTATGGGCGCGGATCCGGGGTCCAAACGGTAATATGAAAATGATGAGTGTTATAAATGCTTTAAAATGTAGAATAGCAAACGCTGCAGTGTTTTACCAGATTACTTAATCATTAAGCAACCTACTCAGTCAATATGAAAATATTAATATTCTACTAATATTTGAAAACTTTTTCGTCTAATTCACACAAATTCTACACCCAAAATCGAAACGTGTTTTTCGAAAAACTATTATTTAATGATGAGTATTATATGTATTTGAAAGGCAGAGTTTCAACCATGCGGCAGTGTTTTAACTGATTACTTGAGCACCAAGAAACCTACTTATTCGATGCAAACATCAAAGATTCACTTATATTTTGAAACTTTCTTGATCTTATTAGCGCGGACCCAGGGTCCAAACGGTATTATGCAAATGATGAGTGTTGTAGATGCTTTAAAATGTAGAATAGCAAACATGCGGCAGTGCTTAACCTGATTACTTAGTCACTAAGCAACCCGCTCAGTCAATATGAATATTCTACTAATATTTGAAATCTTTTTCGTCTTATTCACACAAACTCTACTCCCAAAGTCGAAACGCGTTTTTCAAAACACTATTATTCAATAATAAGTATTATATGAATTTGAAATGGTAGAGTTTCAAACATGCGACAATGTTTTACCTGAATACTTGAGCACCAAGAAACCTACTTATTCGATGCAAACGTCAAAGTTTCACTTATATTTTGAAACTTTATTGATCTTATTTGCGTGGATCCAGGGTCCAAACGGTAATATGCAAATGATGAGTGTTATAGATTCTTTAAAATGTAGAATAACAAACATGCGGCAGTGTTTTAACTGATTACTTAGTCATTAAACAACCTGCTCAATCATTATGAAAATATGAATATTCTACTAATATTTGAAAACTTTTTCGTCTTATTCACACCAATTCAACCCCCAAAGTTAAAACGTATTTTTAAAAACACTATTATTTAATGATGAGTATTATATGTATTTGAAATTGTAGAGTTTAAAACATGCGGCAGTGTCTCACCTGATTACTTGAGCACCAAGAAATCTACTTATTCGATGCAAACATCAAAGTTTCACTTATATTTTGAAACTTTCTTGATCTTATTGGCGCGGATCCAGGGGCCAAGCTGTAATATGTAAATTATGAGTGTTATAGATGCTTTAAAGTGTAGAATAGTAAACATGCAACAGTGTTTTACCTGATTACTTAGTCACTAAGCAACCTGCTCAGTCAATATGAAAATATGAATATTCTACTAATATTTGAAAACTCTTTCGTCTTATTCACACAAATTATACTCCCAAAGTCGAAACGTGTTTTTAAAACGCTATTATTTAATGACGAGTATAATATGTATTTGAAATGATAGAGTTTCAAGCATGCGGTAGTGTTTTACTTGATTACTTGAGCACCAACAAACCAACTTATTCGATGCAAAAATAAAAGTTTCACTTATATTTTGAAACTCTCTTGATCTTATTGGCGCAGATCCAGGGTACAAATAGTAACATGCAAATGATGAGTGTTATAGATGCTTTAAAATGTAGAATAGCAAACATACGGCACTGTTTTACCTGATTACTTAGTCACTAAGCAACCAGCTCGGTCAATATGAAAATATGAATATTCTACTAATATTTGAAAACTTTTTCATCTTGTTCACACAAATTCTACTCCCAAAGTCGAAACGTGTTTTTAAAAACACTATTATTTAATGATGGGTATTATATATATTTGAAATGGTAGAGTTTCAAACATACAACAGTGTTTTACCTGATTACTTGAGCACCAAGAAACCTACTTATTCGCTGCAAATATCAACGTTTCACTTATATTTGAAACTTTCTTGATCTTATTGGCGCGGATCCAGGGTCCAAACGGTAATATGCAAATGGTGAGTGTTATAGATGCGTTAAAATGAAAATATGAAAATATGAATATTCTTCTAATATGTGAAAACTTTTTCCTCTTATTCACACAAATTCTAGTCCCAAAGTCGAAACATGTTTTTAAAAAAACTACTATTTAATGATGAGTATTATATATTCGTTTGAAATGGTAGAGTTTCAAACATGCGGCAGTGTTTTACCTGATTACTTGAGCACCAAGAAACCTACTTATTCGATGCAAACATCAAAGTTTCACATATATTTTGAAACTTTCTTGATCTTATTAGCGTGGATCCAGGGTCCAAGCGGTAATATGCAAATGATGAGTGTTATAGATGCTTTAAAAGGTAGAATAGCAAACATGTGGCAATGTTTTACCTGATTACTTAGTCACTAAGCAACCTGCTCACTCAATATGAAAATATGAATATTCTACTAATATTTGAAAACTTTTTCGTCTTATTTACAAAATTCTACTCCCAAAGTCGAAACGTGTTCTTAAAAACACTATTATTTAATGATGAGTATTATATGTATTTGAAACGGTAGAGTTTCAAACATGCGGCAGTGTTACCTGATTACTTGAGCATCAAGAAACCTACTTATTCGATGTAAACATCAAAGTTTCACTTGTATTTTGAAACTTTCTTGATCTTATTTGCGCGGATCCATGGTCCAAACGGTAATATGCAAATGATGAGTGTTATAGATGCTTTAAAATGTAGAATAGCAAACATGCGGCAGTGTTTTACCTGATTACTTTGTCACTAAGCAACCTGCTCAGTCAATATTAAAATATGAATATTCTACTAATATTTGAAAACTTTTTCGTCTTATTCACACAAATTCTACTCCCCAAGTCGAAACGTGTTCTTCAAAACAATATTATTTAATGATGAGTATTATATGTATATGAAATGGTAGAGTTTCAAACATGCGTCAGTGTTTTACTTGATTCCTTGAGCACCAAGAAACCTATTTATTCGATGCAAACATCAAAGTTTTTATATTTTGTAACTTTCTTGATCTTATTGGCGCGGATCCAGGGTCCAAACAGTAATATGCAAATGATGAGTTGTAATGACCCGCACTGGCAGAGGTATTATGATTAATTTATTTAATTATATCAATGGTGATATAGTGAATTTAATGGTCGTGGATTTAAGTAATGGTGAATATTTAATTCAAATAATAAATTAAATAATATATTTAATTCTGAAATAATCAAAATTGGCTGAAATGGCGATATAGTGTGAACTGGATCACCTGTGATATGTAATTCAGCTTGGAATTGAATTTGAATAACGAATATATTCAATCGTCGACAGTTGAACGTATAGTTTATAATATAATTATAATCGAGCTTAAAATGGCGTTGCACTTCGTAAATTGGCGATTCGAACTTCAACTGAATGTACAGGATTCGTTTTAAGCCGGATTTCTGTGAAACAAGAAACGTGTGGAGCTGGTGGAGTATATCTTTCTAGTGGAAGAGAAAAATCGGGATTTCATCGTGTAGATTTTGATTTAAGTCCAAATCGAATTTTAAAATAGTCGTTATAGCATCGTTTATCGACCGTAACGGTTTATTCGATATAACTAGAGATCGAGTTTGAATTTAGACAAGATTCTTTTGGGACATAACGATAATTTAATTTTTAGAATTTTACTGTAATTTTTAATTAATTAAATAAGCAACTTTTGATTTAGAGTATTTTGCACCCTATAATCAACATTTTTGGGTTTTACAATATGAGTTAAACTACCGGTATTATTATACTTTTGGAACCGTGGCACCGAGCTCGACACAACCGTATTTTTATTTCAGTCCGTAGAGGAACATAATCTTTCGTAACAGGGTACGCTCGATATTATAAATTAAACAAACAATATATGTTGGATTCAATGCAAACAAGTGGTTGATGCTCACGTAAGGTGGCCGATTTGTATCGCACATCCTATTATTTTTAAAGTACACACCCAAAAGATGGCACTCGTGATTCCATGTTTCAGAACAAAGACATATACATACCCCCTACTGCTGTCTACTCCTCCTCCATTCAATATTCTCTGATAACTAACATCACACATTAGTCCTTACTGTATATGACCAACCCAATCACCATTCTTTAACCCTTAAGTTTACTTTCTTTATAAATACTCATCCTCAAATAAAAACTCACGGCTGTTTCGTCTTCCAACGAGAAGCAGAACGAAATCCAACCGAATAAATAAATATAAAATAATGACGTGATGAGGGAGAGAAGGAGGCTCGGCATGGTAAGGTTTGTTTTCGTTTTATTGATGAAGGAGGAGACACCCATGCGCATGCAAAGAAGAGAAGAATGAAAATATACTTGAATAGACTTAGAACGTTAAGAAGCAAGGACGTGGGAGGGTGATAGGATAGCTAGTGGAGAAGGTAGAAAACATGTTCCGGGTTCACTGCTTTGAGGTGGTAGTCGGCATGAAGAGAGGTGAGTACTGATGTATGGGAGCGTGCTGTTGTATGCTGGAGTTGGGTTCGTGAACTCCTGGAGGAAGAATGAAAGGTGAATGGAGCGGTGTTAGTGTTCGAAATGGCCTAGTTACTGTCGAAGTGAAACTGGGTGTGCGAAGTGATAAATGGTCGGGGTTTGATGAGTTCTGAAGGTGAGCATTTCGGTGAGGGCAGTTGTGGGATCAATGAAAGAAAAAGGTGTCGGTCACTACTGTATCTGTGACGGCCTGGAATTTCGCTCGATCTGAATCAGTCGTTAAACCGATCTAGACCGTTCGAAACCCCTGAACGTTGAGAACAGGACAAATCAGAACACAAACAGAAGAACATTTCATTGTATATTACAACAATGCATCAGATTACAAGAATATACAGAATATAAATGAATAAATATTACATAGAAATATCAGAGATTTAAATTACATTTAAATACATAGCAGCGGAAAATAATACAAAGCACAACTGAAGGTGATATACGGATACAGAGCTTTCCGGATATCATTCCAGCTGTAAACCAGGATCCTGTGAATATAAATCTGCAAAACCAAAACTACTAGCTGCCCGTGCGGAAAATAGGGGCACCCAGAGTTTAGGTTAAAACAATAAACTCCAGGTCAGTCATGTGACTGGTGTGAGAACTAAAACAGTTATTTAAAACTTTACTTTAAAAGAGAGTAATTCAAGGGACCACGCCGTATAACACGGAACGGGTTTCCTCCCAAGAATACCAGTGCATAAAATAAACAACGCAATGCTTTTTCGAAAAATGAAGCTATTATAAGACCCAGGTCACATCACCCAATGCAACGCAAGCCGGAGGATAGGGTTTTACCTTATAACAGCCAAACATGCTTGGTACGTTTAAAACAAATCATTTGATACTATAATAGGTGTATAGTGTCAAAACATTTCAATCATAAATATAAATCATAGACGACATAGTATCCCATGCTACTATGTCGCCATACTAGGCTCTACAAATAAAGCCGAAATATACGTATTGGAAATTGGATTTCCGTCATGAGTCGAGGCAAGGGGCAAGCTCCTCTCCGCGTTCGAGACACTCTAGCAAATGTCCCAGGATTACGCACACTGGGTAACCCCTGGATGCTTCAGGGCCGGTCCTCACTTACGTTAGAGGATTGGCAATTCCTGAACACACGTTTCCCGGTCATTACAGACCTATAATCGAGGCGCCTCATCCAACAACCACAAAGGTGAAAAATATATATATGTCAGGGCTGGTAAGTCACTGACACCACCAAAGCTAGAAAGAAACGTGCGCTCTCCCTGCAGTCCGTATCCCGTTTTTAACTCATACCGAGGTGTGAGGCTCGCGAATACACGTTATACACAAAGCTGCCACGTAGGCGTGCTTTGATCATCAACCACAAGACTTTGCTTTTCAACAGAAGCCTTGATCCTTGCATCTTAGCGTGCCACATAGGCAATTCATGCCATGCGACTGATGTCCATCGATATACAACCTCTGAGCTCGTATGTCTCAGAGAAGGGCGTTAAGCAAAAGAATAAATTCTTCGCCGCCAAACAGATGTATATTTAATAGAAATCAATCAACACAGAATAAAATCCAATGTCAGACACACAATCCATTTACAAGTCCGTTCTGGGTCTGAACGAAACCGGAGGCACTTTCCTCGCATATCCATCCATCTCCAAGTACGTCTGGACGACCACCAACTATTTCCATCCTCTTGGGTGTACTGCCCAATCAGGATCGTTAGTAATTATCCAAACAATGTGAAGACTTCCGGTCTTCAACCACCGTCTTCATCTTCGACATATCGTCGAATCGGTTATTCAGAATGGGTATAAACCCGGCCTTTCCGAACAACCCGCGTATATTGAAAACAAATGTTACACAAACACAACATACGCCTCATTCCAATTCATTAGTCACTAACCGCAAATTAGCCAGAGAACAATTTCCCAAACATTAACCCCGAAGGCCGAAACCAACATCAGATCAATACCCAGGAAGCCATCCTTCTTAGCCAACCTACAGCTAGTTTCTAAATTCCACATTCTTAGGGAAAGGTTCCCATTAATTTTATCCAAGATAAATTCTTTAAAATTTATCATGTAATCTTCCTTTGGATGTCATTTAAAACCAAATTATGGTTTTCCAACTAGTCGAGATTAGCGAACCACAACGAAGTAATTATTTATTTTATTTCCCAATCCCAACCTATTCATCCCATGAAGCAAAACTGGTAATACTCCATATCTAACACCACGGTGTTATCGGTAAAATTAATTACCATTTCACGTTCAAATCTAATTAAAGATTTAACTATCGCTTTGGAGCAAAACTGGTAATACTCCATTCTCGCTCATTTTCTAAATTTGATAATTTAGATTATCCATTCACATTTCAATCTAATTGCAGATTTGTTAAACTCCTTTTACTGGCTTAAAGAACTAGGTGTTATTTAAAACACAGTTCACGACAAACCCAAATCACATTCTATTTGTTATCGGGTTAAAGAACTAGTGTTATTTAAAACACAGTTCACGATAAACCCATTTCAAATCCAATCAAATATATTAGAAATCCCGATTATTTAAAACCCCTTTTTTTATCTAATTTATTTATTTAAAAATAATTAGGTTTTAAATTTAGTTCAAAACTAGTTCATTTCGATAAAAATCCATTTTTATCATTTCAAATGTGGAGTTTTTCATCCCAAATTTTCCCAAATCATTTCTTATGATTTTACATAAATTATTACTATTTTTAATAATTTTATCAAGGCCCGTACAGTCGATTTCCAACAACGGCCATCGAACTGCACTTATAGCGACCTTTTTCGAATTTGATTTGGACGTATCTCCAAATCCAACTGTTAGATTTTGAATTTCTAATATTCTTTAGAAAGCTCTTTTCGATACGAACCCAACGGTTCCGGTTTTAGGAGAATCCGACGGTCGGATCTCCCGTAATGTCCGTTTGAAATAAATGGTCTAAATTTACGAACTGCCGCGGCGCGGCGCGTTCTATTCAGGCCATTATATTATATATATATAATATATATAATATATATTTCGTCGATTTCTATTTAAAACGAATTATATAATTAGTTTTGAATTCGTTTCAAAAGCAAATTCAACTTCCATTTCAATTCAAATCAAAATCGAATTCTTCTTTATAAATTCGTTTTAAAATTCATTTCTATTCAATTTCAAATTTCAATTCAATTTTAATTCATTTCACTTCGTTTTCAATTCAATTCAATTCAAATTGGTTTTATATTCGATTCAAATTCATTTTCTATTCAAATCAAATTCGTTTCGTTTTCTATTTGAATCAAGTTCATTATATATTCAATTTGAAATCAAATTGGTTTTCTATTCCATTCATTTCGAAATCGTTATATATTCAATTCATTTCGAAATCGTTATATATTCAATTCATTTCGAAATCTTAATATATTCAATTCATTTCGAAATCTTTATATATTCAATTCATTTCGAAATCGTTATATATTCAATTCAAATCGAAATCGTTATATATTCAATTCCGAATGTAATCGATATAAATATCGTTCGCGTCAAAATGGCGCATCACTAATCAACTCGGCTTTATATATTCTATTTCAAATATTTCTTTTTGTCAACACACGACTAATCTCAACGAATGAGTACCGTCCATGTGTGACTATTTTTGTTAAAATACTTCGTTCAACACATGACTAATCTCAACGGATGAGTACAGTCAACACATGAACCTTTATATTATATTGATAAAGATGTAAATTTTTATTATAAAAAATAATTCGTTCAACACATGACTAATCCCAACGGATGAGTATAGTCAACACATGAACCTTTATTTTATATTGATAAAGATGTAAATTTTTATTATAAAAATAATTCGTTCAACACGTGACTAATCCCAACGGATGAGTATAGTCAACACATGAACCTTTATTTTATATTGATAAAGATGTAAATTTTTATTATAAAAATAATTCGTTCAACACATGACTAATCCCAACGGATGAGTATAGTCAACACATGAACCTTTATTTTATATTGATAAAGATGTAAATTTTATTATAAAAAATAATTCGTTCAACACATGACTAATCCTAACGGATGAGTATAGTCAACCCATGAACCTTTATTTTATATTGATAAAGATGTAAATTTTTATTATAAAAATAATTCGTTCAACACATGACTAATCCCAACGGATGAGTATAGTCAACACATGAACCTTTATTTTATATATTCTTTATTTTTCAAATTGGAATGAGGCCCAATCAATCACCATATAAAATTAATTATATGGATTTTCATACATCACATGTATATAATAGCATTGAAAAATAATCAACCATCAACCAAAGTGCACTACACTGTATAAGCATCAAATAAAGATATCTAACGCTTATAACAGCCTGTCAATCAATCAATCGACATATTTAATCAATCAGGATGAGTGAACTTCATATTTCATCCCAACACCCGTGTGGGGTTTCAAACAATCAAACACAGATTTTATTTGTGCAGTTGGGCGATGTGTAAAATTTATCGACCCAATCAATATCAGTCAAATAGGTGTACATAAACAAACCGTCCGGCTTGTAAATGAATATTTATTTATTCACATTCACGTTAAAGATTATATTTTTAACGATAAAACATTTTATTTCAACATATGAATTTCTATTCAGTTCATTTATTCAATAAAAATGATATTTTTATTTTTCTAACATATTTTAGAAAATTTCGGCGGCATAACGGCACGATACTAGAAACGGGACAAGGCCTAGCCTTATCCCCGGTCTAGTGAAGGCCCACGCCATTCACACATCAATCAAATCACTTTCGTTATGCAAACCACAAAATTTGGAGTAAGAGTCTAACCTAGCCTTACTCCTTCGCCTTATAACGGCGCACGTCTAATCCTAACCAATTTATCGATTCGATTTTTCACAGCACAAACCACATTCAAACCAATATCGCAATCAATCACCAAACAGCCAAACAAACAAGTCCATGGTCTGTGGACGATTGTGTCGGGTGCTACTAAACACCGTCTGCATCCTAGTATATATATATAACTAGAAATAAAATTGAAGAGTGAGAATTCTCACCGATAGCTATCCTAGCTCCACGGCACTTCTTTTGCAGGAAATCTTCATCGTCATCGCATCTTCGTCATCTTCATTGCCCGTAGTCACTATATATATAAAAATCACATTTTTATATTTTCTATTATATAAAAATCACATTTTTATATTTTCTATTATATAAAAATCATATTTTTATCGCTAACTTCATATTGTGAAAATAGAATTTTCACTTCGTTATACTTTATATAAAAATTGAATCTTTACTATGTTATTCAATATATAAAAATCGAATTTTTACTATGCTATTATATAGATAAAAATTATATTTTTATCACGCTATTTTCCGTATAAAGATTTCGCCTTTTCTAAAATAAAGATTTCACCTTTATAAAAATATAGACTTCGCCATTTCAAATTTAAAGATTTCATCTTTATAAAAATCTCATTTTTATTTTTCTACACATATAAAGATGATATTTTTAATATTCCTATCATGTAAAAATCATATTTTTACCTCTTCTATATAGTAAAGACTATATTTTTAATACTTTAAAAATATAAAATTCATGTTTTTAATACTTTAAAAATATAAAAATCATATTTTTAATATTCCTATATAGTAAAGACTATATTTTTAATACTTTAAAAATATAAAAACTATATTTTTATAACTTTACCACATAAATAAAATTCAGTTTTAAACTTTTTTTTTTTTAAATCGGTTTTTTAACTTTTAAAAACAAAACAGTTTTTACTTATGTAAAATAAAATCAGGTTAATCACCTTTTAAAAATCAGTTTAATCCTTTAAAAATCAGTGCGGTTTATATTTTAAAAAATCAAGGCTATTTTAATTATACTTAACTAAGGTAATTAAAACATTAATTACCTTCAAGCATCCTCTGCATCACGCCAAAAGACAAACCCTATCGATCCAAATTAGGGTTGACCAAAACTTCAACTCCGAAGCATTATGCTGAACTCGAGTAGCACCACGTCGAGGAGCATCAGGAGGTGCGCCCGACGAGGGGACCCACGTCCAGCTCGGTGGCAGCTTCAAGGTGGTACGGCGGCCGGAAGTCTCGGGGTTTGGAGCTTTGATTCGACGGTGGGGGGTGCGCTACGTCTTCGCGCGGGGTACGAGGCTTCAAGGGTTTCGTCAGCGTCGAGGATAAGAGGGGCGGCGGCTTGATTTCTAGGGTTTCTCTTTTTTTTTTATTTTTTTTTCTGTATAAATGAACTTCGGGGGGGGCCAGGAAGAAGAATAAAGGGAGGGAGGGAAATTATTTTTTTTTTATATTATTTATTTATTATTTTTGCAAATAGGTTGACTGTTACACTCGACCTCGAAACGAGGCCCACCGCCTGTCGCCCATAGCGTTTCACCCCCATTCCGAACACAATGGGATATGTATCGCAAGCTGATTTGATCGTTATAGTCAGTTTCCTTTTGAATTTTCATTTAAATCATTATATTGAATTTTAAACGCACATTTCAAATTACCGGGGTCACATACTAACTAGAAAAATTCCAGAAAAATATTTTCTAGCTTCGTATCGACTATACGGTCCTAACAAAACTAGTTTCGTCGAATTCTGAGACCGTTTGAAAAATGGCCAATTTCCAGTCGATTAAAATCAACGGAAACTGGTCAAATGCGTTTTCCTTTGCCACGCTCACATATTGACTCGAAAAATTATGAAATTTGAAACCTAGCAATAACTTGACACTGCGGACCCAACAAAACTGGTTTCGTCGAAATCCGAGGTCATTTGCAAAATGTCCATTTTTAAGGGCCTTATATATATAAAAATATATATAAATTCCACAGCGACTATTTCTAATTTTAAACTGGACATATCTTATCATTTCTAAGATGAAATCTCAGTTTGTTAACTTCGTTACAAAGATATAGTTATAAAGATTCAAATATTTCTTGTTTCGTTCAATTCTGACTTATATTGAATTCTGCATATTCATTTGAAATTAGAAATCGAATTTTCGAACTACAGCGCCATTTTCAATTCCTTTTATAATTATATATAATTTTTATATATTCTAACGACGACGTATATAATATATACGTTCGAATTCTATTCAAAATAAATTCCTTGTTGATTTTATTTAAAATAATCTATTTTAAATATTCAAAATTCGCTAAAATTGCCAAAATAAAAATTTTAAACTGGCCCAGAATTTCTGGGTTATTGCAATCTCCCCCACTTAAAACTTTTCGTCCCCGAAAAGGAACAAAGTCGAAAGTGGTTTGATTATTAAGCTCTACATTCGGTCGGGCTTCCATTCTCCAACCTTTCAGTTTCTGAGAATTTTCAAAATTTCAAAAATTTGGCTAACACCCTAAATTTTCGAAAAATTTCGCCATAACCTCCCCTGCACCGGGAGCATCGGGGAATTTCAAATAGCTTCCCCGGTCCTTCAGATCTCAAAAAGAAAAAGAAAAAGCCAAGCGGCTAGCCAATAGGCTCACAAAATCATCATCACCCAAACAAAACAGGAAATTATGTAGTAAACATGTACCTATTTGTCGGGCAAACAAATTTTATTCTCTGCTCTAGCCTCCTTGCTATGACCTGTTCAATGTAAGTATATGTATATGGAAGCAAATGCGACCAATTTTCAATATAGTTCAATATTTGATTATATTAGGCATAAATGGTTAAAAATCAGCAAACAATTAAACAAACAACACAAACATCAATCAATTAGTGGATTAGAGTTTCAAATTCATAATTTTGATATATATACAAAAATCATGTTTTTGATGCCAATTCACAACAATGTGTTCTAACTATATATAAGTTTTGGTTCTCACACCAGTCGAATGGAAATATATAGAAAATCACGCCTTCGTTACTCGAACATGAATACTAATGAGAACTAGTCAATCATCAGAATCATCTTCGGGCCACTAGAGTATGATTCTATATCTATCCAGTATATTAAAACTTCGAATATACGTTCATGACGCGTATATGCAAAATCTTTATATACTCGATTGTCCATATTCAAAATAAATAAATAGTCAAATACGTTTAAAATGGTTTAAATTTCCAAAACAAAGTTGTTTGCATTTGAAAAATATACTCTTCACACTCGTTCTAGGATACTACTGATCCTATCTCTAACGAGTCATTCTAATTGGATATTACTAATCCAATATCTGATGAATTCTTTTGTATGGTTCTAATGTGCCTTGTTCTCGAGCTCTGTAAACCAAAGCTCTGATACCAAATGTGACGGCCTGGAATTTCGCTCGATCTGAATCAGTCGTTAAACCGATCTAGCCCGTTCGAAACCCCTGAACGTTGAGAACAGGACAAATCAGAACACAAACAGAAGAACATTTCATTGTATATTACAACAATGCATCAGATTACAAGAATATACAGAGTATAAATGAATAAATATTACACAGAAATATCAGAGATTTAAATTACATTTAAATACATAGCAGCGGAAAATAATACAAAGCACAACTGAAGGTGATATACGGATACAGAGCTTTCCGGATATCATTCCAGCTGTAAACCAGGATCCTGTGAATATAAATCTGCAAAACCAAAACTACTAGCTGCCCGTGCGGAAAATAGGGGCACCCAGAGTTTAGGTTAAAACAATAAACTCCAGGTCAGTCATGTGACTGGTGTGAGAACTAAAACAGTTATTTAAAACTTTACTTTAAAAGAGAGTAATTCAAGGGACCACGCCGTATAACACGGAACGGGTTTCCTCCCAAGAATACCAGTGCATAAAATAAACAACGCAATGCTTTTTCGAAAAATGAAGCTATTATAAGACCCAGGTCCCATCACATAATGCAACGCAAGCCGGAGGATAGGGTTTTACCTTATAACAGCCAAACATGCTTGGTACGTTTAAAACAAATCATTTGATACTATAATAGGTGTATAGTGTCAAAACATTTCAATCATAAATATAAATCATAGACGGCATAGTATCCCATGCTACTATGTCGCCATACTAGGCTCTACAAATAAAGCCAAAATATACGTATTGGAAATTGGATTTCCGTCATGAGTCGAGGCAAGGGGCAAGCTCCTCTCCGCGTTCGAGACACTCTAGCAAATGTCCCAGGATTACGCACACTGGGTAACCCCTGGATGCTTCAGGGCCGGTCCTCACTTACGTTAGAGGATTGGCAATTCCTGAACACACGTTTCCCGGTCCTTACAGACCTATAATCGAGGCGCCTCATCCAACAACCACAAAGGTGAAAAATATATATATGTCAGGGCTGGTAAGTCACTGACACCACCAAAGCTAGAAAGAAACGTGCGCTCTCCCTGCAGTCCGTATCCCGTTTTTAACTCATACCGAGGTGTGAGGCTCGCGAATACACGTTATACACAAAGCTGCCACGTAGGCGTGCTTTGATCATCAACCACAAGACTTTGCTTTTCAACAGAAGCCTTGATCCTTGCATCTTAGCGTGCCACATAGGCAATTCATGCCATGCGACTGATGTCCATCGATATACAACCTCTGAGCTCGTATGTCTCAGAGAAGGGCGTTAAGCAAAAGAATAAATTCTTCGCCGCCAAACAGATGTATATTTAATAGAAATCAATCAACACAGAATAAAATCCAATGTCAGACACACAATCCATTTACAAGTCCGTTCTGGGTCTGAACGAAACCGGAGGCACTTTCCTCGCATATCCATCCATCTCCAAGTACGTCTGGACGACCACCAACTATTTCCATCCTCTTGGGTGTACTGCCCAATCAGGATCGTCAGTAATTATCCAAACGATGTGAAGACTTCCGGTCTTCAACCACCGTCTTCATCTTCGACATATCGTCGAATCGGTTATTCAGAATGGGTATAAACCCGGCCTTTCCGAACAACCCGCGTATATTGAAAACAAAAGTTACACAAACACAACATACGCCTCATTCCAATTCATTAGTCACTAACCGCAAATTAGCCAGAGAACAATTTCCCAAACATTAACCCCGAAGGCCGAAACCAACATCAGATCAATACCCAGGAAGCCATCCTTCTTAGCCAACCTACAGCTAGTTTCTAAATTCCACATTCTTAGGGAAAGGTTCCCATTAATTTTATCCAAGATAAATTCTTTAAAATTTATCATGTAATCTTCCTTTGGATGTCATTTAAAACCAAATTATGGTTTTCCAACTAGTCGAGATTAGCGAACCACAACGAAGTAATTATTTATTTTATTTCCCAATCCCAACCTATTCATCCCATGAAGCAAAACTGGTAATACTCCATATCTAACACCACGGTGTTATCGGTAAAATTAATTACCATTTCACGTTCAAATCTAATTAAAGATTTAACTATCGCTTTGGAGCAAAACTGGTAATACTCCATTCTCGCTCATTTTCTAAATTTGATAATTTAGATTATCCATTCGCATTTCAATCTAATTGCAGATTTGTTAAACTCCTTTTACTGGGTTAAAGAACTAGGTGTTATTTAAAACACAGTTCACGACAAACCCAAATCACATTCTATTTGTTATCGGGTTAAAGAACTAGTGTTATTTAAAACACAGTTCACGATAAACCCATTTCAAATCCAATCAAATATATTAGAAATCCCGATTATTTAAAACCCCTTTTTTTATCTAATTTATTTATTTAAAAATAATTAGGTTTTAAATTTAGTTCAAAACTAGTTCATTTCGATAAAAATCCATTTTTATCATTTCAAATGTGGAGTTTTTCATCCCAAATTTTCCCAAATCATTTCTTATGATTTTACATAAATTATTACTATTTTTAATAATTTTATCAAGGCCCGTACAGTCGATTTCCAACAACGGCCATCGAACTGCACTTATAGCGACCTTTTTCGAATTTGATTTGGACGTATCTCCAAATCCAACCGTTAGATTTTGAATTTCTAATATTCTTTAGAAAGCTCTTTTCGATACGAACCCAACGGTTCCGGTTTTAGGAGAATCCGACGGTCGGATCTCCCGTAATGTCCGTTTGAAATAAATGGTCTAAATTTACGAACTGCCGCGGGGCGGCGCGTTCTATTCAGGCCATTATATTATATATATAATATATATAATATATATTTCGCCGATTTCTATTTAAAACGAATTATATAATTAGTTTTGAATTCGTTTCAAAAGCAAATTCAACTTCCATTTCAATTCAAATCAAAATCGAATTCTTCTTTATAAATTCGTTTTAAAATTCATTTCTATTCAATTTCAAATTTCAATTCAATTTGAATTCATTTCACTTCGTTTTCAATTCAATTCAATTCAAATTGGTTTTATATTCGATTCAAATTCATTTTCTATTCAAATCAAATTCGTTTCGTTTTCTATTTGAATCAAGTTCATTATATATTCAATTTGAAATCAAATTGGTTTTCTATTCCATTCATTTCGAAATCGTTATATATTCAATTCATTTCGAAATCGTTATATATTCAATTCATTTCGAAATCTTTATATATTCAATTCATTTCGAAATCTTTATATATTCAATTCATTTCGAAATCGTTATATATTCAATTCAAATCGAAATCGTTATATATTCAATTCCGAATGTAATCGATATAAATATCGTTCGCGTCAAAATGGCGCATCACTAATCAACACGGCTTTATATATTCTATTTCAAATATTTCTTTTTGTCAACACACGACTAATCTCAACGAATGAGTACCGTCCATGTGTGACTATTTTTGTTAAAATACTTCGTTCAACACATGACTAATCTCAACGGATGAGTACAGTCAACACATGAACCTTTATATTATATTGATAAAGATGTAAATTTTTATTATAAAAATAATTCGTTCAACACATGACTAATCCCAACGGATGAGTATAGTCAACACATGAACCTTTATTTTATATTGATAAAGATGTAAATTTTTATTATAAAAATAATTCGTTCAACACATGACTAATCCCAACGGATGAGTATAGTCAACACATGAACCTTTATTTTATATTGATAAAGATGTAAATTTTTATTATAAAAATAATTCGTTCAACACATGACTAATCCCAACGGATGAGTATAGTCAACACATGAACCTTTATTTTATATTGATAAAGATGTAAATTTTATTATAAAAAATAATTCGTTCAACACATGACTAATCCCAACGGATGAGTATAGTCAACCCATGAACCTTTATTTTATATTGATAAAGATGTAAATTTTTATTATAAAAATAATTCGTTCAACACATGACTAATCCCAACGGATGAGTATAGTCAACACATGAACC
The DNA here is from genome assembly GCA_030737875.1 of Allium sativum. Classification (NCBI taxonomy): domain Eukaryota; kingdom Viridiplantae; phylum Streptophyta; class Magnoliopsida; order Asparagales; family Amaryllidaceae; genus Allium; species Allium sativum. Next base: position 655,902,916 of record CM060923.1, on the reverse strand, counting down.
TTTATTTTATATATTCTTTATTTTTCAAATTGGAATGAGGCCCAATCAATCACCATATAAAATTAATTATATGGATTTTCATACATCACATGTATATAATAGCATTGAAAAATAATCAACCATCAACCAAAGTGCACTACACTGTATAAGCATCAAATAAAGATATCTAACGCTTATAACAGCCTGTCAATCAATCGATCGACATATTTAATCAATCAGGATGAGTGAACTTCATATTTCATCCCAACACCCGTGTGGGGTTTCAAACAATCAAACACAGATTTTATTTGTGCAGTTGGGCGATGTGTAAAATTTATCGACCCAATCAATATCAGTCAAATAGGTGTACATAAACAAACCGTCCGGCTTGTAAATGAATATTTATTTATTCACATTCACGTTAAAGATTATATTTTTAACGATAAAACATTTTATTTCAACATATGAATTTCTATTCAGTTCATTTATTCAATAAAAATGATATTTTTATTTTTCTAACATATTTTAGAAAATTTCGGCGGCATAACGGCACGATACTAGAAACGGGACAAGGCCTAGCCTTATCCCCGGTCTAGTGAAGGCCCACGCCATTCACACATCAATCAAATCACTTTCGTTATGCAAACCACAAAATTTGGAGTAAGAGTCTAACCTAGCCTTATTCCTTCGCCTTATAACGGCGCACGTCTAATCCTAACCAATTTATCGATTCGATTTTTCACAGCACAAACCACATTCAAACCAATATCGCAATCAATCACCAAACAGCCAAACAAACAAGTCCATGGTCTGTGGACGATTGTGTCGGGTGCTACTAAACACCGTCTGCATCCTAGTATATATATATATAACTAGAAATAAAATTGAAGAGTGAGAATTCTCACCGATAGCTATCCTAGCTCCACGGCACTTCTTTTGCAGGAAATCTTCATCGTCATCGCATCTTCGTCATCTTCATTGCCCGTAGTCACTATATATATAAAAATCACATTTTTATATTTTCTATTATATAAAAATCATATTTTTATCGCTAACTTCATATTGTGAAAATAGAATTTTCACTTCGTTATACTTTATATAAAAATTGAATCTTTACTATGTTATTCAATATATAAAAATCGAATTTTTACTATGCTATTATATAGATAAAAATTATATTTTTATCACGCTATTTTCCGTATAAAGATTTCGCCTTTTCTAAAATAAAGATTTCACCTTTATAAAAATATAGACTTCGCCATTTCAAATTTAAAGATTTCATCTTTATAAAAATCTCATTTTTATTTTTCTACACATATAAAGATGATATTTTTAATATTCCTATCATGTAAAAATCATATTTTTACCTCTTCTATATAGTAAAGACTATATTTTTAATACTTTAAAAATATAAAATTCATGTTTTTAATACTTTAAAAATATAAAAATCATATTTTTAATATTCCTATATAGTAAAGACTATATTTTTAATACTTTAAAAATATAAAAACTATATTTTTATAACTTTACCACATAAATAAAATTCAGTTTTAAACTTTTTTTTTTTTAAATCGGTTTTTTAACTTTTAAAAACAAAACAGTTTTTACTTATGTAAAATAAAATCAGGTTAATCACCTTTTAAAAATCAGTTTAATCCTTTAAAAATTAGTGCGGTTTATATTTTAAAAAATCAAGGCTATTTTAATTATACTTAACTAAGGTAATTAAAACATTAATTACCTTCAAGCATCCTCTGCATCACGCCAAAAGACAAACCCTATCGATCCAAATTAGGGTTGACCAAAACTTCAACTCCGAAGCATTATGCTGAACTCGAGTAGCACCACGTCGAGGAGCATCAGGAGGTGCGCCCGACGAGGGGACCCACGTCCAGCTCGGTGGCGGCTTCAAGGTGGTACGGCGGCCGGAAGTCTCGGGGTTTGGAGCTTTGATTCGACGGTGGGGGGGTGCGCTACGTCTTCGCGAGGGGTACGAGGCTTCAAGGGTTTCGTCGGCGTCGAGGATAAGAGGGGCGGCGGCTTGATTTCTAGGGTTTCTCTTTTTTTTTTATTTTTTTTTTCTGTATAAATGAACTTCGGGGGGGGCCAGGAAGAAGAATAAAGGGAGGGAGGGAAATTTTTTTTTTTTTTATATTATTTATTTATTATTTTTGCAAATAGGTTGACTGTTACACTCGACCTCGAAACGAGGCCCACCGCCTGTCGCCCATAGCGTTTCACCCCCATTCCGAACACAATGGGATATGTATCGCAAGCTGATTTGATCGTTATAGTCAGTTTCCTTTTGAATTTTCATTTAAATCATTATATTGAATTTTAAACGCACATTTCAAATTACCGGGGTCACATACTAACTAGAAAAATTCCAGAAAAATATTTTCTAGCTTCGTATCGACTATACGGTCCTAACAAAACTAGTTTCGTCGAATTCTGAGACCGTTTGAAAAATGGCCAATTTCCAGTCGATTAAAATCAACGGAAACTGGTCAAATGCGTTTTCCTTTGCCACGCTCACATATTGACTCGAAAAATTATGAAATTTGAAACCTAGCAATAACTTGACACTGCGGACCCAACAAAACTGGTTTCGTCGAAATCCGAGGTCATTTGCAAAATGTCCATTTTTAAGGGCCTTATATATATAAAAATATATATAAATTCCACAGCGACTATTTCTAATTTTAAACTGGACATATCTTATCATTTCTAAGTTGAAATCTCAGTTTGTTAACTTCGTTACAAAGATATAGTTATACAGATTCAAATATTTCTTGTTTCGTTCAATTCTGACTTATATTGAATTCTGTATATTCATTTGAAATTAGAAATCGAATTTTCGAACTACCGCGCCATTTTCAATTCCTTTTATAATTATATATAATTTTTATATATTCTAACGATGACGTATATAATATATACGTTCGAATTCTATTCAAAATAAATTCCTTGTTGATTTTATTTAAAATAATCTATTTTAAATATTCAAAATTCGCTAAAATTGCCAAAATAAAAATTTTAAACTGGCCCAGAATTTCCGGGTTATTACAGTATCCTTGCGTCAGTACCTGCTGCAAACGGAATCGCGTAGGGGGATCGAGTTCAAAGGGGTTGGTGACGATATGATGAAGAGATAGATGAGAAGCTGAATGGTGAAACCGAAATGAGGAATGGAGGTGTAGGGAATATGGAATGTGGGTGGATAATCAGCGATGTCCTCTGTAAGAATAAAAGAGCAGCTACGTTCAAAGTAAATGGGGAAGGACAGGGTCCGTGTTTTGTCTTGGTGGGCCGGCTTTTAGGATATGGGCGTGAGTATTAAAGGGTGGACGGGCCAAGAAAAAAATTGAAGTATAAAGGTGAAGGCCCATTCTTTTGTTTTAAATAATAAGTTAGGTTTTTATTTAAAATTTAAATATAGTGTAAACTTATAAATGTGATATCTTCTGCATACGGTATCAGAATGATGAACCATAAGTTGTGTTGGGATCGTATGGACGGTGGCTACACGCTGGAACTGACTGGAAGTCTATCGGAGCTCGTTACAATTTATGGCGAAATAAATTGTCCGTCACAGTCAAATAAACGCAAACCGTTATGTAACGGTTAATGCGCCAAAGTGAGAAAATATCACTAACTTTGAACAGTTTATAATTTCATGTTATATTTTTAGAACTGTTAGATATTGGCTGATTTACTATATGTTGACTGTTTGATTGAACTGCTAGTCAGTTAGTTAAATTTTCTATATTGATTCTGTTTAACAGAATATATCATATGGAACTGAAAGTGATGTTATCTATATTGTTTAACATCTGTGATGCAGGGAAACAGGTTGGAGGAATCCAATTGGATTCCTCAACATTTATTTTACTGTTTTCATATATTGTGATATATGATGTGTTATATAATCTGTTATGGATTATGGGTGTTGAAATGATATTGATCATTTTTATTCGATATTTTAAATATCATAAAAGATCCTGGGATGTAAAAAGAAAGTATTTCAATGTATATTGAAATAAAGGAATTTTATAAAATCACAGGATTTTAAAAAAGGAAATATTTAAAAAACGAACACGGTTTTATAAAAGGGATATTTATTTAGAAAATAAATAGAAATAGAAAAGGAATATTTATTTAGAAAATAAATAGAAGTTATAAATATGAAATATTTGTAACGGTAAATAGAAGTTATAAATATGAAATATTTGTAACGGTAAATAGAAGTTATAAATAGGGAATATTTGTAACGGTAAGTAAACGTTAAAAAAGGGAAATAGTTGTAACGGAAAACGTAGAAAAGCAAAAGGAGCTAATCGATGTTAGTTAATCGATTAGTGTTAAAGCAAAAGGGGCTAATCGATGTTAGTTAATCGATTAGTGTTAAAGTAAAAGGAGCTAATCGATGTTAGTTAATCGATTAGTGTTAAAGTAAAAGGAGCTAATCGATGTTAGTTAATCGATTAGTGTTAAAGTAAAAGGAGCTAATCGATGTTAGTTAATCGATTAGTGTTAAAGTAAAAGAAGCTAATCGATGTTAGTTAATCGATTAGTGTTAAAGTAAAAGGAGCTAATCGATGTTAGTTAATCGATTAGAGATAAAGTAAAAAGAAGTTAATCGATGTTAGTTTAGTCGATTAGAGTAAAAGCAAAAGGAGCTAATCGATGTTAGTTAATCGATTAGAGATAAAGTAAAAAGAAGTTAATCGATGTTAGTTTAATCGATTAGAGTTAAAGCAAAGGAGCTAATCAATGTTAGTTTAATCGATTAGAATAGAAGCAAATGAGTTAAATCGAATATAGTTATTCGAATAGAAGCAAATGAGTTAAATCAAATATAGTTATTCGAATAGAAGCAAATGAGTAAATCGAATATAATTATTCGAATAGAAAGCAAAAGAGCTAATCGATGTTAGTAAATCGATTAGTGTTAAAGAAAAAGGAGTTAATAAAATATAGTTTATTCGAATAAAGTTAGTTAATCGAATATAGTTATTCGAATAGAAAGCAAAGGAGTTAATCGATGTTAGTAAATCAAATAGAGATCTATTCGAAGGAGGGTTAAGTAAGGAAGTCAGTAAAAGGAATATAAAGTGAAATTTGTCTATTTCAAAGTTAGAAATGTTGTTTAGTTAAGGTCTGAGAGGTAGTTCTACCCCAACTTGATTGGCTTCGTTTTTAACTAAGGAATAGTTAAGGTTCAGCAGTAAAGGAAGTGGTTTGAGTTGGCATGCGATGGTTTGTTTAAAACATCTGTCTAAGTCCAATGAAGAAGCTTTGGAAATGTTTTCCAAATAAGAAACCAGAAATGTTTTCTAATAAAGAAAACAAGAAATGGAAATGTTTTCCATTGTTAATAACGTATATTTTCCCAATTTAGAAAATAGAAATACTGAATATAGGGAAACAAGAGATAAGTAGATTAATGAAATAAGGAGATGAATGTTGAATTGTAATAACCCGGAAAATGCGAACCAGTTTAAAATTTTTAAATTAGGTTATTAACCAGAAAATTGAATGATTAAAATAGCCTATTCCCATAAAATATAGAATATTTCAATAAATTAGTGGTTTAAGAAATAGTAAGTCAGTTTGAAAATTGATATTTTGCATATGGCCTCGGAATTCGACGAAACCACTTTTGTCGGGTCCGGGATGTCAAACTATTGCTAGGTTTCAAATTTCATAATTTTTCGAATCAGTATGTGAGCGTGGCAAAAGAAAACGCGTTTGACCAGTTTCTATTGAATTTAATCGACTGGAAATTGGCCATTTTTCAAACGGTCTCAGAATTCGACGAAACTAGTTTTGTTAGGACCGTATCGCCAATACGAAGCTAGAAAATATTTTTCGGGAATTTTTCTAGTTAGTATGTGACCCCGGTAATTTGAAATGTACGTTTAAAATTCAATATAAGGATTTAAATGTAAATTCAACGGAAACTGATTGTAACGATCAAACCGGCTTACGATACATATCCCATTGTGTTCGGAATGGGGGTAAAACGCTATGGACGACAGGCGGTGGGCCTCGTTTCGAGGTCGGATATGAAAGTCAACCCTAGTACAAATTTAAATAATTTAAATAATAAAATAAAATAATAAAAAAATAAACTTCTCCCCTTTTCTCCTTCGTTGCCCCCCCCCCCCCCCCCCGATTCATTATACTAAAACGAAATAAAAAAAAAAAAGACCTAACCCTAAATCGCGCCGCCCCCGACGCTCGAGCCGCCGACGAAGCCCACGCCAGATCGCCGCCCACCACCCTCGCAACCTCCTCCCACCGAACGACACATCGAAGCAACGCCCTCGCAAATCGAAGCAGCACCCTCGTCGCAACCCTCGAACCCAGACGCGACGCCCCCCTGAACCACCGACACCTCCGAACGCCGCCGAGCCGCCCTCGACTTCCCTCCTCCCCTTCGCATACCACGGTGAGCCATTTTACTTTATATTTATTTTTATTTCTGTTTTATAATTTCTGATTTTAAGAAAAAAAAACGATTTAAAAACGAATTACTGTATTTTTTTTTTTTTTAAGATTTGAAAACTGTTTTTTTTAGTTTTATAAACTGATTTTTAAATAAGGCAAAAACTGAAATTTTATAAAAGATTTAAAAACAAGAATTTTTAAAGTAAAAAAAACTGATTTTTTGTTTTAGGATTTAAAAATTGAAATTTTATAAAAGAAAGTAAAACAGAAATTTTTAAAAGGATTTTTAAAAAAACTGCATTTGAAAAAGATAAAAAAAAAACTGCATATTTTAAAAAGAATAAAAAACTGCATTTTTAATAAAAGATAAAAAAAAACTGCATATTTTAAAAAGAATAAAAAACTGCATTTTTAATAAAGGAAAAAAACTGCATATTTTAAAAAGAATAAAAAACTGCATTTTTAATAAAGGAAAAAAACTGCATATTTTAAAAAGAATAAAAAACTGCATATTTTAAAAAGAATAAAAAACTGCATTTTTAATAAAGGAAAAAACTGCATTTATTTTAAAGAAAAACTGCATTTATTTTAAAGATAAAAACTGCATTTATTTAAAAGAAAAAAAAGGATTATAAAAGCAGTTTTGAAAGAATAATAAAAATATAATCTTTATATTTAATAGCGAAGTCAAAATGCAATCTTTATATATTGAATAACATAGTAAAAATTCGATTTTTACCTATGTAGAGGATACAGTCAACGAAAGCAACAAGAAGGACAAGAAGGCGAAGTTTCTATTAAGGAAAAATCGTGTGAGTGGATAGCTATTGGTGAGGATTTCTCACTCTTCAATCCCTTTTTATATAAATATGTCTATGTTGAAAATGAAAGTGAATTGCTATATATAAATATCTATATATATATATATATATATATATACGCCCCTCGTCCACAAACCATGGACGATATTTATTGGTTGAAATTGATTGATTGTTTGGGATTGTTTGTGATTGATATGGATTGATTGCGGTTGAAAAATACCCATTGGTGATTGGAAAATATTTGATTGAATCCACATAGGATTAGTTTGTGGAAATGGAAAAAAAATTATAAACATGCCGCCTGCGTGCGAATTAGATGCATGATTCCCATTGTCAAAAACCGCGAGGTTTTAAGGTAGAGCGAGGAGCCGTACTAGGGACGGTGCCGGTGTAACTACCCTGCCGTTATGCTGTCGAAATTTTGAATAATATTCTTGTGTTTGAATTATTTTCATATGCTTAAACTATATTTATTCATTGTATAGAAAACATTCATGTGTTGAATTGCTATTCATTCGTTGTTTAGAAATTCATGTGTTGAATGATATTCATATTTTAAAATAAACTGTTAGATAATAAAAATCACATTTTTATCTATATATAGAAACTATAGAAAACATTCATGTGTTGAATTGCTATTCATTCGTTGTTTAGAAATTCATGTGTTGAATGATATTCATATTTTGAAATAAACTGTTAGATAATAAAAATCACATTTTTATCTATATATAGAAACTATAGAAAACATTCATGTGTTGAATTGCTATTCATTCGTTGTTTAGAAATTCATGTGTTGAATGATATTCATATTTTGAAATAAACCGTTCGATAATAAAAATCACATTTTTATCTATATATAGAAACTATAGAAAACATTCATGTGTTGAATTGCTATTCATTCGTTGTTTAGAAATTCATGTGTTGAATGATATTCATATTTTGAAATAAACCGTTTGATAATAAAAATCACCTTTTATTGACTATATGAACTGTGTAAAATAATCTCGTCTTAAAAGAAATTGTTTTATGATAAAAATCCCATTTTTATCACCAACTTGAACTATATAGAAGAATAGTGTTTTGAAATGAATTGTTTTACAATAAAAATCACATTTTTATTGTATGCATTAATCGTTGAAATGTGAAGTGTTAAAAATAGCCACTTGTTCAAAATAAACATATATGAGTTGAAATATTCATTAATTAGCTAATGAAATGATTTGCACCTATTTATGTAACATTAGAATGAATGGTGTTTTTAAACCAAACAGAAATCAAATATGAAGTTGAATAGAAACTGATAATTGATAAGAACTGTATATATATGTACATGCATATTCATTGAACAGGTTATAGCAAAGGGGCTAGAGAAGAGGAATAAAATTTGTGCCCGACAAATAGGTACACATTTACTGATTTGTTTGGGTGATGATTTTTGAGCCTGTTGGCTAGCCGCTTGGCTTTTTCTTTTTCTTTTTGAGATTAGAAGGACCGGGACGCTATTTGCGATTTCCAGATGCCCCCGGTACAGGGGAGGTTATGGCGAAATTTTTCCAAAATTTAAGGTGTTAGAAAAATATTTGAAGTGAAAACGATATAGAAATCATCGAATGAACTATATTTATATAAATATATAAATATAAATAAAATTAAAACGAAACGAGGCCGTGCAGTTCGTATTTTGAAACCGTGATTTCAAACGACTAGTGCGGGAAATCCGACCATTGGATTTTCCCGAAACCTCAACCGTCGGGTTCGCCTTGGAATAATCTTTCCAACGGCACCAACCTTGTAAAAGTCCAACGGTTGGATTGTCCGGAATGTTTAATTCAAAATTAAGGAAAAACAACGCCAGAAACGATTATATTTATATATATATAAATATAATTAAATTTAATCGAATAACGACGCTGCAGTTCGTAAATTGAAATCGTAACTTCAAACGACTAGTGTGGAAGATCCGACCGTCGGATTCTCACGAAACTGAAACCGTTGGGTTCGCTTTGGGAATATCTTCCTAATGATGTAATTTTGTGAAGATCCAACGGTTAGATTTTCCGATATGTGTAAACCAAATTTAGGGAAAAACAGCGCCAGTGACACGAAACGACCCGAAACGTCGTTTAATTAAATATGGCCATTTTTAAATAAATAAAAATGGCGAAAAATCGTTATAAAATATTATAAGCAACATAGGTTGCAAATAAACCAGCTGGGCTTGAATTGTTTGATATTTGATGGTTGTATGTGTATGACATGAAAATAACACTAAATAACTGAAAGATGGATGTCGAATAATATAACCATATAAAGAATCGATTTAAATTCTAATGACGTGAGTTATTTGAAAAGGCCGAGCTAACCCTCATTTCAAGTAATTCATCGAGCGATTCGAATTGGAAGATGCAAAGACGATTCAAGACCGACGATCTTCGTATCGGTTGGATGGGCGCTACTGAGGTTCCTAACCGGAGTAGCTACCGGAAAGGGACGGAAGTAGTAGCCGTCTGAACGTGTATGTTGATTGGACGGATATACGAGGAATTTGACGCCTCCGGTTTCGTTCAGACCCAGGACGGACTTGTAAATGGACTGTGTGTCTGACATTGGATTTTGTTCTATACTGATTGATCTCTGTTAAATATATATCTGTTTGGCGGCGGAGAATTTATTCTCTTGCTTAACGCCCTTCTCTGAGACGTACGAGCTTAGAGGTTATATATCGATGGAAATCAATCGTGTGGAGTGGACTGCCTATGTGGCATGCCAAGATGCTGTGATCAAGGCTTCTGTTGCAAAGCAAAGTCTTGTGGATGATGATCGAAGCAAGGCCTACGTGGCCTAGCTTTGTGTATTTCGTAGATTCGCGAGCCTCACACCCCGGTATGAGTTAAAAACGGGATACGGACTGCAGGGAGAGCACGACGTTTCTTTCTAGCTATGGTGGTGTCAGTGACTTACCAGCCCTGACATATTTATCTACTTTTCACCTTTGTGGTTGTTGGAATGCGAGGCGCCTCGATTATAGGTCTGTAAGGACCGGGAAACGTGTGTTCAGGAATTGCCAATCCTCTAACGTAAGTGAGGACCGGCCCTGAAGCATCCAGGGGTTACCCAGTGTGCGTAATCCTGAGGCATTTGCTAGAGTGTCTCGAAGCGGAGAGGAGCTTGCCCCTTGCCTCGACTCATGACGGAAATCCAATTTCCAATACGAAACAACGGACTTAATTGTAGAACTAGTATGGTGACATAGTATATGGTAGCTATGCCGCCTATGATTGATATTTATGATGCTATTCGTTTTTGAAACATATATGCAGTAGTAATAATATCAAATGATTTCTCTTTATACATACCAAGCATATTTGGCTATTATAAGGTAAAACTCTATCCTCCGGCTTGCGTTGCATTGTGTGATGGGACCTGAGTCTTATAATAGCTTCATTCTTTCTAAAAGCATTGCGATTGTCTTAAAAAGAATTTACCTTGTTTTAATTGCACTAGCAATCACTGGAGTAAACCCGTTCCGCGAAAGTGGCGTGGTCCTATGATTTGCTATTACTATTGTTTAACTGTTAAATGGATTCCTCATACCAGTCCCCATGACTGACTCGTTGTTTGTTTCACTTTGCAAACGCGGGTGCCCTTATTTTCACACGGGCAGCCTAGTATACAGGTGACAGGTGGTTTTTGGTTCTGCACTGCTGCACAGCATGCACTTTTGGCTCATGGCGAGGCTGACTTCATAGTGATGACTTAGATATTTTCCGCCATTCCTGTATTTATGTTATGATTCCGCCACTGGCGATGCAGACTGATTTACTTTCCGTATTTCTCCCTATATGTATATGTATTCTGCCTTCGGCGATGTAGACTGATACTCTTATTATGTCACTGCATGTATGTATTCCGCCTTTGGCGATGATGACTGATCACTTCCTTTTCTTTTTACTAAGTGTATCCCCACGTTATGCTACTCTGATATTCCTACATGTTGTGATTCCGCTGTCATATCCATGTAAAATTATTTTATTTATTGTTTCTGCTATTATCTGTACTCTGCTATGATGATTAATGTGTTATTTCCTAATGATTATCCTTAATACCGCCCCTCGGATTTTGGGATCGTCACAGTTGGTATCAGAGCTTTGGTTAACCTTAGTTCTGGGATCTAACATATTAAACACCTCGTCAGAATAGAATCAGTAGTGTTCTAATGCGAGTAGCTCATTAGAGATAGGATTAGCAATGTCCTAGAATGAGCTAAGCAGATTAGCAAAACAATTTGATCAGTACATCATCATTATCTTTCCTTGTATTTCCTTGCTTTATCATTTATGAAAATTATCAAATCTGTGAGCTTGACTCTTTCCTTGCTTATACAGTACTCTTAGATGGCTACACGAGCAGCAGCAGCCAGAGGAGGCCGTGGAGGCCGAGGAGATGCAGCAGGAGGACGGGGGAATATCCTCGTAGCTGCAGAGATCCCTATTATTCAGGCACCAGCTCCTGAAGACTTTGAGTTAGATAAAGTGGCAAAGAGATACCGAAATCTGGGAGGGAAACCTTTTACTGGCACAGGCACAGTGACCGAAGCTATCGCTTGGCTGAAGACCTGTGAGAAAATCTTTGAAGGTATGGGCATGGGAACTAACAACAAAGCCCGACTTGGCATTTGGCTTCTTCAGGAAGAGGCAGAGCTGTGGTGGGACGCCATTACTTCTGGAGATGCAGCTGGTACTATCCGAACATGGGAGCAGTTCAGGACATTATTCAATGAGAAGTTTGTGCCAGAACAAGCTCTTGAGAGGATGCGGGAGCAATTTGCTAATCTCCAACAGGGAGACCTCTCAATTCAAGACTATCTGAATAAGTTCACTCAGCTATCGCGCTATGCCCCAGAGTTGGTTTTGACCGACAAAGCGAAGAATAAAAGATTCATTTTTGGGCTGAAGCGCAAATATCATGATAGGGCTATGAGCAACATCAAACTTTCTTTTACCGAACTCGTAGAGATGGCTTGCAACTATGAGGACATGGATGAGAGACATGCTAGCCAAGACCGCGCTAAGAGCCAAGCAGGGATTAAGCGCAAGACCTCAACTGACCAACCTGAATCTAGCATCACCGCGGCCGCTACTCAAAAACCCGCAAAGATCCCGAAAGGAAGCTGCTATAATTGCGGGAAGCCCGGCCATTTCTCTAATGTATGCAAAGCCCCAAAGAAGCCAAGGGCCAGTGACTCAGCTGAATGCTACAATTGCCACAAGAAGGGGCACTATAGCAAGAACTGTCCTTTGAAGAAGAGCGCACTAGTGGCCCATGTTTATGACGGGAATACCCCGCCAGCTACCACCGATGGATCAGGTAAACCCGATGTCTTGGGAGGTACCCTTACTATCAAAAATATTCCTGTTTCTGTACTTTTTGATACTGGTGCATCACGTAGCTTCATTTCTGGTAAAATTGTACACAAGTTAAAATTGAAACAAAGAATTCTAAAGGAACCGATTAAAGTTCAAAACCCGATAGGAGGTTCTGTTAGTCTCAGTTTATACTGCAGAGTGCCTATCTCTTATTCATGTTACAAGTTCTCCTTTGATTCGATTGTCATGGACCTTTCCGAATTTGATATGATATTGGGACTTGATTGGTTGATAAAATATAAGGCCGAAGTTAGATGTGCGGAAAGAATCGTTAAAGTTGAAACGAAGCTTGGATCTATAAATATACCATGCCATGGCTCAGAAATTAATAGAACAGAATTCTGGGCTTCTTTAGAAATTACTCCCCCTTCAATAGAAAAGATACCGGTCGTGAAAAATTATGCGGATGTGTTTGAAGAAGTAGAAAACTTACCGCCGCAAAGAGAAATTGAGTTTAGAATTGATATAATTCCGAATGCTCGACCAGTAGTCCATCCAATAAGAAGAATGGCCCCAAAAGAAAAAGAAGAGCTAAGTAGCCAAACCTGAGAATTACTTTGGAAAGGTCTGATCAGACCAAGCTTTTCAGCATGGGGAGCCGCAGTAGTATTTGTCCCTAAATCAGACGGTACTCTAAGACTTTGCGTCGATTACAGGGATCTCAACAAACAAACACTGAAGAACAAATATCCTTTGCCCCGAATAGACGATCTGTTAGATCAATTAAATGGAGCAACCGTATTCTCCAGAATGGACCTAGCTACAGGTTTCCACCAATTGCGTATAGCCGAAGACTGTGTTCCTTTGACAGCCTTCAGGGGTCCCGATCTATTCTACGAATGGTTAGTAATGCCGTTCGGCTTGTGCAACGCTCCGGCATACTTCGTTGATCTTATGAACAGAGTGTTCCGTGGTGTGTTGAATAAATTTGTTCTAGTCTTCATCGATGACATTCTAATCTACTCTAAGTCGGAAGAAGAACATGCAAAACATTTAGAACGAGTGTTGGAAATTCTGAGAAGAAATGTCTTGAAAGCTAAATTTTCTAAGTGTGTCTTCTGGCAGAATGAAGTTAAATTCCTTGGCCACGTCGTATCAAAAGAAGGAATTGCTGTAGACCCAAGCAAAATCACAGCGATTCAGAACTGGAAACAACCTACTACACCCACTGAAGTTCGAAGTTTCCTTGGATTAGCTAGTTACTATCGGAAATTCGTTCAGGATTTTTCAAAGATATCAGGAGTATTGACGAAGCTTACAAAGAAGCATGAAAAATTCAAATGGACTCCCGAATGTGAAGAAGCTTTCCAGGAGCTGAAACTGAAGTTGACAACCGCTCCGGTATTGACAATAATAGAAGGTAACCAAGACTTGACAGTATGGACTGATGCTTCTATTAGAGGCCTAGGAGCAGTGTTAATGCAAAAAGGCCAAGTGATCGCATATGCCAGTCGTCAACTAAAGCCACATGAAAGAAACTATGCTACTCATGATCTTGAGTTATTAGCTATCGTGTTCGCTTTAAGAATCTGGAGGCATTATTTACTAGGCGAGAAATTCGAACTATTCACCGATCATCAATCCCTGAAATATCTGTTCACCCAGAAAGATTTAAACCTGAGGCAACAGCGTTGGTTAGAATTCCTTACAGCATACGATTTTGAAATTATATACACTCCAGGGAAAGCCAATGTAGTGGCGGATGCGCTCAGCAGTAAAAATGAAATCATCGCCAGTTTTGTCATCACGTCTTCATTAATAGACAAGATCTCGACTCTTCAGAAAGACGATGAATTTATTCAAAGAATCAGTCAAAGAGTCAAAGGAGGTGAATCCACAAGTTTTAGACTCGATGACAAGGGAGTTCTAAGATTAAAGGGTAGAATCTGCATCCCAAACCTTCCCGAGCTCAGGAGAGAAATACTTGATGAATGCCACAAATCCAAATTAAGTATCCATCCAGGTGTGAGCAAAATGTATAACGATATCAAACGCACATTCTGGTGGAGGTCAATGAAGAGAGATATCTCATTATATGTTAGCAGATGCTCCACTTGTCAGCTAGTCAAGAGTGATCAGCAGAAATTGGCTGGATTATTACAACCATTAGAAATTCCAGGTTGGAAGTGGGAACAAATCTCGATGGACTTCATCGATGGCTTGCCTAGGACTAGAAAAGGAAACGACAGTATATGGGTAATCGTAGATCGCTTCACGAAGACTGCCCATTTTATCCCTGTCCGATCCGACAGAACGGCTCAAAGTCTGGCGCAAATTTACTTCAAAGAAATTGTTAAACTTCATGGAGTACCGCTCAATATAGTCAGCGATAGGGATCCCCTGTTCACTAGCAAATTCTGGGAAGCATTCCAAGAAGAATTGGGAACCAAATTAAATCTAAGCACCGCTTATCACCCTCAGACAGCGGCCAAACTGAGCGGGTGAATAGAATCTTAGAGGATTTGCTGCGGGCTTGCGTTATTGATTTTAGAGGCTCATGGGAAGATCATTTACATTTAGCAGAATTCTCTTACAACAATAGCTATCAAGCAAGTTTGGGAATGTCCCCATTTGAAGCACTATACGGTAGACCGTGCAGATCTCCCGCATGTTGGGTAGAACCTGGCAACAGACTTGTGTTAGGGCCCGATATGATTCAAGAAGCATCGGATAAAGTCGATTCCATTAAGAAGAGATTAAAAACCGCACAGAGCCGACAGAAAAGTTATGCTGATGCGAGAAGAAGGGATATATCGTTTGCCGTTGGCGATTATGTTTATCTAAGAGTTTCTCCAATGCGAGGAGTAATCAGATTTGGCAAGACTGGGAAGTTGGCACCGAGATTTATTGGTCCCTTTCCTATACTTGAACGGATTGGAACTCTTGCATATAGGGTATCATTACCAGATTGGTTGCCTGGTGTACATAATGTGTTCCACGTATCTCAACTCAGAAAACATGTTCATGATCCAGATCTTGTTGTGGAAGAAGCAGCACAACAGGATATTGACATAACTCCAGAATTAGCACTCAAAAGAGATCCATTAAAGATAGTTGGCAAAGAAACCAGAGAGCTAAGGAGGAAAAAGATTCACTTAGTCAAAGTGCAGTGGAGTAGTGATCCTAGAGACTGTACTTGGGAAACTGAGGAGAGCATTAAGCAAGCCTATCCCAAATGCAGAGTGGACATCTCTGACTAACTCCGGTGCAAGGTACCTTTACAATACTTTGCATTTACATTTTATTTCCTGCTTAACTATTATTTCCTTTTCGAGGACGAAAAGTTTTAAGTGGGGGAGATTGTAATAACCCGGAAAATGCGAACCAGTTTAAAATTTTTAAATTAGGTTATTAACCAGAAAATTGAATGATTAAAATAGCCTATTCCCATAAAATATAGAATATTTCAATAAATTAGTGGTTTAAGAAATAGTAAGTCAGTTTGAAAATTGATATTTTGCATATGGCCTCGGAATTCGACGAAACCACTTTTGTCGGGTCCGGGATGTCAAACTATTGCTAGGTTTCAAATTTCATAATTTTTCGAATCAGTATGTGAGCGTGGCAAAAGAAAACGCGTTTGACCAGTTTCTATTGAATTTAATCGACTGGAAATTGGCCATTTTTCAAACGGTCTCAGAATTCGACGAAACTAGTTTTGTTAGGACCGTATCGCCAATACGAAGCTAGAAAATATTTTTCGGGAATTTTTCTAGTTAGTATGTGACCCCGGTAATTTGAAATGTACGTTTAAAATTCAATATAAGGATTTAAATGTAAATTCAACGGAAACTGATTGTAACGATCAAACCGGCTTACGATACATATCCCATTGTGTTCGGAATGGGGGTAAAACGCTATGGACGACAGGCGGTGGGCCTCGTTTCGAGGTCGGATATGAAAGTCAACCCTAGTACAAATTTAAATAATTTAAATAATAAAATAAAATAATAAAAAAATAAACTTCTCCCCTTTTCTCCTTCGTTGCCCCCCCCCCCCCGATTCATTATACTAAAACGAAAAAAAAAAAAAAAAAGACCTAACCCTAAATCGCGCCGCCCCCGACGCTCGAGCCGCCGACGAAGCCCACGCCAGATCGCCGCCCACCACCCTCGCAACCTCCTCCCACCGAACGACACATCGAAGCAACGCCCTCGCAAATCGAAGCAGCACCCTCGTCGCAACCCTCGAACCCAGACGCGACGCCCCCCTGAACCACCGACACCTCCGAACGCCGCCGAGCTGCCCTCGACTTCCCTCCTCCCCTTCGCATACCACGGTGAGCCATTTTACTTTATATTTATTTTTATTTCTGTTTTATAATTTCTGATTTGAAGAAAAAAAAACGATTTAAAAACGAATTACTGTATTTTTTTTTTTTAAGATTTGAAAACTGTTTTTTTTTAGTTTTATAAACTGATTTTTAAATAAGGCAAAAACTGAAATTTTATAAAAGATTTAAAAACAAGAATTTTTAAAGTAAATAAAAACTGATTTTTTGTTTTAGGATTTAAAAATTGAAATTTTATAAAAGAAAGTAAAACAGAAATTTTTAAAAGGATTTTTAAAAAAACTGCATTTGAAAAAGATTAAAAAAACTGCATATTTTAAAAAGAATAAAAAACTGCATTTTTAATAAAAGATAAAAAAAACTGCATATTTTAAAAAGAAAAAAAAACTGCATTTTTAATAAAGGAAAAAAACTGCATATTTTAAAAAGAATAAAAAACTGCATTTTTAATAAAGGAAAAAAACTGCATATTTTAAAAAGAATAAAAAACTGCATATTTTAAAAAGAATAAAAAACTGCATTTTTAATAAAGGAAAAAACTGCATTTATTTTAAAGAAAAACTGCATTTATTTTAAAGATAAAAACTGCATTTATTTAAAAGAAAAAAAAGGATTATAAAAGCAGTTTTGAAAGAATAATAAAAATATAATCTTTATATTTAATAGCGAAGTCAAAATGCAATCTTTATATATTGAATAACATAGTAAAAATTCGATTTTTACCTATGTAGAGGATACAGTCAACGAAAGCAACAAGAAGGACAAGAAGGCGAAGTTTCTATTAAGGAAAAATCGTGTGAGTGGATAGCTATTGGTGAGGATTTCTCACTCTTCAATCCCTTTTTATATAAATATGTCTATGTTGAAAATGAAAGTGAATTGCTATATATAAATATCTATATATATATATATATATATATATACGCCCCTCGTCCACAAACCATGGACGATATTTATTGGTTGAAATTGATTGATTGTTTGGGATTGTTTGTGATTGATATGGATTGATTGCGGTTGAAAAATATCCATTGGTGATTGGAAAATATTTGATTGAATCCACATAGGATTAGTTTGTGGAAATGGAAAAAAAATTATAAACATGCCGCCTGCATGCGAATTAGATGCATGATTCCCATTGTCAAAAACCGCGAGGTTTTAAGGTAGAGCGAGGAGTCGTACTAGGGACGGTGCCGGTGTAACTACCCTGCCGTTATGCTGTCGAAATTTTGAATAATATTCTTGTGTTTGAATTATTTTCATATGCTTAAACTATATTTATTCATTGTATAGAAAACATTCATGTGTTGAATTGCTATTCATTCGTTGTTTAGAAATTCATGTGTTGAATGATATTCATATTTTAAAATAAACTGTTAGATAATAAAAATCACATTTTTATCTATATATAGAAACTATAGAAAACATTCATGTGTTGAATTGCTATTCATTCGTTGTTTAGAAATTCATGTGTTGAATGATATTCATATTTTGAAATAAACTGTTAGATAATAAAAATCACATTTTTATCTATATATAGAAACTATAGAAAACATTCATGTGTTGAATTGCTATTCATTCGTTGTTTAGAAATTCATGTGTTGAATGATATTCATATTTTGAAATAAACCGTTCGATAATAAAAATCACATTTTTATCTATATATAGAAACTATAGAAAACATTCATGTGTTGAATTGCTATTCATTCGTTGTTTAGAAATTCATGTGTTGAATGATATTCATATTTTGAAATAAACCGTTTGATAATAAAAATCACCTTTTATTGACTATATGAACTGTGTAAAATAATCTCGTCTTAAAAGAAATTGTTTTATGATAAAAATCCCATTTTTATCACCAACTTGAACTATATAGAAGAATAGTGTTTTGAAATGAATTGTTTTACAATAAAAATCACATTTTTATTGTATGCATTAATCGTTGAAATGTGAAGTGTTAAAAATAGCCACTTGTTCAAAATAAACATATATGAGTTGAAATATTCATTAATTAGCTAATGAAATGATTTGCACCTATTTATGTAACATTAGAATGAATGGTGTTTTTAAACCAAACAGAAATCAAATATGAAGTTGAATAGAAACTGATAATTGATAAGAACTGTATATATATGTACATGCATATTCATTGAACAGGTTATAGCAAAGGGGCTAGAGAAGAGGAATAAAATTTGTGCCCGACAAATAGGTACACATTTACTGATTTGTTTGGGTGATGATTTTTGAGCCTGCTGGCTAGCCGCTTGGCTTTTTCTTTTTCTTTTTGAGATTAGAAGGACCGGGACGCTATTTGCGATTTCCCGATGCCCCCGGTACAGGGGAGGTTATGGCGAAATTTTTCCAAAATTTAAGGTGTTAGAAAAATATTTGAAGTGAAAACGATATAGAAATCATCGAATGAACTATATTTATATAAATATATAAATATAAATAAAATTAAAACGAAACGAGGCCGTGCAGTTCGTATTTTGAAACCGTGATTTCAAACGACTAGTGCGGGAAATCCGACCATTGGATTTTCCCGAAACCTCAACCGTCGGGTTCGCCTTGGAATAATCTTTCCAACGGCACCAACCTTGTAAAAATCCAACGGTTGGATTGTCCGGAATGTTTAATTCAAAATTAAGGAAAAACAGCGCCAGAAACGATTATATTTATATATATATATAAATATAATTAAATTTAATCGAATAACGACGCTGCAGTTCGTAAATTGAAATCGTAACTTCAAACGACTAGTGTGGAAGATCCGACCGTCGGATTCTCACGAAACTGAAACCGTTGGGTTCGCTTTGGGAATATCTTCCTAATGATGTAATTTTGTGAAGATCCAATGGTTAGATTTTCCGATATGTGTAAACCAAATTTAGGGAAAAACAGCGCCAGTGACACGAAACGACCCGAAACGTCGTTTAATTAAATATGGCCATTTTTAAATAAATAAAAATGGCGAAAAATCGTTATAAAATATTATAAGCAACATAGGTTGCAAATAAACCAGCTGGGCTTGAATTGTTTGATATTTGATGGTTGTATGTGTATGACATGAAAATAACACTAAATAACTGAAAGATGGATGTCGAATAATATAACCATATAAAGAATCGATTTAAATTCTAATGACGTGAGTTATTTGAAAAGGCCGAGCTAACCCTCATTTCAAGTAATTCATCGAGCGATTCGAATTGGAAGATGCAAAGACGATTCAAGACCGACGATCTTCGTATCGGTTGGATGGGCGCTACTGAGGTTCCTAACCGGAGTAGCTACCGGAAAGGGACGGAAGTAGTAGCCGTCTGAACGTGTATGTTGATTGGACGGATATACGAGGAATTTGACGCCTCCGGTTTCGTTCAGACCCAGGACGGACTTGTAAATGGACTGTGTGTCTGACATTGGATTTTGTTCTATACTGATTGATCTCTGTTAAATATATATCTGTTTGGCGGCGGAGAATTTATTCTCTTGCTTAACGCCCTTCTCTGAGACGTACGAGCTTAGAGGTTATATATCGATGGAAATCAATCGTGTGGAGTGGACTGCCTATGTGGCATGCCAAGATGTTGTGATCAAGGCTTCTGTTGCAAAGCAAAGTCTTGTGGATGATGATCGAAGCAAGGCCTACGTGGCCTAGCTTTGTGTATTTCGTAGATTCGCGAGCCTCACACCCCGGTATGAGTTAAAAACGGGATACGGACTGCAGGGAGAGCACGACGTTTCTTTCTAGCTATGGTGGTGTCAGTGACTTACCAGCCCTGACATATTTATCTACTTTTCACCTTTGTGGTTGTTGGAATGCGAGGCGCCTCGATTATAGGTCTGTAAGGACCGGGAAACGTGTGTTCAGGAATTGCCAATCCTCTAACGTAAGTGAGGACCGGCCCTGAAGCATCCAGGGGTTACCCAGTGTGCGTAATCCTGAGGCATTTGCTAGAGTGTCTCGAAGCGGAGAGGAGCTTGCCCCTTGCCTCGACTCATGACGGAAATCCAATTTCCAATACGAAACAACGGACTTAATTGTAGAACTAGTATGGTGACATAGTATATGGTAGCTATGCCGCCTATGATTGATATTTATGATGCTATTCGTTTTTGAAACATATATGCACTAGTAATAATATCAAATGATTTCTCTTTATACGTACCAAGCATATTTGGCTATTATAAGGTAAAACTCTATCCTCCGGCTTGCGTTGCATTGTGTGATGGGACCTGAGTCTTATAATAGCTTCATTCTTTCTAAAAGCATTGCGATTGTCTTAAAAAGAATTTACCTTGTTTTAATTGCACTAGCAATCACTGGAGTAAACCCGTTCCGCGAAAGTGGCGTGGTCCTATGATTTGCTATTACTATTGTTTAACTGTTAAATGGATTCCTCATACCAGTCCCCATGACTGACTCGTTGTTTGTTTCACTTTGCAAACACGGGTGCCCTTATTTTCACACGGGCAGCCTAGTATACAGGTGACAGGTGGTTTTTGGTTCTGCACTGCTGCACAGCATGCACTTTTGGCTCATGGCGAGGCTGACTTCATAGTGATGACTTAGATATTTTCCGCCATTCCTGTATTTATGTTATGATTCCGCCACTGGCGATGCAGACTGATTTACTTTCCGTATTTCTCCCTATATGTATATGTATTCCGCCTTCGGCGATGTAGACTGATACTCTTATTATGTCACTGCATGTATGTATTCCGCCTTTGGCGATGATGACTGATCACTTCCTTTTCTTTTTACTAAGTGTATCCCCACGTTATGCTACTCTGATATTCCTACATGTTGTGATTCCGCTGTCATATCCATGTAAAATTATTTTATTTATTGTTTCTGCTATTATCTGTACTGTGCTATGATGATTAATGTGTTATTTCCTAATGATTATCCTTAATACCGCCCCTCGGATTTTGGGATCGTCACATGAATGATGTTTGATTGATATAAATTTCCTCCGGGAAATAATATCGTTGTTTGCACACCTGTTTTTATTCGATAGTTAAATCACAGACTATCGAAGTTTTGACCATTTTAACGTTGTTAATATGGAGAGACCGGTTGGATTATTATCCAAAGAACCACTCTGTATTGGCATAAGCGTTGCGAATTTTATATGCCAAAGGAAATTGAAGACGGAGTTATGCAAGGGCTATCCTGTTTACAGAATAGTGGCTTCGGTTCATCCTATTCCTGGGTGACTTGTATGGACGGATGTCTGACAGAATATGTCCAGACGATCACTTATATTGATTTCTCCAACTGTACCAAGAGTGGAAGCGGAGAAGGAAACTTCTCTTAGCTAACACATAATGTATGGTTGAGGACATCAATCGTTGATTGGATGGATTTGATGATGTGACATTCAAAGTGAATCTGATGTGATGATAAAGCGTAGCTTCTAGCCTCATCATCCGGTAAATGACAGAAATCGGGCAGGTAGCATGGCTAAGTCGGTCGCACCGAAGTAGGGTGTATAATCACCTGATCTAGAGTTTCATTTACTTCTAAAAATCTATTGTTGATGCTGTCCCATTCGGGAAACGGTTGCTGATCCCAACTGTTGGTGATATACATTCGATA
The DNA here is from genome assembly GCA_030737875.1 of Allium sativum. Classification (NCBI taxonomy): domain Eukaryota; kingdom Viridiplantae; phylum Streptophyta; class Magnoliopsida; order Asparagales; family Amaryllidaceae; genus Allium; species Allium sativum. The sequence continues at coordinate 655,880,350 of CM060923.1, read as the reverse complement.
CACTCAAGCGAAATGAGTGGTCGGTCATGTGTGGCCGGGTTGCAAGATGTTCTTGTTGAACCCAGTGTATTCCTCTCTAGAGGTACACGAGCGATAGGTGTTTCCATGCCTTGTCATAGTTGGAAATCCATTACCCAATACGTGCTTGCGGTTTTGATTGTATACTATATATGCAGAACGTGAGATGAAAGCGTTTCTGCTAGATGATTATATATATACTGTGGTTGATAGACATTATTATAATATCAAAAGGTTTTTGATATAAAGATATTTTGGATTCTCATAAGGGAAAACCCGTTCCGTTATACGGCGTGGTCTTATGAGATATCATTTACCTGTTTGAACTGTTTTAAAATGTTTTACTCATACCAGTCCCATGACTGACCCGGAGTTTACTTTGTTGTTTTCCCTAAACTCTTGGGTGCCTAAATTTGTACGGGCAGTCAAGTAGTCGGGATTTACAGATATACTGGAAGAGCTTGGAGCAGGAGGCTTCAGGATCATATAGCTATTATTATTTCCGCTGTGTTGTAAGTGCTGTACTTTGATAATGATATGTATATGCAAGTACAGATTTGTATTTCAAAGTTATGTTATGAAATATATTTATTCGTTCCGCTGTGAGATTCGTGTTACTCTGATATTGTGTTCTTCTTCTTCTTCTATTCTAAGTTTCTATCTTATCTTTCCTCACCCTCTAATTTCTTTCACTAATTACCAGGATTTTTCGATGTTTTGGTTATCGACATCGTGCTTATGTCGATAACCAAAGTCGCTCAAAATCCGGGTCGTTACATGAGTTTTATAGATGCTTTAAAATGTAGGATAGCAAACATGCAGCAGTGTTTTACCTGATTACTTAGTCACTAAGCAACCTGCTCAGTCAGTATCAAAATATGAATATTCTACTAATATTTGAAAAAAAATTCTTCTTATTACACAAATTCTACTCCCAAAGTCGAAACGTGTTTTTAAAAACATTATTATTTAATGATGAGTATTATATGTATTTGAAATGGTAGAGTTTCAAACATACGGCAGTGTTTTACCTGAATACTTGAGCACCAAGAAACCTACTTATTCGATGCAAACATCAAAGTTTCACTTGTATTTTGAAACTTTCTTGATCTTATTGGCGCGGATCCAGGGTCCAAACGGTAATATGCAAATGATGAGTGTTGTATATGGTTTAAAATGTAGAATAGCAAACATACGGCACTGTTTTACCTGATTACTTGGTCACCAAGCAACCTGCTCAGTTAATATTAAAATATGAATATTCTACTAAGATTTGAAAACTTTTTCGTCTTATTCACATGAATTTTACTCCCAAAGTCGAAACGTGTTTTTAAAAACATTATTATTTATTGATGAGTACTATATGTATTTGAAATTGTAAAGTTTCAAACATGCGGCAGTGTTTTACCTGATTACTTGAGCAACAAGAAACCTACTTATTCGATGCAAACAACAAAGTTTCACTTATATTTTGAAACTTTCTTGATCTTATTGGCGCGGATCCAAGGTCCAAACAGTAATATGAAAATGATGAGTGTTATTGATGCTTTTAAATGTAGAATGGCAAACATGCGACAGTGTTTTACCTGATTACTTAGTCACTGAGCAGCCTGCTCAGTCAATATGAAAATATGAATATTATACTAATATTTGAAAACTTTTTCGTCTTATTCACATAAATTCTACTCCCAAAGTCGAAAAGTGTTTTTAAAAACACTATTATTTAATGATGAATATTATATGTATTTTAAAATGGTTGAGTTTCAAACATGCGGCAATGTTTTACCAGATTACTTGAGCACCAAGAAACTTACTTATTCAATGCAAACATCAAAGTTTCACTTATATTTTGAAACTTTCTTGATCTTATTGGCGCGGATCCAGGGTCCAAACGGTAATATGCAAATGATGAGTGTTATAGATGCTCTAAACTGTAGAATAGCAAACATGCAGCAGTGCTTTACCAGATTAATTAGTCAATAAGCAACCTGTTCAGTCAATATGAAAATATGAATTTTCTACTAATATTTGAAAACTTTTTCGTCATATTCACACAAATTTTACTTCCAAAGTCGAAACGTGTTTTTAAAAACACTATTATTTAATAATGAATATTATATGTATTTGAAATAACAGAGTTTCAGATATACGGCAGTGTTATACCTGATTACTTGAGCACCAAGAAACCTACTTATTCGATGCAAACAATAGTGTTTCACTTAAATTTTTAAATTTTCTTGATCTTATTGGCACGGATCCAGGGTCCAAACGGTAATATGCAAATGATGAGTGTTATAGAAGCTTTAAAAAGTAGAATAGCAAACATGCGGTAGTGTTTTACCTAATTACTTAGTCACTAAGCAACCTACATAGTCAATATGAAAATATGAATATTCTACTAATATTTGAAAGCTTTTTCGTCTTATTCACACAAATTATACTCCCAAAGTCAAAACGTGTTTTTAAAAACACAATTATTTAATGATGAATATGATATGTATATGAAATGGTAGAGTTTCAAACATGAGGCAGTGTTTTAATTGATTACTAAGCACCAAGAAACCTACTTATTCGATGCAAACATCAAAGTTTCACTTATATTTTGAAACTTTCTTGATCTTATTGGTGCGGATCCAGGGTCCAAATGGTAGTATGCGAATGATGAGTGTTATAGATGCTTTAAAATGTAGAATAGCAAACATGCGGCACTGTTTTACCTGATTTCTTAGTCACTAAGTAGCCTGCTCAGTCAATATGAAAATATGAATACTCTACTAATATTTGAAAACTTTTTCAACTTATTCACACAAATTCTACTCCCAAAGTCGAAACATGTTTTTAAAAACACTATTATTTAATCATGAGTATTACATGTATTTGAAATGGTAGAGTTTCAAACAAGCGGCAGTGTTTTAGCTGATTGCTTGATCACCAAGAAACCTACATATTCGATGCAAAGATCAAAGTTTCAATTATAATTTGAAACTTTCTTGATCTTATTGGCGCGGATCCAGGGTCCAAACGGTAATATGCGAATGATGAGTGTTATAGATGCTTTAAAATGTAGAATAGCAAACATGCGACAGTGTTTTACCAGATTACTTAGTCACTAGGCAACCTGCTCAGTCAATATGAAAATATGAATATTCTACAAATATTTGAAAACTTTTTCGCCTTATTCACACAAAATCTACTCCCAAAATCGAAACGTGCTTTTAAAAACACTATTATTTAATGATGAGTATTATATGTATTTGAAATGGTAGAGTTTCAAACATGCGGCAGTGTTATACCTGATTACTTGAGCATCAAGAAACCTACTTATTCGATGCAAACATCATAGTTCCACTTATATTTTGAAACCTTCTTGATCTTATTGGCGCGGATCCAGGGTCCAAACGGTAATATGTAAATGATGAGTGTTATAGAAGCTTTAAAATGTAGAATAGCAAACATGCGGCAGTGTTTTACCTGATTACTTAGTAACTAAGCAACCTGCTCAGTCAATATTAAAATATGAATATTCTACTAATATTTGAAAACTTTTTCGTCTTATTCACACAAATTCTACTCCAATGTCGAAACGTGTTTTTAAAAACACTATTTTTTAATGACGAGTATTATACGTATTTGAAATGGTAGAGTTTCAAACATGCGGTAGTTTTTACCTGATTACCTGAGCACCAAGAAACATACTTATTCAATGCAAACATCAAAGTTTCACTTATATTTTGAAACTTTCTTGATCTTATTGGCGCGGATCCAGGGTCCAAACGGTAATATGCAAATGATGAGTGTTATAGATGGTTTGAAATGTAGAATAGCAAACATGCGGCAGTGTTTTACCGGATTACTTAGTCACTAAGCAACCTGCTTAGTCAATATGAAAATATGTATATTCTACTAATATTTGAAAAGTTTTTCGTCTTATTCACACAAATTCTACTCCCAAATTCGAAACGTGTTCTTAAAAACACTATTATTTAATAATGAGTATGATATGTATTTGAAATGGTAGAGTTTCAAACATGCGGCAGTATTTTACCTAATTACTTGAGCACCAAGAAACCAACTTATTCGTTGCAAACAACAGAGTTTCACTTATATTTTGAAACTTTCTTGATATTATTGGCGCGGATCCAGGGTCCAAACAGTAATATGAAAATGATGAGTGTTATTGATGCTTTCACATGTAGAATGGCAAACATGCGACAGTGTTTTACCTGATTACTTAGTCACTAAGCAGCTTGCTCAGTCAATATGAAAATATGAATTTTCTACAAATATTTGAAAACTTTTTCGTCCCATTCACATAAATTCTACTCCCAAAGTCGAAATGTGTTCTTAAAAACACAATTACTTAATGATAATTAATATATGTATTTGAAATGGCAGACTTTTAAATATGCGGCAGTACTTTACCTGATTACTTGAGCACCAAGAAACCTACTTATTCGATGCAAACATCAAAGTTTCACTTATACTTTTAAACTTTCTTGATCTTATTGGCGCGGATCCAGGGTCCAAACGGTAATATGCAAATGATGAGTGTTATAGATGCTTTAAAATGTAGAATAGCAAACATGCGGCAGTGTTTTACATGAATACTTAGTCATTAAGCAACCTGCTCTGTCAATATGAAAATATGAGTATTCTGCTAATATTTGAAAACTTTTCTCTTATTCACACAAATTCTACTCCCAAAGTCGAAACGTGTTTAAGCCCTTTTTTTTAATGATGTGTATTATATGTATTTGAAATGGCAGAGTTTCAAACATGCGGCAGTGTTTTACCTTATTACATGAGCACCAAGAAACTTACTTATTCGATGCAAACATCAAAGTTTCACTTATATTTTGAAACTTTCTTGATCTTATTGGCGCGGATCTAGGGTCCAAACAGTAATATGCAAATGATGAGTGTTATAGATGATTTAAAATGTAGAATAGAAAACATGCGGAAGTGTTTTAACTAATTACTTAGTCACTAAGCAACCTGCTCAGTCAGTATGAAAATATGAATATTCTACTAATATTTGAAAACTTTTTCGTCTTATTCACACAAATTCTACTCCCAAAGTCGAAACGTGTTTTTAAAAACACTATTATTTAATGATGAGTGTTATATGTATTTGAAATGGTAGAGTTTCAAACATTCGACAGTGTTTTACCTGATTACTTGAGCACCAAGAAACCTACTTATTCGATGCAAACATCAATGTTTCACTTATGTTTTGAAATTTCTTGATCTTATTGGCGTGGATGCAGGGTCCAAACGGTAATATGCGAATGAGGAGTGTTATAAATGCTTTAAAATGTAGAATAACAAACACACGACAGTGTTTTACCTGATTACTTAGTCATTAAGCAACCTGCTCAATCAATATGACAATATGAACATTCTACTAATATTGAAAACTTTTTCGTCTTATTCACACAAATTCTACTCCCATAGTCGAAACGTATTTTTAAAAATACTATTATTTAAGGATGAGTATTATATGTATTTGAAATGGTAGGCGTAAGTGTTTTACCCGATTACTTGAGCACTAAGAAACCTACTTATTCGATGCAAACATCAAAGTTCCACTCATATTTTCAAACTTTCTTGATCTTATTAGCGCGAATCCAGGGTCCAAACGGTAATATGAAAATGATGAGTGTTATAGATGCTTTAAAATGTAGAATAGCAAACATGCGACAGTGTTTTACCTAATTATTTAGCCACTAAGCAACCTACTCAGTCAATATGAAAATATGAATATTCTACTAATATTTGAAAACTTTTTCACCTTATTCACACAAATTCTACTCCCAAAGTCGAAACGTGTTCTTTAAAACACTATTATTTAATGATGAGTATTATATGTATTTGAAATGGTGGAGTTTCAAACATGCGGCAGTGTTTTACCTGATTACTTGAGCACCAAGAAACCTACTTATTCGATACAAACATCAAAGTTTCACTTATACTTTGAAACTTTCTTGATCTTATTGGCGTGGACCCAAGGTCCAAATGGTAGTATGCAAATGATGAGTGTTATAAATGCTTTAAAATATAGAATAGCAAACATGCGGTATTGTTTTACCTGATTACTTAGTCACTAAGCAACCTGCTCAATCAATATGAAAATATGAATATTCTGCTAATATTTGATAACTTTTTCGTCTTATTCACACAAATTCTACTTCCAAAGTCGAAATGTGTTCTTAAAAACATTATTATTTGATGATGAGTATTATATGTATTTGAAATGGTTGAGTTTCAATCATGCGGCAGTGTTTTACCTGATTACTTGAATACCACGAAACCTACTTATTCGATGCGAACATCAGAGTTTCACTTATATTTTGAAACTTTCTTGATCTTATTGGCGCGGATCTAGGGTCCAAACGGTAATATGCAAATGATGAGTGCTATAGGTACTTTAAAATGTAGAATAGCAAACATGCGGCAGTGTTTTACCTGATTACTTAGTCACTAAGCAACTGCTCAATCAATATGAAAATATGAATATTCTACTAATATTTGATAAATTTTTTGTCTTATTCACACAAATTCTACTCCCAAAGTTGAAATGTGTTCAAAAACATTATTATTTAATGATGAGTATTATATGTATTTGAAATGGATGAGTTTCAAACATACGATAGTGTTTTACCTTATTACTTGAGCACCACGATCCCTACTTATTCGATGCGAACATCAAAGTTTCACTTATATTTTGAAACTTTCTTGATCTTACTGGCACGGATCCAGATTCCAAACGGTAATATGCAAATGATGAGTGCTATAGATGCTTTAAAATGTAGAATAGCAAACATGCGGCAGTGTTTTACCTGATTACTTAGTCACTAAGCAACCTGCTCAGTCAATATGAAAATATTAATATTCTACTAATATTAGAAGCTTTTTCGTCTTATTCACACAAACTCTACTCCCAAAGTCGAAACGTGTTTTTAAAAACACTATTATTTAATGATGAGTATTAAATGTATTTGAAATGGTAGAGTTTCAAACATGCGGCAGCGTTTTACCTGATTACTTGAGCACCAAGTAACCTATTTATTCGATGCATACATCAAAGTTTTACTTATATTTTGTCACTTTCTTGATCTTATTGGCGCGGATCCAGGGTCCAAACGGTAATATGCAAATGATAAGTGTTATAGATGCTTTAAAATGCAGAATAGCAAACATGCGACAGTGTTTAACCTGATTACTTAGTCACTAAGCAACCTGCTCAGTCAATATGAAAATAGGTATATTCTACTAATATTTGATAACTCTTTCATCTTATTCACACAAATTCTACTCCAAAAGTCGAATCGTGTTTTTAAAAACACTATTATTTAATGATGAGTATTATAGTTGTCTGAAATGATAGAGTTTCAAGCATGCAACAGTGTTTTACCTGATTACTTGAGCACCAAGAAACCTACTTATTTGATGCAAACATCTAAGTTTCACTTATATTTTGAAACTTTCTTGATTTTATTAGCGCAGATCCAGGGCCCAAAAAGTAATATGCAAATGATAAGTGTTATAGATGCTTTAAAATGTAGAATAGCAAACATGCGACAGTGTTTTACCTGATCACTTAGTCACTAAGCAACCTGCTCAGTCAATACGAAAATATGAATATTCTACTATTATTTGAAAACTTTTTCATCTTATTCACACAAATTCTACTCCCAAAGTCGAAACGTGTTTTTAAAAACACTATTATTTAATGATGAGTATTATATGTATTTGAAATGGTAGAGTTTCAAACATGCGGTAGTGTTTTACCTGATTACTTGAGCACTAAGAAACCTACTTATTCCCTGCAAACATTAATGTTTCACTTATATTTTTAAAATTTCTTGATCTTATTGGCGCGGATCTAGGGTCCAAATGTTAATATGCAAATGATGAGTGTTATAGATGCTTTAAAATGTAGAATAGCAAACATGCGGCAGTATTTTACCTGATTACTTAGTCACTAAGCAACCTGCTTAGTCAATATGAAAATATGAATATTCGACTAATATTTGACAACTTTTTCGCCTTATTCACACAAGGTCGAAACGTGTTTCTAAAAACCATATTATTTAATGATGAGTATTATATGTATTTGGAATGGTAGAGTTTCAAACATGCGGCAATGTTTTACCTGATTACTTGAGCACCAAGAAACCTACTTATTCGATGCAAACATCAAAGTTTCACTTATATTTTGAAACTTTCTTTATCTTATTGGTGCGGATCCCGGGTCCAAACAGTAATATGCAAATGATGAGTGTTATAGATGCTTTAAAATGTAGAATAGCAAACATGCGGCAGTGTTTTAACTGATTACTTAGTCACTAAGCAACCTGCTCAGTCAATATGAAAATATGAATATTATACAAATATTTGAAAACTTTTTCGTCTTATTCACACAAATTCTACTCTGAAAGTCGAAACGTGTTTTTCAAAATACTATTATTTAATGATGAGTATTATATATATTTGTAATGGTAGAGTTTCAAATATTCGGCAGTGTTTTATCTGATTACTTGAGCACCAAGAAACCTACTTATTCGATGTAAACATCAAAGTTTCACTTATACTTTGGAACTTTCTTGATCTTATTGGCATGGATCCAGGGTCCAAACGGTAATATGCAAATGAGGAGTGTTATAGATGCTTTAAAATGTAGAATAACAAACATGCGGCAGTGTTTTACCTAATTACTTAGTCATTATGCAACCTGCTCAATCAATTTGAAAATATGAATATTCTACTAATATTTGAAAACTTTTTCGTCTTATTCACACAAATTCTACTCCCATAGTCAAAACGTATTTTTAAAAATACTATTATTTAATGATGAGTATTATATGTATTTGAAATGGTAGAGTTCAAAACATGCGACAGTGTTTTACCTGATTACTTGAGCACCAAGAAACCTACTTATTCGACGCAAACATCATAGTTTCACTTATATTTTGAAACTTTCTTGATCTTATTGGCGCAGATCTAGGGTCCAAACGGTAATATGCAAATGATGAGTGTTATAGATGCTTTAAAATGTAGAATAGCAAACATGCGGCAATGTTTTACCTGATTACTTACTCACTAAGCAAGCTGCTAAGTCAATGTAATAACCCGGAAATTCTGAGCTAATTTAAAAATTTTATTTTGTGCAATTTTAATGAATTTTGAATATTTAAAATGAATTATTTTAAATAATATCGACGAGAAATTTATTTTGAATAGAATTCGAACGTATATATTTGTGTAGAGCGTTGTTAGAATATAAATATTTTATATTAATTATAAAAGGAATTGAAAATGGTGCGGTAGTTCGAATATTCGATTTCAAAGTTCAAAAGATTGTACTGGGTGCAAAATAAATCGGATTTTGGCGAAACCAGAAATATTAGAATCCAACTGAGAATATCTTTCCAACGAATCCGAAAAATCGAAATTTCATAGCGGGAATCAAAAGTTACGTCCAGTTGAATATTCAGAATAGTCGTTATGGAAATTATATATAACCCAAAAAAGTCATATTTTGCATACGGATGAATTTGGGATCGAAACCACTTCCATTGAGTTCAAAATGCCGTTTAGAACTCCGAAAAGTATAAGCTTCGATATATTCCGATATCCGGAATAGTGGCAATTGGCAGGAGCTTTTCGGTTAGCAAAACATAGCCCTTAAAAAGTGAAATTTTGCATATGAGCTCAGAATTCGACGAAATAAATTTTTCTGGATTCAAAATTACAAATCATTGTTGAGTTCCAAAGGGCGTGTCGAACGGAGTTAGTATGTGGCCGTGCGAGCTAAAACAGTTCAGGGTAAAACAAGTAGTCATTTTACAAAGGAACATTATTGATACGACCTCAGAATTCGAATCTACTTTTTTTCTGGATCTGTATCGTCTAATAATGGTTACACCCAAGAGGACTTGATTTTTGGAGTTAGCATGTGAGCGTGCAAGAAGAAATGGTGCGCCAAAATAGCATTTTTAGAGCTTGTTTGAGCATTTTTGAGAATTTTAACGAACGGTCAAACGAACTCGGAATTCGACCAAAATTGTTTCGTTGAACTCGTCTTCACGTCTGCTATATCGTGTCCGAAATCCACGGCAATCAGAGATCGTTTGCATTCGGGCGATACGCGGAAACAGACATATAAACCACTTCTCTTCCTTTACACTTCATTATTTTCCTTCTACTTTCACCATTTTCTTTCAAAAATGGCCTCCTCCCACAAAACCCGCTGCCGCCCCTCCTCCACTGCCACCACCACCTCTGGCAGCCACCACCTCCCTCCGGCGCCCCCTCCTTCTCCTCCTCTTCCTCCTCCCCTCTCTCTCCTCCTTTTTCCCTCTTCAAAATCACAAACCCTACCCCAAAACCACCACCACCCGCCTCCGTGGACCCCACCCCACCATCAGCGGCCTCCCCCACGTCCATCAGGTCCGGCGCCCCACCTATGGACACCCAACTCCGGCCGTGGGCCCCTCCTCAAAAATCACATTTTTCACTAATTTCCCATTTTGCACAAAACACCCTGTCACTATTTCGCCCATAACTCCCAAACCGTGCATTTTTAGCCAAAACTCCTCTAGACCAAAGTTGTAGAGCACGATTTTATCTTCGATTTGGACATATGGAAGTCATGTTTTGGAGTTCGGAGCTGCTCGGAAAACGCGTTCAAAGTCTGCTGTCCAAAAGCTGTAAAAAATCGTGTACATTCGCGAATTCTGGCGAATTGGAGCATTTTTTGCAAAAAGCCCCATAGGCGAAAGTTGTTCAGAATGGCGTGCTTATGCTAAAAAAAAGATGGATTGAAGATTAGGGCTTGTATGGGAAGATTGGAGCTCGAACAACAATTCAGCAAGTCAGAAAACGTGTTAGAGAAAAATCAAGGTGAGAATTTCTCACTTTAAATCTTGTTTTTCTAGTTAAATATATATATTAGGATGCAGACGGTGCTTAGCAGCATCCAGCACCCGTCTTCCATAGACCATGGACGGCTTGTTTATTTATTTGATTGTTTGGTGATTGATTTATTGGTTTGGTTGATTAATTTGATTGAATTTGTTTGGGATGTGAAATGGGATTGATTAAATTGGTATGTGTATGGCGTGGGCCATTATTAGACCGGGGATAAGGCTAGGCCTTGTCCCGTTTCTAGTATCGTGCCATTATGCCGCCGAAATTTTCTAAAATAAGTTAGAAAAATAAAAATATCATTTTATTGAATAAATGAACTGAGTAGGAATTCATGTGTTGAAATAAATTAATTATCGTTAAAAATATAATTTTTAACGTGAATGTGAATAAATAAATATTCATTTACAAACCGGACGGTTTGTTTATGAACACCTATTTGAAGGACATTGATTGGGATGATAAATTTTACACGTCGCCCAACTGCACAAATAATATTCAGTGTTTGTGGATTGAAACCCCACACGGGTGTTGGGACGATATTTGGCGTACACTAATCCCAATTATTTAGTTGTTTGTCAATCGATTGGTCGACAGCCTGTGTAAGCGTTAATTATTTATATTTAATGCCTATGCAGTTGTGTGGTGCACTTTGGATGATGGTTGATTATTTATCATTGCTATTATATACGTGTGTTGTATAGGAATCCATATAATTAATATTATATGGTAATTGATTGGGCCTCATTCCAATTGGGAAAATAAAGAATATTATAAAATATAGATTCATGTGTTGTCAGTACTCATGCGTTGAGAATAGTCATGTGTTGAAATAAATAAATATTCATGTATTGAGTAAAATATTTTAACAATAAAATTTACATCTTTATCATATATAAAATTAGAAACTAACTGGAAAATAGATAAGATGAGTGGTCTCCTGGGTATTGATCTGATGTTGGTTTCGGCCTTCGGGGTTAATACTTAGGGAATCGTTCTCTTACTAATTTACGATTGGAGTCTAATTAAAAATTAAACGATAGAAATCATAATTTTATAAAATATAGTAAATAACTAAAATAGGCACATGTTGACGGTACTCATGTGTTGAGATTAGTCATGTGTTGAAAGAAATATAGATTTATGTGTTGAATAGAATAAATATTCATTTGTTGAATAGAATAACGAAGTTATTGAAAAATATAAAGCCGTGTTGATTAGAGATGCGCTATTTTGACGCGAACGATATTTATATCGATTATATTCATTTTTATAATGAATATTGAAAAAAAAAGAATTTATAATGGAAAATTCAATTTTGATTTGAATTTGAAATGAAGGTTGAAATTGTTTTTGAAACAAATTTGAAACGATTTATAAAATTCGTTTTAAAAGGAAATCGACGAAATATATATAATACATATATTATATATATAATGGCCTAAACGGAACGCGCCGCGCTGCGGCAGTTCGTGAATTTCGACAATTGACTTCGAATGGACATTACGGGAGATCCGGACGTCGGATTCTCCTAAAACGGAACCGTTGGGTTCGTATCGAAAAGAGCTTTCCAATGAATATTAGAAATTTGAAATCTAACGGTTGGATTTGGAATTATGTCCAAATCAAATTTGGAAAAGGTCGTTGTAAGTGCAGTTCGATGGCCGTTGATGGAAATCGACTGTACGGGCCTTAATAAAATTATTGAAAATATTAATAATTTGTGTAAAATCATAATATATGAATTGGAAAGAATTGGGATGAAAAATCCCACATTTGAAAGGACAAAAAAAATTTTTTATCGAGATGAACTAGTTTTGAACTAGAATTAAAATCCAATTATTTTTAAATAAATAAATTGGATTTGAAATGGGTTATAAATAACCAGAATTTCCAATATATGAATTGTAATGGATTTGAATCGAAATTGTCTTTGGAATATTTCGATATTAGATTCCGCGATTATACCGATATTTTGGAGGAAATTTGGAAGATGTATTTTATATCGTTATTTCCAAAGCGATATTTGTGGATTTCAAAATTTGATATTGAATATAAGCCGATATATTTTCTATTCAAAGCCTTGTATTTAATATCAAATGGGATTTGGGTTTGTCGTGAGTGGTGTCTTCATCAACACTGTTCTTAAACCCCGTTGAGAAAAGATTAAATCTTTTTATTTAGATTTAATGAAGTATACCAATTAATTAATATATTTAATTGGAATTGAATTAGAATTGATTTGTGGGTTTATCATGAACAGTGTTTTAAACAACACTTGTTCTTTAACTCGTTAATAAATAGAATGTGATTTGGGTTTATCGCGAACTGTGTTTTAAATGACATTAGTTCTTTAACCCAGTAAAATGAGTTTTAATGAATCTGTAATTAGATTGAAATGTGAATTGATAATTTAAATTATCAAATTTGGAAAGTGAGCGAGAATGGAGTATCACCAGTTTTGCTCCAAAGCGATAGTTAAATCTTTAATTAGATTTGAATGCGAAATGGTAATTAATGTTACCAATAACACCGTGGTGTTAGATATGGAGTATTATCAGTTTTGCTTCATGGGTTGAATAGGTTGGGGTTGGGAAATAAAATAAATAATTACTTCGGTGTTGTTCGCTAATCCCGGCTAGTTTGGAAAACCTTAACATAGTCTGAAACGACATCCAAAGGAAGATTAAAGAATAAATTTAAAAGAATTTATCTTTGATAAAATTAATGGGAACATTTCCCTAAGATTGTGAACTATAGAAACTAACTATAGGTTAGCTAAGAAGAATGGTTTCCTGGGTATTGATCTGATGTTGGTTTCGGCCTTCGGGGTTAATATTTGGGGAATTGTTCTCTTGCTAATTTACGGTTAGTGACTGATGAATTGGAATGAGGCGTATGTTGTGTTTGTGTAACATTTGTTTATTATATATGCTGGTTATTCGGAAAGGCCGGGTTTATACCCATTCTGAGTAACCGATTCGACGATATGTCGAAGATGAAGACGGTGGTCGAAGATCGGAGGTCTTCACATCGTTTGGGTGATTATTGATGATCTTGATTGGGTTGTACACCCAAGAAGATGGAAATAGTTAGTGATCGTCCAGACGTATTTGGAGATCAATGGATATGCGAGGTATAAAGTGCCTCCGGTTTCGTTCAGAACCAGAATGGACATGTAAATGGATTGTGTGTCTGACATTAGATTTTGTTCTGTGTTGATTGATTTCTGTTAAATATATATCTATTTGGCAGCGGAGAATTTATTCTCTTGCTTAACGCCCTTCTCTGAGACGTACGAGCTCAGAGGTTATATATCGATAGATATCGGTCGCATGGCATGAATTGCCTGTGTGGCACGCTGAGATGGAGTGAACAAGGCTTCTGTTGAAAAGCAGAGTCTTGTGGTTGATGATCAAAACACGACTTTAATACAGCATAGCTTTGTGTATAGTGTGAATTCCCGAGCCTCACACCTCGGTATGAGTTAAAAACGGAATACTGGCCGCTGGGAGAACACGACGTTTCTTTCTAGTTATGGGTGGTGTTAGTGTTTTACTAGCCCTGACATCGTTGATTATTATACCTATGTGGATGTTGGATTGCGAGGCGCCACGATTATAGGTCTGTAAGGACCGGGAAACATGTGTTCAGGAATTGCCAATCCTCAAACGTAAGAGAGGACCGGCCCAGCCGATTCCAAGGGTTGCCCAAAGAGAGTAGTCCTGAGACATTTGCGAGATTGTATCGAAGTGGAGAGGAGCTTGCCCCTTGCCTCGACTCATGACGGAAATCCAATTTCCAATACGTGATATTGCGGTTTTATTTGTAGAGCCTAGTATGGCGACATAGTAGATGGTAGCTATGCCGCCTATGATTGATATTTATGATTGTATATAAAATCAGAAACTAACTGGAAACGATCTAAGATGGGTGGTTTCCTGGGTATTGGTCTGATGTTGGTTTCGGCGTTCGGGGTTAATACTTAGGGAATCGTTCTCTTACTAATTTACGGTTGGAGTCTGATTAAGAATCAAAAGATAAAATTTCGCGTATCAAGCATTCTTTGGCTGTTATAAGGTAAAACCCTGTCCTACGACTTGCGTTGCATTGTGTGATGGGACCTGGGTCTTATAGCAGCTTCATTTTTCTTTACTTAGCATTGCGCTGTTTGTTTTATGCACTGGTATTCTTGGGAGGAAACTTGTTCCGTGTTATACGGCGTGGTCCCTTGATTTACCGAACTTTAAAAATTGAATTAATAACTGTTGTTAGATCAAAATTTGGCTCTAACACCCAAATTGTTCTGATTCGTAGAAAATTATAACTGAAAAACGAGGAAAAAGCAGAGAACACACAAGGTTTATAGTGGTTCGGCGTTAACATGCCTACGTCCACTTTATATGCTATTGATTATACTTTGAATGCTAGTACAACCGATGATTTCTCTTAAACTCACTCTTACAATTATGATTTCTCTCAGTAATATCGAAATAGGACTGATAAGAAATAGTGGTATGATAGTAATGGTGGAATCAATACTCAATACTGCCAAAAGATCCCGAAAAATGCCAAACTCTGGGTTATTTATAGCTGATTCTATCAGGCGGATCACGGTCACACATGGCGCAAATCCCGAGAATATCGGATCGGGTCGAGGCTTGATGAAGAATTGGTCAATATGACAGTTGTAGACAGGTGTCGCGAGATCCATGCATCTCGGATCATGATGGACTTAGTCGGGAGCTTCGCCACATCTTCGTGGATCAGATCGGTTCGTGATGGCGAAGGAGGGATCGGGTCGCGACCCGCTGCAGCGATCCGATGGTGCGATCCAAAGGGGGGCAATCTGCATGAGCGATCCGCCTTTCTGTGAACTAAAGGAGAGAAATCTCATACTTTCTTCTTATGTGTTGAACCTTGGTGGCTTGGTCAAAAAGCTAGCCAACATTTTGCCCCCTCGAAGTATGTTTTATCGAGAATGGAACATGCTTCGAAGCTGCGGAAACATCTTTTCACCGAATAGTGTGAATCAACGGTTGCGTCTATCTAAAATGTCGTATCACTTCGGAAAGTTGTATCCCTTCGATTTATAAAAGTATCGATTAAACCTTCAATCTCTTCTTTGTTCATCGGATAATTCTCATTTCTGGAATATTTTGGAGACTTAATCGTCAACTTGCCAGGTAAACCTTTTGAGAGCTTTCTTCTTCTTCTTCTTTTTTTAGTGATCATTATTGGACTCGGATGCCGGAATGTGGTGCGGATCATGGGAACGAGGCTCGTCGCGATCCATTGTTTAAATGGGTCTTCAGTGAAGCGGGTCGCGACTATTTCTCCGATGGGCTTGGACTCGTGGCCCAACAGGCCTCTACAGATCGAACGAGACAAAAAAGGGAGACTAACAATCACGAACCCGTTTATATAAACCGAATCCATCTCGACTTTCCCCCTTCTTCTTCTTCTTCTCATCACGCGCCGCCAGCTCCCTTCGAGAGAAAACTCTAATATTCCTTTAAATCTCTAAAATCCCACTTATTTCCCCAATTTTCAGAAAGGTAATCTCATTAAAAGCTCTCTCGAGAGGATGAAGAGGAAGGAGAAGAAGGCATGGAAAGAACTGGTCAATTTGGATCGTGAGCGAGGCGATGGGTTTGGAGTGGTGGCGAGGCGATGGGAGAAAGGATGAAAATGGAAGATGGGTTTAACTTAGCGGATCGGGTCGCGGAAATGGTGGAGCTTCGGATCGCGGGGAATAGATGGTGGGACGGATCGCCATGATGTTACCACGATCCGTTTGAATGAAGAAAGCGAGTCGGAGTGCTTCACGATCCGAAGCCCTTCCTTGAACTTGTGCCTTTCCGCGCACCGATCCCTTTACCACGAACCGACCATATATCGCGATCCTGACCCTGCCTCGAGATCCATTCTCTGCGATCCGAGTCTTGGTGCACGATCCAATGAATTTTTTAAATTCTCACTGCAAGTTAATTCTAATACACCAATGGACAGTTAGGTTAGAGCCTTCAAGATGGACTTTCTGGACTAAACAACAGCATAAGTTGACTGCATATGACGACTAATCCTTCGATGATTGTTGATCTTTGTACTTTTCTTTAATGCACGCACATGCACACACTAGCACTTGCACACATGGGGGGGGGGACGAATAATTATATTCTTATTTCTCATGTTTACTCGCCTAAACAGTAATGTCGGATAACCGTTCCCCTTCAAGATCTGATACAGAGACGGATCCCGAGGTGTATGAGCACCACAACCCTGGGGTTCTTCCAATTAATCCAGAGGGTGCGGATTCTGGATCCGAATATGAGGCAGAAACAGAATCAGATCCGTCCGAGAGTACCTCGCTTGATGAGGAGTCCGAAGTAGACGACCGAGCTCCCGACGAAATTCCTGGTGCAATAGAAATAGAGAAATTCAGTGACTCTTTAGCTTCCAAACTTGATGACATAAAGCTTAAGAGAATTTGCTTGAGACATAGGATCCCCTGGGATAATGTGAGGACACCTAGCAGCGAAGATAGACCTCATTTGGCTCCGGAGGGGTATATGACAGTTAGCCGACTTATGTGCTGGGTAGGCGCTATTCCTCTGTTTCCTTTAATCGTCATTGAGACCCTAAAACGATTGGGTATTGCTCCAATGCAGCTTCATCCCAATGCCTACGCAGCCCTATATACCCTATACATCGCATATGCGGAAATCCTGCAAACTGAGCTCACGTTTAAAGATTTGAAATTTTTTTTACCTTTTCAAGCATCGCTCCACGGTAACCCCAAATTTTTCTTTCTTCGAATCGGTAGCAAATAGGAAGGTTTTGTCTGACGGGTACAACAACATAGGGGATCCCAAGGCTGATTGGTTCTATATAAAGAGACAGGCCGGGTGTTCAAGAAGATGGCTTAAACCAAGTAAATTTTAAACCTTTGAATAAATAACTTGTTTAAGAAATCGAAGCACTAACATGCTTCTTTTCTCTAAGCAGATCACGCCTTTCCAAAGACGGAAGGCTCAGTGTACAATAATCGACTGTCCCTTCTTCTGCAAAGCAAATCTGACTTCCTAAAGATCAAGAAATGTATTACTGACGAGAATCTTCACAAGCACCGCCTTCTGGATATAAGGTTTGGACTTGGTGCGGGCAGAAAACCTTACAAATACGTGCCCCCGGCTGAGGGAGAAGGAACGTCACGGGTAGCAGAAACAACTAAATTTCGTAAGAGCACTTCGCCGATAATCATCCAGGACGACGAAGACCTAAATGTATATAGAGGAGATGAGGCCCGTGCTGACGAGTCTAAGGAAACCCTAGTCTCTCCGGGGGGTTTCCCCTCAAGGGCCTCTCTACCGGTTGAACTTGCTGCTCCCGATGATTTAACAGAGGAGCAGTTATTTAAACAACTGAGCAAGATTCCTCTTCCTGATGATGTATATACACAGGGAGACTTCGAAGGGGAGCCATTTTTCCCTATTTCTGAGGAAACAATTGTTCCAATTGGAGAACGAGGAACTACCCAGATGAGCCTGACTTCGGGCCCTGGTCTGTTAGGGGGAATTATATGGGATGCACAAATCACATGCACTGTCTGACCCCACACTTTTATACCAACAATATTCAAGGTTTTAATATGTACTTGTTTCTTTTGCAGGAAAGATGTCTCATAAACGATCTTATTCCTATCGCTCTCTCCGTGAAGGCACACCTAGTCCTCATCCAAATCCTGAGCGTGCTCGTAGCAGCAACCGAGGGGGAGACAGTCATTGGTCCCGGGATTCTCACAAGCCTACTTCTTCACAGTCCAGATCTCCATCAAAACAAACTTCTGGAAAGCCTCTCAGTCATCCGGTGCCGCCTACAGGAGGAAAGCAACTTTCCAATGACTTAACCCCTCCGAAGAGTGCACCCTCTCACAGCAGATCATCCAAAAAGCATCACGAGCCTAAGGATAAAAGCAAAGATCCAAACAAGGATTCTGAGAAGGAGAAAATTGACATTGTCCCTTCCAGCCAACAAAGTTTGAGTGCCCCCGGATCACGAGACTATATCCATGGCCCTGAGACTCAGGCCAAGTTGGAAAAATTATGAGAACAATTCCCTAATATCTTCTTCGAAAGGATGATGTTCATTCCAACTTTGGAACCAGTCCCTAAGAATTGGGATACTGAAGTCATCGGACACGTTCGCCATGTAGCCAACCAGTATGAGGTGATGAAGAAACATGCTGTAAATCTCTCAGACGTCATTCAAACGATTGAGATGGAAGCGCATAGGTCCAAAGTGAAGATAGATAACAATGAAAGGGCCAGGGTAAAAATGGAGAAAGACTTAGAAGATGCACAATCTTTGCTTGCCTTGGCTTAGCAAGATGCTAAGAATTAAAAAACAGAGTTGGAGGAGGCCAGGCAACGTTTTCATAATGAGCTCGATTCCAACAGCAAAGAGCGAGCGTTATTGAAGAAAGAGGTGGAAGATCTCAGGATGGCCAACACCGAACTAAAAACATCAAAGGATCACTTCGAGGCCGAAAAAGCTGCTTAGGAGAAAGAAAAGGCAAGCTTGAAAGATAGCTTAGCTCTGGCCGAAAAGGAGAATGCAATTCTGAATGATCAACTCGCGCGTGTAGATAAGCGCGCTATTCTTGCTGAAAATAATGTGGAAAGCGCCATTGAAATGACTATTGTTTCTAATGAAAAGCTCCTCGAGAGAGATAAGGATATCGAAGGATTTGAAGAAATGATGTTCGACTTACTTGGGCAGGTCATCAAGACCCGTAACATCTCCTGGATCCCAGAATACCATGTCACTCTAGCCAACATATGGGATGCAATCGTTGAGAGCGAGAAACAGCGATTAGGAGTTGATGAGATCGATGAGAATGAGTTGATGCAGACCATTCTTAAGGATAATGAACCTGAGGATTTAGAGAAAGGCAGACGCCTACTCCAAGAAGAAATTGAAAAAGAGAGAACTCGGGCGAAGAGGAGGAGCAGTTGCTCCTTATGAAAGGGGGACAGGATCCAGTATATGTGCCCCAAATTTCCGAGATCGATCCCAAAACTGGGTTGGTCGTAAGATTTTCCTCCCGATCAATAACTTCGCAACAAGCCTCTCAATCCTCTAGTTCTTCGCCGGAGCCTCTTGTTGATAAGAGGAAGAGAACAAAAGGTGATCGTTCGGATGTTGATAAGGAGGAGCCAGGGAAGCAGAAAAAGAGCAAGAAGCGCACATAGCCCCCTCCCCCCCCCCAGCATAAGTAGGATGCAGATATCAGTTCATATTTTGTCCTTAGGATTTTTAGGCTTTCCACTGGTCATGAAATGTAATTGTGGGGATGGCCGTCACTTTTGTTTAGGTTCCTCTTTATCTTGTAGGTTTGCAGTTTATGAATGAAAGTTTATTTCTTTTGCGTCATCGTGTACTTGCAGTCAATAAACTCCTCATATTTAGTCATAAGTCATTTGGCTATAACCAAGCTAAGATTATACTACAAATCATTCAAGCAACAGAAAGAATTTAACAATTTCTATGCATATTGCCCCCTATATTTGAATACGGGGGACTTGGAATTTTTTAGTAGAATTATAGTCCTTGAGGCGCCGAACCTCCGGTGCCTCTATACTTTCATGATCCATCAACGGGTTAAAGTTCGAACTCGTATCATGATCTGCTCACCGATCCTTTAACGGGGCAGGAATTCTGGGGACGCTGAGTCTCCAGCCTCCTTGTCAGCGCTTAATCACAGATGTTTTTATACTCTCCTGGAAGTCGCCAAGGTTAGAGTTCGAGCTCGGCTGTACAGTCGCCCCCCGATCCTTCAGCGGGGTAAGAGCTCTTTCTCAGCGCTTAATCATAGACGCTTTTATATTCTCCTGGCGGTCGCCAAGGTTAGAGTTCGAACTCGGCTGTTCAGTCGCCCCCCGATCCTTCAGCGGGGCAAGAGCTCTTTCTCAGCGCTCAATCATGGACACTTTTATACCCTCCTGGCGGCCGCCCAGGTTAGAGTTCTGTCAATGACGTGATTCACTCTATTGTACCTTCAAAGTTCTAGCTGCGGATTGCTCTCCATTTTGATGGAAGGCACCTGGAGTCACATGTTCCTGTGATTGCCACATAGTTTACAGCAAATTTCATAAAGATAAAAAAGCGGATAAATAATAGTGCAATAAAGGTAAACGACACATGGTGTTTTTATAGTGGTTCGGTCAAATCGTAACCTACATCCACTTTATAATCTTTTGCTTCAAAAATTGGTCTATTCTAGGCAAGTCGTGCCTTTTACATGGTCCTATGAAACAAAAGAATAAATTCGACATCTTTATGTCAGATAAGGCCGCAAATGTTGGGCATTCCACACTCTGGGGATTTCTTCTCCATCCACTGTAGCTAGCTTGAAGGTTCCATTACCAAGCCTTCGTAGAATGAAGTACGGTCCTTCCCACTTCGCACCCATTTGAGTCGGAGGTGGAAAGACACGCTTCAGAACCAAGTCTCCGAGTTCAAAGGTTCGGGCTCGAACCTTTTTGTTGTAGTATCGAGCGACCTGTTGCTTGTATCTCAAGGCACGCAAGTCTGCTTCATTCCTCTTCTCTTCTATTGAATCTAGGGATTCAACGAACAACTCGTTATTAGTCATCGGATCGTAATAAGTAACTCGGTGAGACGGTACTTTTAGCTCAACCGGGATGACTACTTCTGCTCCAAAAGCAAGAGAGAAGGGGGTATGGCCTGTTGCTGATTTATATGTCGTCCTGTAGGCCCACAATGCCAAGGGTAACTCATCGACCCACATAGCTTTGGCCCGCTTCAATCTTCTTTTGATAATGGACTTAATCACTTTATTAGCTGCTTCGATCTGTCCGTTCGACTGCGGATGTGCCACAGAGGTGTACCGTTTCTCAATGTGGTATTTCTGGCAGAAGTTCCTGAACTCGCCGCTGTCAAATTGGGTTCCGTTGTCAGTTACGACGATCTTCAAAATCCCGAACCGGCAAATAATGTTCCTAAAAACGAAATTGATCAATCACTTTGTTGTAATCACAGTCAACGGTTCGGCCTCAACCCATTTGGTGAAGTAGTCTACAGCTATAATGGCGAACTTTGTTCCACCTTTTGCTATAGGTAGTGTTCCAATGATATCAATTCCCCACATAGCGAAAGGCCATGGACTTGTCATTGTTTTTAACTGACCAGGAGGTGCCCTGGGAATCCTTGAAAATCTTTGGCAAGCATCACAACGTCGCGCGTACTTTGTCACGTCTTTGTTTATGGTAGGCCAGAAATAACCAAACCGCAACACCTTTTCTGCCAGAGTTTGTCCTCCAGTGTGATCGCCACATTCACCTTCGTGCACTTCCGGCAGTACACGTTTGATGTCGTCATGGGCTATACACCGAAGGAGAGGCATCGAAAATCCCTATCTATACAGGACTCCGTCGGGAAGCTTTACGAATTACCTTACGCCTCTCGCTCTTCTTGGTCGGAAGCGTTCCATTCATTAGGAAATTCTTTAGAGGGGTCATCCATGACTCCCTTTCCGGCTCAGTTTCTAGTACCGGATCAATTTCCATCTGATCTATACTAGGGAACCGAAGCACTTCAACTGGGGCTAGCCTGATCTCTTCAGGATCGTCGGAACTAGCCATCTTGGCTAATTTATCTGTCTGTTGGTTCTCTGACCGCGGAATATGAAAGATACTGTAGTGATCAAAACCTATCAGCAACTCCTTTACTTTCTCCAAATACGAAATCAATCTTGGGCTCTTAGCTCGAAATTTTCCAGAAACCTGATCTACAACCAACTTGGAGTCACAAAATATGTCCATCTTCGCGATCTCTAATTCCTTTGCGATCCTCAACCCGACTATCAGGGCTTCATATTCGGAGTCGTTGTTAGTGGCGTGAAATTCCAACCGGATAGCATAGGATATCAGTCTTTTCTCAGGAGTTTCAAACACTACTCTAGCACCAGATCGTTTATCATTCCTAGCACCATCAATATACAATTTCCATGCACTAGGATCGAGAAGTAACTTTGGTGGGTCAGTCTCTTCGTTTACCATGTCGTCCTCTGAGGCAGTAAATTCTGCTATGAAATCTGCCAGCACTTGCCCCCGTATTGACCGTCGGGGCTGAAAATTTAAATCAAATTGACTCAGTTCAATGTTCCACTTGAGCAACCTTCCAGAAGCTTCTGGTCTCTGTAGAACTTGCTTGAGCGGATGATCTGTATACACGGTGATAGGATGAGCTTGGAAATAATGTCGAAGTTTCCTAGATGCAATCAATAAACTATACGCCAGCTTTTCGATCCTCGGATAATTGCGTTTAGCTGTTGCCAATTTTTTAATCACGTAGTACACTGGCCTTTGAACCTTGTCTTCTTATCTCACTAACGCTGAGCTGATCGCGTGGGACGACACTGCTAAGTACACGAATAAATCTTCGTGATCCACCGGCTTAGACAGTATCGGAGGTCTCTCCAGATGATTCAGCAGGTTCTGAAATGCTTCAATGCAATCAGGGGTTCACTTAAAATTGCGTTTTCCTCACTTTATCAATTCAAAGAACGGGATGCATTTGTCTGTCGCTCTAGAGATGAATCTGCTTAATGCCGCTACTTTCCCCGCAAGGCTCTGCACATCTTTGATTTGTCTAGGCTCCTGAATGTCTCTGATTGCTACAATCTGGTCTGGATTAATTTCAATCTCGCGCGAGCTGACAATGAATCCCAAGAATTTCCCGGATGCAACCCCAAATGAGCATTTCATTGGGTTGAGTTTCATCCCATACTTTCGAAGAATACCAAACATTTCTGCCAAGTTCGTAGTGTGATCGGACGATCGTCTGGACTTAACCAACATGTCTTCGACGTACACCTCCATCGTTTTCCCAATCTGGTTATAGAACATTCTGTTCACTAACCGTTGATATGTAGCGCCTGCGTTCTTCAAACCAAAAGGCATTACCACGTAGCAGTACAATCCCAGATCAGTAATGAAGCTAGTGTGTTCTTGATCTGGAACATGCATAGGAATCTGATTATATCCTGAATAAGCATCCATGAAAGAGAGAAGCTCATGACCTGCCGTTGAATCTACCAACTGATCAATTCTGGGTAACGGAAAGCTATCTTTTGGGTAGGCTTTATTCAAATCCGAAAAATCAATACACATACGCCACTTCCCATTGGCCTTCTTTACCAAAACTGGATTTGAAATCCAATCTGGGTAGGTTGAGTCTCTGATGAATCCGTTACTTCTTAACCTTTCAACTTCTTCTTTCAAGGCTACGGACCTCTCCGGGCCCAGCTTTCGCCTTTTTTGTTTTACAGGGGGGCTTTGGGTTAATGTTCAATGAATGGCTTATGATTGATGGAGATATCCCACACATGTCCGCGTGGGTCCAAGCAAGCACATCCAAGTTATCTTTCAGGAAACCCGTCAGTTCTTTAGCTTGAACTGGATCCAACTGGGATCTGATCTTCAGGACCTTCTCTGGGTCGCTATCATCGATTGGTACATCCACAGTCGTTTCGTTGGGAGCCGCCATTCTGCCCCCAGTCTCTTCGTCCTCTCTGGGATCTATATCCTCAGGCAGTTCTCTGGGCGACTCACCTATAGTCATTCTCTTTAATTGCTATGACATCTCCTCCCTTGTGGGGGAAGAAGCGTCTTTAATCTCAATATCTTTTCCTTTACGGAGTAGCTTTAGCTCTGCAATGTAACATGCACGTGCAGCAACCTGATCTCCTCTGACTATGCCAACACCAGCTTCTGTAGGAAACTTCAATAACAAGCACCAGGGGGCTATACAAGCTATAAACTTTGCTAGGGCCGGTCGGCCCAAGAAGGCATTATAAGGCGATTCAATATCCAAAACTACGAAGGGAAGAATTCTCACTCTCTAGCGTTCTCCTTCCCCAAGTGTTACCGGCAGCTCTACATATCCCATTGGTGTAGTTGAAGCCCCGTTAAATCCACGGATCCATCCTTCACATGGCTATAAATCTTTCGATTCAAGGTTCATTAGATCGAACATCTTTTTGAATAGAATGTTGACTGAACTCCCGTTATCCACTAAAACTTTATGGACAGTAGCCGGGCCAATAGGAACTGTGATTACAAATGGATCTTCGGTCGGAGCGTGTACTCCAATACTCTCTCGGTTGCGGAAAATGACGTCGTCTGACATAATCTTTTGTTGTTTTACTGGGACATTGTCCTCAGGGTTGCTGCAATCTCCTGCCTCGAGATGATGCTTTGCTGCGTTTACGTACTGGTCCATCACCCTGAAACTATGCCCGGCTAGGTGAAGCCCTCCGATTATGGTATTGATAACAAGATCCATTCCTTTTTGCTGGACAGTTGGCCTGGCAGTAGGTTTATTCTGGTTTTGGTTCGGGGTCTGAATAGCTTGCCCCTGTCTCTAGGAGTCACCCGGTACTCATCCAACTTCCCTTCTCGGAGCAACCTCTCAACTACGTCTCTCAGATGACGGCATTCATTTGTAGAGTGGCCGTGAGTCTGATGGAAGAGACAAAACTTCCCCGTCTCACGTTCTTTCTCCGTCGAATCTCTTGGAGGAGGCCTTTTATGTTGGAGAACGTTGTACGAGTCGACGAATATATTCTCCAAAGTATCATTTATTGGCGTATAACTTTCGAAAGACCTGGGATGGGTCCTTCTCCGGGAATCGTTCCCCCGATTTCTCTTCCGATTATTGCCATTACTGTTGTTACCATTGTTTCCTGACTGGCGGCCGCCGTCCTGGTTTCGATTCCCAACGTTGACTTCAACCTTTCCCGACCTGTCTCCGGTTTGCTTGATGGCAACATTACTTTGGATTTCCTCCTTACTTGCCATTTTCATCTCCCGGTTGGCATATACCTCCTCCTGACGTAGGCGTACGTTTGCTTTCTCGTAAAGCAATTCTCTAGTATGAGGTGGTTTGCCGGCCAGGTATCTCCCAAATTCAGTATCTTTATCCACCCCATCAATTAGGGCTGCCACAACAGTCGGCTCATGGGGATCCTCGACTTCGGTGGTGGCTAGGTTGAAACGATCCAGATACACCCTCAAGCTCTCACCTGGTCGTTGTTTGACAAGGAACATGTCAATCACACTTTTCGACCTTTGTGCATAAATGCGGAACTATTCTACGAACTTTTCACTCAATTCCCTAAAATTGGAAATTGATCTTGCTGGCAAGCGAGTAAACCATAATAACGCTACATCCCCCAGGAATATAGGGAATGCTTTGCACTTTACAGCGTCGGAAGCTGCGGCAGCGATCATTGACCAAGAATATCTCATTAGATGTTGGATTGGATCAGATCTACCCACGTAATGGTTCATTTGAGGCATGTTGAAGCGCCTCGGGAATGTTACATCTAGAATATCATCGGAAAAAGGGGTGTGGCTGCGATCAATTCCCCTGTCTTCATTCCTTTGTCCACGTCTATCCGCCAGGATTTGATGGACCATAGCTGCAACATTTGCACTGGTCATCGGAGGCTCGGGGTCAGTGCTTCTAGCTCGGTGGAATTCTCCGATCTCTCTTCTAGGAACATCCACGAAGTCCGGAGCTCGGATTGGGCTTCGCCGCCCCCCTGTTACTATGAGTATTTGTACGGCGGAGGGGCTGAGGGGGTCTATTCTCAACAGGATTATTCACAACTCGAGCTCTAGGAGTTGCGGCATGATTATTCAAGTTGCAGTTTGAGGGTCCTTCACCAAGTGTCTCTTCCTCCCGTGATGGCAAGGTTCCAAATCGGAGCTGTTCTACGTTTTCAGCTCGCTCATATGGTCGCCGCGGAGGTCTTGGCGATTCCTCCGATGAAGAAGAGTACTCTGGGGTGAGTGGACGGACTGGAGGAGGCGTTCTTTGCCTTACAAGATCATCCAGACGTCTATCCATAGTAGTCAAATTCTGTCGCAGCATGGAGTTTTCCTGCCTTTGAGCAGCTATTTCATCAAACAGCCTATCCCACATTTCAACGAAGTGAGATAGATCTCCTTCAGTAACTGGAGCAGAAGGGTCATAATGATCATCAACATTTTCCCTTATGCACAGAGAGCTTGATCCAGGTCGAACAGAGGGACCAGGACGGGAAGAGCGAGCCATAGGCTCTTTTCCAGGTCGGGTTGTAATCCGGTCATCACCTTGGACCGTGGTGGATCGGTGTCGGTGGCTCGCAGCATCCCCCTAGGATCGGATCGTGGTAACATTGGGAGGGGGGTTCGTGGTGTTATCGTGGGATCGGGTGACGACCCCTTCAACTGTTCGGTTCGCATCGCCCTCCACGGTTCGGTTCACCATCTCCGTTCCGCGTTCCGAGGGTCCTTCGTTGACCTGTTCATGCACGCTCTCTTCAATCGCTTCATTCGCAGCTTCATTCGCCTGTGAAGCTCGCACTTCCTTAGACTTCTTTCCAGCCATGATATCAGGTATTGTTAAAATCTTTAAAAGTCTGAACAGTGAGGTTTCGGGACTGTTTTCTTCGAACTTGAATATCCAAACAACGGAGAAACAATCCAATATCCTGAGTTCACTCTCAATGAAAGCACCAAAATGTTAGATCAAAATTTGGCTCTAACACCCAAATTGTTCTGATTCGTAGAAAATTATAACTGAAAAACGTGGAAAAAGCAGAGAACACACAAGGTTTATAGTGGTTCGGCGTTGACGAGCCTACGTCCACTTTATATGCTATTGATTATACTTTGAATGCTAGTACAACCAATGATTTCTCTCAAACTCACTCTTATAATTATGATTTCTCTCAGTAATCTCGAAATAGGACTGATAAGAAATAGTGGTATGACAGTAATGGTGGAATCAATACTCAATACCGCCAAAAGATCCCAAAAATGCCAAGCTCTGGGCTATTTATAGCTGATTCTGTCAGGCGGATCGCGGTCACACGTGGCGCAAATCCCGAGAATATCGGATCAGATCGAGGCTTGATGAAGAATTGGTCAATATGACAGTTGTAGACAAGTGTCGCGAGATCCATGCATCTCGGATCGTGATGGACTTAATCAGGAGCTTCGCCACATCTTCGGGGATCGGATCGGTTCGTGATGGCGAAGGAGGGATCGGGTCGCGACCCGCTGCAGCGATCCGATGGTGCGATCCAAAGGGGGGATCTGCATGGGCGATCCGCCTTTCTGTGAACTAAAGGAGATAAATCTCATACTTTCTTCTTATGTGTTGAACCTTGGTGGCTTGGTCAAAAAGCTAGCCAACAACTGTTTTAGTTCTCACACTAGTCACATGACTGACCTGGAGTTTAATGTTTTAACATAAACTCTGGTTGCCCTTATTTTCGACACGGGCAGCTAGTAGTTGGGTTTTTGCAGAATTATATTCAAGGGATCCTGATTTACGCTGGAATGATGCTCGGAAAGCTCTCTATCCGTGTATCGCCTTCAGTTGTGTTTTATACTGTTTTTCTGCAACTATGTAATTTATTGTAATCTCTGATATTTATCGTATGTATTTTATTTATCCATACTCTGTATGTTCTTGTATTCTGATGGAATTGTTGTAATATACAATGAAAGATTCTTCTATTTGTGTTCTGATTTGTCGTGTTCTCTACTCAATCCATGCTTTCCTTCACGGGGAAGTTCGAGTCGTGTTAGTCAATATGAAAATATGAATATATACTAATATTTGAAAACTTTTTCATCTTATTCACACAAATTCTACTCCCAAAGTCGGAACGTGTTCTTAAAAACACTATTATTTAACGATGAGTATTATATGTATTTGAAAAGGTAGAGTTTCGGACATGCGGTCGTGTTTTACCTGATTATTTAAGCACAAAGAAACCAACTCATTCGATGCAAACATCAAAGTTTCACTTATATTTTGAAACTTTCTTGATCTTATTGGCGCGGATCCAAGGTCCAAACAGTAATGATGTGTGTTATAGATGCTTTAAAATGTAGAATAGCAAACATGCGACAGTGTTTAACCTGATTACTTAGTCACTAAGCAACCTGCTCAGTCAATATGAAAATATGAATATTCTACTAATATTTGAAAACTTTTTCGTCTTATTCACACAAACTCTACTCCCAAAGTTAAAACGCGTTTTAAAAAATACTATTATTCAATGATGAGTAATATATGTATTTGAAATGGTTGAGTTTCAAACATACGGCAGTGTTTTACATGATTACTTGAGCACCACGAAACCTAATTTTTCGATTCGAACATCAAAGTTTCACTTATATTTTGAAACTTTCTTTACCTTATTGGCGCGGATCTAATGTCCAAACGGTAATAAGCAAATGATGAGTGCTATAGATGCTTTAAAATGTAGAATAGCAAACATGCGGCAATGTTTTACCTGATTACTTAGTCACTTAGCAACCTGCTCAGTCAATATGAAAATATGAATATTCTACTAATATTTGAAAACTTTTTCGTCTTATTCACACAAATTCTACTCCCAAAGTCGAAATGTGTTTTTAAAAACATTATATTTAAAGATGAGTATTATATGTATTAGAAATGGTTGAGTTTTAAACACACGGCAGTATTTTACCTGGTTACTTGAGCACCAAGAAACCTACTTATTCGATGCAAACATCAAAGTTTCACTTATATTTTGAAACTTTCTTGATCTTGTTGACGCGGATCCAGGGTCCAAATGGTAATATGCAAATGATGAGTGTTATAGACGCTTTCAAATATAGAATAGTAAACACATGGCAGTATTTTAGCTAATTACTTAGTCACTTAGCAACCTGCTCAGTCAATATGAAAATATGAATATTCTACGAATATTAAAAGCTTTTTCGTCTTATTCAACTCTACTCATAAAGTCAAAATGTGTTTTTAAAAACACTATTACTTAATGATGAGTATTAAATGTATTTGAAATGGTAGAGTTTCAAACAAGCGGCAGTGTTTTACCTGATTACTTGAGCACCAAGAAACCTACTTATTCGATGCAAACATCAAAGTTCCACTTATATTTTGAAACTTTCTTGTTCTAACTGGCGCAGATCCAGGGTCCAAACGGTAATATGTAAATGATGAGCATTATAGATGATTTAAAATGTAGAATAGCAAACATGTGGCAGTGTTTTAATTAATTACTTAGTCACTAAGCAATTTGCTCAGTCAATATGAAAATATTAATATTCTAGTAATATTTGAAAACTTTTTCATCTTATTCAAACAAATTCTACTCCTAAAGTCAGAATATGTTTTTAAAAACACTCTTATTTAATGATGAGTATTACATGTATTTGAAATGGTAGTGTTTCAAACATGCGACAGTGTTTTACCTAATTATTTGAGCACCAAGAAACCTACTTATTCGATGCAAACATCAAAGTTCCACTTATATTTTGAAACTTTCTTGAACATATTGGCGCAGATCCAGGGTCCAAACGGTAATATGTAAATGATGAGTGTTATAGATGATTTAAAATGTAGAATAGCAAACATGTGGCAGTGTTTTACCTAATTACTTAGTCACTAAGCAATTTGCTCAGCCAATATGAAAATATGAATATTCTACTAATATTTGAAAACTTTTCATCTTATTCATGCAAATGCTACTCCCAAAGTCGAAATTTGTTTTTAAAAGCATTATTATTTAATGATGAGTATTATATTTATTTGAAATGGTAGAGTTTCAAACATGCGGCAGTGCTTTACCTGATTACCTGAGCACCAAGAAACCTACTTATTCGAGGCAAACATCAAAGTTTCACTTATATTTTGAAACTTTCTTGATCTTGTGGACACGGATCCAGGGTCCAAACGGTAATATGAAAATGATGAGTGTTATAGATGCTTTAAAATGTAGAATAGCAAACATGTGGCAGTGTTTTACCATATTACTTAGTCCCTAAGCAACCTGCTCAGTCAATATGAAAATATTAAAATTCTACTAATATTTGAAAACTTTTTCATCTCATTCACGCAAATTCTACTCCCAAAGTCGAAACATGTTTTTAAAAACACTATTATTTAATGATGAGTATTATATGTATTTGAAACAATAGAGCTTCAAACATGCGGCAGTGTTCTACCTGATTACTTGAGCACCAAGAAACCTACTTATTTGATGCAAACATCAAAGTTTCACTTATATTTTGAAACTTTCTTGATCTTATTGGCGTGGATCCTAGGTCCAAACGGTAATATGCAAATGATGAGTGTTATAGATGCTTTAAAATGTAGAATACCAAACATGTGGCAGTGTTTTACCTGATTACTTAGTCACTAAGCAACTTGCTCACTCAATATGAAAATATGAATATTCTACTAATATTTGAAAACTTTTTCGTCTTATTCACACAAATTATACTCCCAAAGTCGAAACGTGTTTTTAAAACACTATTATTTAATGATGAGTATTATATGTATTTGAAATGGTAGAGTTTCAAACATGTGGTAGTGTTTTACCTGATTACTTGAGCACCAAGAAACTTACTTATTCGATGCAAACATCAAAGTTTCACTTATATTTTAAAATTTTCTTGATCTTATTGGCGTGGATCCAGGGTCCAAACGGAAATATGCAAATGATAAGTGTTATAGATGCTTTAAAACATAGAATAGCAAACATGCGACATTGTTTTACCTGATTACTTAGTCACTATGCAACCGGCGCAACCAATATGAAAATATGAATATTCTACTAATATTTGAAAACTTTTTCATCTTATTCACACAAATTCTACTCCTAAAGTCGAAATGTGTTTTTAAAAACACTATTGTTTAATGATGAGTATTACATGTATTTGAAATGGTAGATTTTCAAACATGCGGCAGTGTTTTACCTGATTACTTGAGCACCAAGAAACCTAGTTATTCGAGGCAAACATCAAAGTTTCACTTATATTTTGAAACTTTCTTGATCTTATTGGCGCGGATCCAAGGTCCAAACGGTAATATGTAAAAGATAAGTGTTATAGATTCTTTAAAATGTAGAATAGCAAACATGCGACACTGTTTTACCTGATTACTTAGTCACTAAGCAACATGCTCAGTCAATATGAAAATATGAATATTGTACTAATATTTGAAAACTTTTTCGTCTTATTCACACAAAGTCGAAACGTGTTTTTAAAAATACTATTATTTAATGATGAGTATTATACGCATTTGAAATGGTAGAGTTTCAAACATGCGGCAGTGTTTTACCTGATTACTTGAGCACCAATAGACCTACTTATTCGATGCAGACATCGAAGTTTCACTTATATTTTGAAACTTTCTTGATCTTATTGGCGCGGATCCAGGGTCCAAGCGGTAATATGCAAATGATGAGTGTTATAGATGCTTTAAAATGTAGAATAGCAAAAATGCGACAGTGTTTTACCTGATTACTTATTTACTAAGCAACCTGCTCAGTCAATATGAAAATATGAATATTCTACTAATATTTAAAAACTTTTTCGTCTTATTCACACAAATTCTACTCTCAAAGTTGAAACGTGTTCTTAAAAACACTATTATTTAATGATTAGTATTATATGTATTTGAAATGGTAGAGTTTCAAACATTCGGTTGTGTTTTACCTGATTACTTGAGCACCAAGAAACCTACTTATTTGATGCAAACATCAAAGTTTCACTTATATTTTGAAACTTTCTTGATCTTATTTGCGCGGATCCCGATTCCAAATGGTAATATGCAAATGATGAGTGTTATAGATACTTTAAAATGTAGAATAGTAAACATGCGGTAATGTTTTACCTGATTACTTTATCACTAAGCAAACTGCTCAGTCAATATGAAAATATGAATATTCTACTAATATTTGAAAACTTTTTCGTCTTATTCACACAAATTCTACTCCCAAAGTCGAAACGTGTTTTTAAAAACACTATTATTTAATGATGAGTATTATATGTATTTGAAATGGTAGAGTTTCAAACATGCGGCAGTGATATACCTGATTACTTGAGCACCAAGAAACCTACTTATTCGATGCAAACATCAAAGTTTCAGTTATATTTTGAAACTTTATTGATCTTATTGGCGCGGAACCGAGGTCCAAATGGTAATATGCAAAGTATGATTGTTATAGATGCTTTAAAATGTAGAATAACAAACATGCAGCAGTGTTTTACCTGATTACTTAGTCACTAAGCAACCAGCTCAGTCGATATGAAAATATGAATATTCTACTAATATTTAAAAAAAAATTGTTATTATTCATAAAAATTCTACTTCCAAAGTCGAAATGTTTTTTTAAAACATTATTATTTAATGATGAGTACTATATGTATTTGAAATTGTTGAGTTAAACATGTGGCAGTGTTTTACCTAATTACTTGAGCACCACGAAACCTACTTATTCGATGCAAACATCAAAGTTTCACTTATATTTTGAAACTTTCTTGATCTTATTGGCGTGGATCCAGGTTCCAAACAGTAATATGCAAATGATGAGTGTTATAGATGCTGTAAAATGTAGAATAGCTAACATGCGGCAGTGATTTACCGGATTACTTAGTCACTAAGCAACCTGCTCAGTCAATATAAATGTAACGACCCTGAATTTTGGGGCCAATTTAAAAAATTTTATTTTAGAAATTTTAATGAATTTTGAATATTTAAAATTATTTATTTTAAATAATACCGACCAAAATTTTATTTTAATCGAAGTTAAAATATAAGAATTTAATTTAATTATAAAAGGAGTTTAAAACAGCGCTGCAGATTGAAATTTTGAATCTGAACTTTGACTGACTGTACAGGATGCAAAATAAATCGGATTTTGGTGAAACAAGAAAAATCTAAATCTGTTTGATAATATCTTTCTAACGAATCTGAAAATTTGAAATTTCGTTTTAAAAATCAAAAGTTATGTCCAGTTTAAAATTTAAAAAGGTTGCTATGAAATTTATATATATAATTTTTATAGGTCAAAACTGCTACTTTTTGCATACGAAGGAATTTGAACACGAAACCACTCCCATTGAGTTCAGAATGACGTTTCTGCATTGAAAAACAGTAAATACTTATATGTTTCGAGTTTCAGAAAGTATTTGTTTAAAAATGTATTTTTAATATTAAATATATTCGCCTTGAAAATAGCCATTTTTCAAAAAGGCTCAGAATTGAACGAAATAAATTTTGTTGTGATCGTATCATCATGAGAAAGCCAAAAATAATTTTTTCGGATTTTTCTGACTTCATATGTAGCCCCGGCTAAATTACATTTACGTTTGAATTAAAATAAAGGATTTATTTTAAAAATAAAAGAAAAACATGCTTATAACTTCAGAATTGGACTTCGAGGATAGCGCCATCGCGTTCAGAAGGCGTCAAAACATTAAGTTCGACAGTCGTTGAGCTTCGTTTGGAGGTCGTATGTGAAAACACTAATTTCTGGAATTTTTGAAATTAAAAATTAAATAAATAAAAACCCTAGAATACGGTATAAATACACCATACGCTACAGTAACCCATCTTCTTCCCCGTTCAAACAAGAGCCGCCGAAACCCATTACTGTTCAAAACTTCATCTCCTTTTTTCTCCCTCATCTGTCAACAAAAATCAGCAAACTTATACTCGTTTCGAAGCCCGTCCAGAGCTCTTCGATTTGGCACCTGAACCAGCACACCCCGTCGCCTGATTTGCTCGCCCCGACCCCACGAACCGCCGCCGTCGTCACCATGGGCCTCACCAGGCGCCACCGAACGCAACCCCCCTCTGGCCGCACCTCGGCCTCTCCGAGTCGGTCCTCCTCCAACTAACGGTTCGTCGTTTCATCAACTATAGCTCACGAAAACTGGATTTGAAATTCTGAACAAAATTGAACTATAAAGGTAAAATTCTATTTCAGATTTTGTGACGCTTTTAAGCGTTGCTGCAGCAGTTGTTAAAAGTCTGTATATTTAAAACGTTGATAACTAATTCGTATGAACCCCGAATCTGAAAATTTCAGATCTGACGAGACTGTGACAACGAATAGGCTTTACTGAGACGTATTGGAACAAATTCTGAATTTATTTGGCATTTTTAATTCTTATCCAAACAAGGTGAGAGTTCTTTATTTA
Organism: Allium sativum; assembly: GCA_030737875.1. Lineage (NCBI taxonomy): Eukaryota > Viridiplantae > Streptophyta > Magnoliopsida > Asparagales > Amaryllidaceae > Allium > Allium sativum. The sequence goes on along the minus strand of CM060923.1, from coordinate 655,845,338 downwards.
AATTTAATATTAAAATGAATTATTCAGTTCATGATGTGATTCAAATATAAGGTCCAGATCTGTTTGTTTGTTCATGATTGATGATGATTGTCCTATGTTTGCATAGTCTGTATTGATCTATATGGTTATCATTTTAATGTTATCATATGTTATCACCTTGGTTAAATGTGAATCGTTCTAATTATCAATTCAAATAAAAAGTTGAATAAAAAGGAATTTGATTATCACATGGGTATGCTATCACCTTGATAAATTCTGAATTGATCTAGTTATTAATTCAAAAGGAAAGTCATGATTGTCATCATTTATATGTCATCACTCATGTTAGATGGAATGGATCTACTTTATAGATTCAAAATAAAAAGATTAAAAATTTACATTGTATAAAAAGTGAATTTTTACATTGTATAAAAAGTAAATTTTTACATTGTAACAAAAGGATTAAATTTTTACATTGAAATAAAATGATTTAGAATTCTCCTCGTATAACATTAACATTATTTTAATGTTAATATTTAAGAAATTTACACCGTATGACATTAACATTATTTTAAATTTTAATATTTAAGAATTTACATCTATCTATGTAAGACTTAAGTATGAATTAGACGTAAAATTTACATTTAATTATGAAGAGTTAAAGTAAGAAATTTGCGATGACATGAATTTATATTTAATTATATAAAATTTGAGTATGAGTTTGCGATGATATGAAACTTACATTTTATTATGTAAATAAATAGTAATTTCACCACATGAACAATTAACATAATTTTAATGTTAATAATAAGCAATTTCACCACATGTATAGATTAACATTTTAATGTTAATATTAAAAAGTAATTTTAACTGTAGGATGCATTAACATATTTTTATAATGTAAATGAAAAGTAGGATTTGCATTGAAATTATATTTACATTTTTATTAATGTAAATAAGGTAGGAATTTACACTGTAAATTATGTTTACATTGTTATTATGTAATTTGAGACATGATTTACATTGTAAGACAAAATCACATTTTTTTTTTGTCAATATTTTTTTTGTCGATAAAAAGAAACATTTTGCCGCTACTTCTTAATGGTGAAAAGGAACATTTTTGTCGCTAATTCTTTTTAACATTAAAAAGAATCATTTTTATTGTTATTTCTTTTCAATATAAAAAAAAGATCCTTTTGTGTCATGATAGTTTAGATAAAAGTAGACATCCTTTTAGTGTCAAAATTGATGAATTTAAAGAGTTGCATTGTTTATTTACATTTTTGATATAAATAAAAATATGAACTTGGCAGTAGCACTTTTACTTACCTTTTTTTGATGTAAGTAAAAGCATGTTTTGAAGAGTCGTATTTTTAATTACATGACAGGTGTAAATAAAAGTATAAATTGGAATGTTAATATTTTTATCAGTATTTTGATGCAGTAAAAGAGAAATGTTAATATCACATTTTTATCAATATTTCTGGTGCGATAAAAATAGCGATGTTAACATTTCATCTTATCGTCATTTGAGTTACAATAAAATAAATACATTTCAAAACTGCATTTTTGCTGCATTTCTTTTTATTAATAAAAAGTTCATTTTTATACTGCATATGAAGAAAATATATTTATTTGGTAATGTCATGTATTACATATGAAGAAAATATATTTACTTGTTAATGTCACATACTGCATATGAAATGAAATGCATGGTTAAGATCATATTTTTGTCAATGTAAAGGATAGCGACCAAAATCATAGCCTTGTCAATGAAAAATGGTAGCGATAAAATTTACATTTTATTATGTAAAACAAAAATATGAACTCGCATTGTAAATAGAATTACATTTTTATGTAAACAAAAGTATTTATTTTGTCAAATAAGAAAGAGTGATAAAATTGCATTTTTATCAAATGCAAAAGAATGATAAAAAAATATATATCATTTTTATCAAATGTAAAAGAAAGACAAATACAAAGAATGAAATAAAACATTCATTTTATGAGTTAAAAAAAAGTAAAATATTACATTTTATGTAATTAGGATTTAAAAAGAAAGATTACATTTATGATGTAATTAGGAAAAAAAGGGAAATTTACATTTATGATGTAATTAGATAAAAAGAAACTTACATTTTCATGCAAATGGAATTTAAGAAAAATTTACATTTTTATATGTAACTATGAATGAGGATTTACACTGTAAATTAGAAATTACATTTTTATGAAGGTATGATATTACATTGTGAATTAAATTACAATTTTATGATGTAACTTAAGTATGGAATATACATTGCCATTCGAAATGGTCAAGATCAATTCGGTTTTGCATTGAAAGAAATAAGGGAAATAATCATTTTTGTTGCATTAAACAAACAAAAATATATTCATTTGTATAGAAATGAAGCTGACACCAAAATATGCATGTTGGTTGTAATGGGAATGAAACACAAAATACATTTTATGTATAGGATCTGTATGAAAAATAAAAGAAAACATTATTGTGTGTGACGATATATGTCAATTTGGAATATAAATAAGGAGATTGTTGTTAATGAAATATAGTAAAAAAACGAAATGGATGAGGAATGATATATAATTATATATAAAAATTAAAATCAAGCGATAATAAATGATTTCCAACTTATATATATGTGCGAGAATTGTTTGGGAAGTCCGAGTTTATCTCATTCCAAACAATTTAAACGACGTTTAAAATTCAAGATTTAAAGACGACCATAGAAGACCGACGGTCTTCACATCGAATGGACGACGACTGCTAATGCCCGTGATTGGAGTAGCTACCTTGAAGGGGCTACAGTGGTTGCCGTCCGGACGTAGTGTTGATTTGTACGGATTTGACTTTCGCTCAGACCCAGAGCATAAGTTATAAATGGATTGTGTGTCTGACGTTGTACTCCGTTAATATCATGTTATTGATTTTCTGTCTATATATAAATGATTGGTGGTGGAGAATTTATTCTTTACTTAACACCCGTTTATATATTGATGGACGATCAATAGTACGATATGGATTGACAATGTGGCACACTAAGATGAAGATGATCAAGGCTTTGTTGAAAAGCAGGCCTTGTGGGATGATCAAAGCATAGCCTGTTTAGGCATGGCTTTGTGTATAGCGTGACTTCACGAGCCTCACATACTGGCGGAGTCTAAAACGGGAGAAGGGAACGCAGGGAGAGCAGCACGTTTCTTTCTAGCCAGAGTGGTGTCAGTGACCTACCAACCCTGACATTTTACTTATATGGATGATGGAATGAGGTGCCTCGGATAGGTCCTATAGGATCGGGAAACGTGTGTTCAGGTATAACTAATCCGCTAAGTGTATTTGTGGACCGGCCCAGCAGCTATCCAAGGGTTCTCCGCGGGGAATCCTGAGACATTAGCTAGAGTGCTCGAATCGGTAAGGAGCTCCTCTCTAGCCTTGACTCATGATGGAAACCAAAAATCCAAATACGAACCGACGAATTTGATTGTATTACTAGTACGGAGGCATAGCATATGGTACCTATGCTTCCTAGGATTGATACATTTACTTTGAAATGTTTTAAAACATATACACACTAATAATAATATCGTTTTTATCGTATCAAGCATGTTTGACCATTATAAGGTAAAACCCTATCCTCCAGCTTGCGTTGCATTGTGTGATGGACTTGGGTCTTATGATGGTTTCATTTTTCTACAAAGCATAGCATTGTTTTGATGATTTAATTAAATTATGCACGGCAATCCATTGGAATAAAACCCGTTCCGCTTTAGTGACGTGGTCCTTGGATTTGCCTTATTACTATTAGTTATATTAGTTAAGAATTCTCACACCAGTCCCACGACTGACCCGTTGTTTGTTTCCACTTTTGCAAACTCGGGTGCCCTCTTTTCCATACGGGCAGTCGAGTAGCTTTTTGCAGATATTTATCTCTTTAACAGGATCCTGGATTGAAGCTCAAAGCTGTGTCCAGAGCATAGAAAAGTCTTCCGCTGTCTTAGTTATTTTATTTCTGCTGCACCGTATTAAAGTAATGTAAAATTATCTTCCGCTGTAAATTTATTTAATGTGCTCTGATATATATTCTGTACTCTGATGTAACATTTACTATGATGTTATAAAAGTCTACTGTTGATATTCTGATGTTGTTGTATTCCCAAAGTTAAAGTATTCGTGGATTTCCAACTTTTGGGTCAGACTTGTGTGGTTTATGGTCGATTCAAAGGACGGGAATTTACGGGTCTTTACAATAAAAATATGAATATTCTACTAATATTTGAATAAAATTTCGTCTTATTCACACAAATTCTACGCCCAAAGTCAAAACTTGTTTTTAAAAACACTATTATTTAATGATGAGTATTATATGTATTTGAAATGGTAGAGTTTCAAACATGCGGCAGTATTTTACCTGATTATTTAAGCACCAAGAAACCTACTTATTCGATGCAAACATCAAAGTTTCACTTATATTTTGAAACATTCTCGATCTTGTTGACACGGATACAGGGTCCAAACGGTAATATGCAAATGATGAGTGTTATAGATGCTTTAAATTGTAGAATAGCAAGCATGCAGCAGTGTTTTACCTGATTACTTAGTCACTAAGCAACCTGCTCAGTCAATATGAAAATATGTGTATTCTACTAATATTAGAAGCTTTTTCGTCTTATTCATACAACCTCTAATCATAAATTCGAAATGCATTTTTAAAAACACTATTATTTAATGATGAGTACTAAATGTATTTGAAATGGTAGAGTTTCAAACATGCGGCAGTGTTTTACCTGATTACTTGAGCACGAAGAAACCTACTTATTCGATGCAAACATCAAAGTTACACTTATATTTTGAAACTTTCTTGATCTTATTGGCACAGATCCAGGGTCCAAACGGTAATATGTAAATTGTGAGTGTTATAGATGATTTAAAATGTAGAATAGCAAACATGTGGCAGTTTTTTAATTCATTACTTAGTTACTAAGCAATTTGCTCAGTCAATATGAAAATATTAATATTCTACTAATATTTGGAAGCTTTTTCATCTTATTCAAACAAATTCTACTCCCAAAGTCAGAATACGTTTTTAAAAACACTCTTATTTAATGATGAGTATTACATGTATTTGAAATGGTAGAGTTTCAAACATGCGACAGTGTTTTACCTGATTATTTGAGCACCAAGAAACCTTCTTATTCGATGCAAACATGTAAGTTCCACTTATATTTTGAAACTTTCTTGAACTTATTGGCGCAGATCCAGGGTCCAAACGGTAATATGTAAATGATGAGTGTTATAGATGATTTAAAATGTAGAATAGCAAACATGTGGCAGTGTTTTACCTAATTAATTAGTCACTAAGCAATTTGCTCAGTCAATATGAAAATATGAATATTATACTAATATTTGAAAACTTTTTCGTCTTATTCATGCAAATTCTACTTCCAAAGTCCAAATGTGTTTTTAAAAGCATTATTATTTAATGATGAGTATTACATGTATTTGAAATGGTAGAGTTTCAAACATGCGACAGTGCTTTACCTAATTACCTGAGCACCAAGAAACCTACTTATTCGAGGCAAACATCAAAGTTTCACTTATATTTTGAAACTTTCTTGATCTTGTTGACGCGGATCCAGGGTCCAAACGGTAATATGCAAATGATGAGTGTTATAGATTCTTCAAAATGTAGAATAGCAAACATGTGGCAGTGTTTTACCTAATTACTTAGTCACTAAGCAACCTGCTTAGTCAATATGAAAATATTAAAATTCTACTAATATTTGAAAACTTTTTCATCTCATTCACGCAAATTCTACTCCCAAAGTCGAAACATGTTTTTAAAAACACTATTATTTAATGATGAGTATTATATGTATTTGAAACAGTAGAGCTTCAAACATGCGGCGGTGTTCTATCTGATTACTTGAGCACCAAGAAACCTACTTATTTGATGCAAACATCAAAGTTTCACTTATATTTTGAAACTTTCTCGATCTTATTGGCGTGGATCCAGGGTCCAAACCGTAATATGCAAATGATTAGTGTTATAGATGCTATAAAATGTAGAATAGAAAACATGCGGTAGTGTTTTACCTGATTACTTAGTCACTAAGCAACCTGCTCGCTCAATATGAAAATATGAATATTCTACTAATATTTGAAAACTTTTTCGTCTTATTCGAACAAATTCTACTCCCAAAGTCGAAACGTGTTTTTAAAAACACTATTATTTAATGATGAGTATTATATGTATTTGAAATGGTAGAGTTTCAAACATGCGGCAGTGTTTTACCTGATTATTTGAGCACCAAGAAACCTACTTATTCGATGCAAACATCAAAGTTTCACTTATATTTTGAAATTTCTTGATCTTATTGGCGCGGATCCATGACCAAACGGTAATATGCAAATGATAAGTGTTATAGATGCTTTAAAACATAGAATAGCAAACTTGCGACATTGTTTTACCTGATTACTTAGTCACTATGCAACCGGCTCAACCAATATGAAAATATGAATATTCTACTAATATTTGAAAACTTTTTCGTCTTATTCACACAAATTCTACTCCCAAAGTCGAAATGTGTTTTTAAAAACACTATTGTTTAATGATGAGTATTACATGTATTTGAAATGGTAGAGTTTCAAACATGCGGCAGTGTTTTACCTGATTACTTGAGCACCAAGAAACCTACTTATTCGATGCAAACATCAAAGTTTCACTTATGTTTTGAAACTTTCTTGATCTTTTTGGCGCGGATCTAAGGTCCAAACGGTAATATGTAAAAGATGAGTGTTATAGATGTTTCAAATGTAGAATAGCAAACATGCGACACTGTTTTACCTGATTACTTAGTCACTAAGCAACATGCTCAGTCTATATGAAAATATGAATATTGTACTAATATTTGAAAACTTTTTCGTCTTATTCACACAAAGTCGAAACGTGTTTTTAAAAACACTATTATTTAATGATGAGTATTATACGTATTTGAAATGGTAGAGTTTCAAACATGCGGCAGTGTTTTACCTGAATACTTGAGCACCAAGAGACCTACTTATTCGATGCAAACATCGAAGTTTCACTTGTATTTTGAAACTTTCTTGATCTTATTGGCGCGGATCTAGGGTCCAAGCGGTAATACGCAAATGATGAGTGTTATAGATGCTTTAAAATGTAGAATAGCAAACATGCGACAGTGTTTAACCTGATTACTTATTTACTAAGCAACCTGCTCAGTCAATATGAAAATATGAATATTCTACTAATATTTAAAAACTTTTCGTCTTATTCACACAAATTCTACTCTCAAAGTCGAAACGTTTTCTTATAAACATTATTATTTAATGATTAGTATTATATGTATTTGAAATGGTAGAGTTTCAAACATGCGGTAGTGTTTTACCTGATTACTTGAGCACCAAGAAACCTACTTATTTGATTCAAACATCAAAGTTTCACTTATATTTTGAAATTTTCTTGATCTTATTTGCGCGGATCCCGGTTCCAAACGGTAATATGCAAATGATGAGTGTTATAGATACTTTAAAATGTAGAATAGTAAACATGCGGTAATGTTTTACCTGATTACTTTATTACTAAGCAACCTGCTCAGTCAATATGAATATTCTACTAATATTTGAAAACTTTTTCGTCTTGTTCACACAAATTCTACTCCCAAAGTCGAAACGTGTTTTTAAAAATACTATTATTTAATGATGAGTATTATATGTATTTGAAATGGTAAAGTTTCAAACATGCGGCAGTGATATACCTGATAACTTGAGCACCAAGAAACCTACTTATTCGATGCGAACATCAAAGTTTCAGTTATATTTTGAAAGTTTCTTGATCTTATTGGCGCGGAACCGAGGTCCAAATGGTAGTATGCAAATGATGGTTGTTATAGATGCTTTAAAATGTAGAATAACAAACATGCAGCAGTGTTTTACCTGATTACTTAGTCACTAAGCAACCAACTCAGTCGATATGAAAATATGAATATTCTACTAATATTTAAAAAAACTTTTTCGCCTTATTCACGAAAATTCTACTTCCAAAGTCGAAATGTGTTTTTAAAACATTATTATTTAATGATGAGTATTATATGTATTTGAAATTGTTGAGTTAAACATGCGGTAGTGTTTTACCTGATTACTTAGCACCATGAAACCTACTTATTCGATGCAAACATCAAAGTTTCACTTATATTTTGAAACTTTCTTGATCTTATTGGCGTGGATCCAGGTTCCAAACGGTAATATGCAAATGATGAGTGTTACAGATGCTTTAAAATGTAGAATAGCAAATATGCGGCAGTGATTTACCGGATTACTTAGTCACTAAGCAGCCTGCTCAGTCAATATAAAACTATGAATATTCTACTAATATTTGAAAACTTTTTGTCTTATTCACACAAATTCTAGGCCCAAAGTCAAAATTTGTTTTTAAAAACATTATTATTTAATGATGAGTATTATATGAATTTGAAATGGTAGAGTTTCAAACATGCGGCAGTGTTTTACCTGATTATTTAAGCACCAAGAAACCTACTTAGTCGATGCAAACATCAAAGTTTCACTTATATTTTGAAACATTCTCGATCTTGTTGATGCGGATACAAGGTCCAAACGGTAATATGCAAATGATGAGTGTTATAGATGCTTTAAATTGTAGAATAGCAAGCATGCGGCAGTGTTTTACCTGATTACTTAGTCACTAAGCAACCTGCTCAGTCAATATGAAAATATGAGTATTCTACTAATATTAGAAGCGTTTTCGTCTTATTCATACAAACTCTAATCATAAATTCGAAATGCGTTTTTAAAAACACTATTATTTAATGTTGAGTTCTAAATGTATTTGAAATGGTAGAGTTTCAAACATGCGGCAGTGTTTTACCTGATTGCTTGAGCACCAAGAAACCTACTTATTCGATGCAAACATCAAAGTTACACTTATATTATGAAACTTTCTTGATCTTATTGGCGCAGATCCAGGGTCCAAACGGTAATATGTAAATTGTGAGTGTTATAGATGATTTAAAATGTAGAACAACAAACATGTGGCATTGTTTTACCTAATTACTTAGTCACTAAGCAACCTGCTCATTCAATATGAAAATATTAATATTCTACTAATATTTGAAAACTTTTTCATCTTATTCACACAAATTCTACTCCCAAAGTCGAAACATGTTTTTAAAAACACTATTATTTAATGATGAGTATTACATGTATTTGAAATGGTAGAGTTTCAAACATGCGGCAGTGTTTTACCAGATTACTTGAGCACCAAGAAACCTACTCATTCGATGCAAACATCAAAGTTTAACTTATATTTTGAAACTTTCTTGATCTTATTGGCGTGGATCCAGGGTCCAAACAGTAATATGCAAATGATGAGTGTTATAGATGCTTTAAAATGTAGAATAGCAGACATGCGACAGTGTTTAACCTGATTACTTAGCCACTAAGCAACCTGCTCAGTCAATATGAAAATATGAATATTCTACTAATATTTGAAAACATTTTCGTCCTATTCACACAAACTCTACTCCCAAAGTAGAAACGCATTTTTAAAAACACTATTATTCAATGATGAGTATTATATGTATTTGAAATGGTTGAGTTTCAAACATACGACAGTGTTTTACCTAATTACTTGAGCACCACGAAACCTACTTATTCGATGCGAACATCAAAGTTTCACTTATATTTTGAAACTTTATTAATCTTATTGGCACGGATCCATGGTCCAAACGGTAATATGCAAATGATGAGCGTTATAGATGCTTTAAAATGTAGAATAGAAAACATGCGGCAGTGTTTTACCTGATTACTTAGTCATTAAGCAACCTGCTCAGTCAATATGAAAATATGAATATTACTAATATTTGAAAACTTTTTTGTCGTTTTCACACAAATTCTACTCCCAAAGTCGAAATGTGCTTTTAAAAACATTATTATTTAATGAAGAGTATTATATGTATTTGAAATAGTAAAGTTTCAAACATGCGGCAGTGTTTTACCTGATTACTTCAGCACCAAGAAACCTACTTATTCGATGCAAACATCAAAGTTTCACTTATATTTTGAAACTTTCTTGATCTTGTTGACGCGGATCCCGGGTCCAAACAGTAATATGCAAATGATAAGTGTTATAGATGCTTTAAAATGTAGAATAGCAAGCATGCGACAGTGTTTTATCTGATTACTTAGTCACTAAGCAACCTGCTCAGTCAATACGAAAATATGAATATTCTACTAATATTAGAAGCTTTTTCATCTTATTCACACAAACTCTACTCCTAAAGTCGAAATGTGTTTTTAAAAACACTATTATTTAATGATGAGTATTAAATGTATTTGAAATGGTAGAGTTTCAAATATGCGGCAGTGTTTTACCTGATTACTTGAGCACCAAGAAACCTACTTATTCAATGCAAACATCAAAGTTCCACTTATATTTTGAAACTTTCTTGATCTTATTGAAGCAGATCCAGGGTCCAAACGGTAATATTTAAATGATGAGTGTTATAGATGATTTAAAATGTAAAATAGCAAACATGTGGCAGTGTTTTACCTAATTACTTAGTCACTAAGCAACCTGCTCAGTCAATATGAAAATATTAATATTCTACTAAAATTTGAAAACTTTTTCATTTTACTCACACAAATTGTACTCCTAATGTCGAAACATGTTTTTAAAGACACTCTTATTTAATAATGAGTATTACATGTATTTGAAATGGTAGAGTTTCAAACATGCAGCAGTGTTTTACCTGATTACTTGAGCACCAAGAAACCAACTCATTCGATGTAAACATCAAAGTTTCACTTATATTTTGAAACTTTCTTGATCTTATTGGCGCGGATCCAGGGTCCAAACAGTAATATGCAAATGATGAGTGTTATAAATGCTTTAAAATGTAGAATAGCAAACATGCGGCAGTGTTTTACCTGATTACTTAGTCACCAAGCGACCTGCTCAATCAATATGAAAATATGAATATTCTACTAACATTTGATAACTTTTTCGTCTTATTCACACAAATTCTACTTCCAAAGTCGAAATGTATTCCTAAAAGCATTATAATTTAATGATAAGTATTATATGTACTTGAAATGGTTGAGTTTCAAACATAGGGCAGCATTTTACCTGATTACTTGAGCACCACGAAACCTACTTATTCGATGCGAACATCAAAGTTTCACTTATATTTTGAAACTTTCTTGATCTTATTGGTGCGGATCCAGGGTCCAAAAGGTAATATGCAAATGATGAGTACTATAGATGCTTTAAAATGTAGAATAGTAAACATGCAGCAGTGTTTTACCTGATTACTTAGTCACTAAGCAACCTGCTTAGTCAATATGAAAATATGAATATTCTACCAATATTTGAAAACTTTTTCGTCTTATTCACACAAATTCTACTCCCAAAGTTGAAATGTGTTTTTAAAAACATTGTTATTTAATGATGAGTATTATATGTATTTGAAATGGTAGAGTTTCAAACATGAGGTAGTGTTTTACCTGATTACTTGAGCACCAAGAAACCTACTTATTCAATGCAAACATCAAAGTTTCACTTATATTTTGAAACTTTCTTGATCTTATTGACGCGGATCCAGGGTACAAACGGTAAAATGCAAATGATGAGTGTTATAGATGCTTTCAAATGTAGAATAGCAAACATACGGCAGTGTTTTACCTGATTACTTAGTCACTAAGCAACTTGCTTAGTCAATATGAAAATATGAATATTCTACTAATATTAGAAGCTTTTTCGTCTTATTCACACAAACTCAACTCCCAATGTTGAAACATGTTTTTAAAAATACTATTATTTAATGATGAGTATTAAATGTATTTGAAATGGTAGAGTTTCAAACATGCGACAATGTTTTACCTGATTACTTGAGCACCAAGAAACCTACTTACTCGATGCAAACATCAAAGTTTCACTTATATTTTGTCACTTTCTTTGTAATGACCCACATTTTTAGCTGTTGAATAATTAATTTATTTAATTATTAAATATCGATTTATCGATATCGAGAACGTGAATTAAATAATATTGAATATTTAATTAATATAATAATATAAATAATTCTGAAATAATCAGAATTAGCTGAAATGGCAATATAGTGTGAACTGAACAATTTAAAAGTATATAATTCAGTTTGGAGTTGAATAATATAATAACGAATATATTCAATCGACGACGGTTTGAACGTATAATTATAATATAATTATAATAGAGCTTGAAATGGCGCGGCAGTTCGCTATTTGGCGATTTGAACTTCAACTGAATGTACAGGGTTCGTTTTAAGCCGGATTTCTGTGAAACAAGAAACGTGTGGAGCTGGTGGAGTATATCTTTCTAGTGGAGGAGAAAAATCGGGATTTCATCGTGTAGATTTTGATTTATGTCCAAATCAAATTTTAGAAAAGTCGCTGTGGAATTCCTTCATAATTTGCGACGCTTTATATACGTTATAAAAGGATTTTCGATATAAATTGAATATCGAGATAATCTGGAATCTGAAATATCAAAATGTAATTCTGATATGATATTCTGGAGCTGTACGATATCATATGTGAATATATACGATAATATTAATTTATTAATATTTAATTTAATTATATTTATATATTTAAATGGGTCATTTAGAGCTTTAAAAATAGCCGGTTTTGCAAACGAAGTCGGAATTCGACGAAACCAGTTTGGTTAGATCTGCAACGTCAAATAGTTGCTAGACTCCAAGTTTCGTGATTTTTAGAGTCACTGTGTGGCCGTACGGATTTTTAGAGTGAGTAACAGTCAGTATCTGGACAGTTAAAAATACGCTGTGTGAGCAAACGGAGTCGGAATTGGACAAAACCAGTTTCGTTGGGACCGTAATGTCGAGCTGAAGGTGCATGCCCAGTTTGGTTTTTTTGGGCATCGTGTGTGATCACATGAATTTTTAGAAAGCGAAATTAGAATATAAAACCATCTCCTTCTGGCCGCCGTTCTTTCATTCCAAAAACAGGAAAATGGAACTCTCAAAAATCAAATCAAATAGAAATAAAATACTAAAAATCTTCATTCATATGTATTCGAAACCCTCATCTCTTGCTCTTCATTTCTGAGTACTTCGTGTTTAGTTCAAGTTGTGTTCCTGTTCGCTGAAAGTACACAACGAAATCTAGGGTTGATTATCGCAGGGTATAGGAGCTTCAATCAAGGATTTCGAGTTCATTTTTGGGTTCAGCAACTTGTTTAGCATCTACCGTGGGATTTTGATGGGTTTCGCTCACGAAAAGTGACGCGTTGGTCACTGTACAGTCGCGAGGGTGTCAACAAACGGGTTTTGGCAGAAGGGATCGGGTTTACCAAAAAGGGTATGGGTAGATAGGGATTCTGAAATGAAGATTTTTGGTGATTTTTAATTTAATTTAAATGAAGAGGAGTGGGAGAATATGTTGGATGATGGCGCCGTAATGTCATTCGTGAATTAGCTGGGGCTCGGCCATGGTATTCGGGAAGAAGAGCAACTGATGGCGTGGGTCTTCAGATGGGTATTGGGCTTTGATTTCAAGGTTGGGCCCAATTGAGAGGAAAGTTAGTTTTTATTTAATTTTAAATAGTTATACTAACTTATAATGACCATAACTTGATCATACGACACCAGATTAACGAACCGTAAGTTGCGTTGGGACCGTATGGATGAGAGCTTCACAATGAAGCTGACCGGGAATGAATCCGAGCTCGTTAAAATTTATGGCAAAATAAATTGTCCGTCTTAGTCAAATGAACGCAAACCGTTATTCAACGATTAACGCGCAACTGTGAGTAAATCTCACTAACTCTGAACAGTTTATATTTTCATGTTATATTTTTAGAACTGTTAAATATGGACTGATTGATTGTGTGTTGACTGTTTGATTGAACTGCTAGTCAGTTAGTTAAATTTCTATATTGATTCTGTTTAACAGAATATATCATATGGAACTGAAAGTGATGATAATCATATTGTGTAACATCTGTGGATGCAGGGAGACAGGTTGGAGGAATCCGACTGGATTCCTCAACAGTTATTTTATTGTTTTTCATATATTTTAATATATGATGTGAATTATAACTTGTTGTTGATTGTGTGTGTATGGACGATATTGAACATCGTGATTTGATATGATTGAATACCATGACATACCGGAATGTAGATAAAGGAGATTTTTCAGAGTGATATTGAAAAAGAGATATTTATAAAGTGGAATATTTTTAAATAAGAAATGTTTATAAATTGGAATATTTATAAATAGGAGATATTTAAAAAGGAAATAACTGCAAATCATTTTCTTTTTGACTGGAAAGGGCTTGTGTAGCGGTTTGGGGATTTTCCCGATGCTCCCGATACAAAGGAGGTTATGGCGAATTTTTCCGGGAATTTAAGGAGTTAGAATATTTCAAGAATAAATTTGAAAAGGAAATATTTGTAAACCATTTGCAAATAGAATTGGAAAGGAAACATTATAAAAAGGAAATCATTTTTTTAAAGTGTAGAACCGTTATTTAAAAGTAAATCTTTTCAAATGAATAAAACGTTGTTAAAAAGGGAGTAATCGAATATGGTATTCGAAGTTAGTTTAATCGAATATGGTATTCGAAGTTAGTTAATCGAATAATATATTCGAAAGTTAGTTAATCGAATATATTATTCGAAAGGGGTTAGTCAAGTCGAGTTAGTCAAATAGAGTTAACAAGTTAGAGTTAAACAGTTAGAGTTAAGCAGTTAGAGTTAAACAGTTAGAGTTAAAACAAACATAGTTATTCAGGATGAGTTGCCATTTAGCACGACTGCTAGCGTAATTCGCAGGGCTGTAAATAGCCTACGACGTTCGGATGTTTCCTAAGGGAATCAGGCGTAACCATTGTGATCGCTGCGATCTAGAGTTGAGCGAATGGAGTTAAAGAATATAGAGTTAAGCAAAATTATAATCTGACTAGAGATTAATAAGTTGAATGATTTCCTGGGTATCGATCTGATGTTGGTTTCGGCCTTCGGGGTTTATACTTAGGAAGTTGTTCTCTTGTTAGTTTATAGTTAGAGTCTGATAGTTGTGGAAGGATAGTGATACGTAAATAAACAATGGAAATGTTTTCCAACGTTGATAACAAATATTTTCTAAATATAGAAAATAAGGAAATATGTATAGATATACATGATGATTGATCGATTGACATTCCATTTGGAATTTTGATCGTTGTTTGTACACGGACATGTTTTCATTTGATAGTTAAATCACAGACTATCGAAGTTTTGACCATTTTAACGGTGTTAATATGGAGAGACCGGTTGGATTATTATCCATAGAACCACTCTGTATTGGCATAAGCGTTGCGAGTCATATATGCCAAAGTTAATTGAAGACGGAGTAAAATGCAAGGGCTATCCTGTGTACAGAATAGTGCCTTCGGTTTGTCCAGTCCCAGGACGACTTGTATGGACGAATGTCTGACAGAGTATTCCTAACGAATCATATATGTTGATCTCTTCAACATATTACGTTTGGTGGCGGAGAAATTCGTTTCTCTTAGCTTCATACCCGTGATACCGTTAGGGAAATCGATAATGATTTGACGGGTATGACGATGTGGTATTCTAAGTGAATGAAGATATGATGTGGAAAGATATGCGTAGCTTCTAGCCTCACATCCGGTAAATGACAGAAATCGGGCAGGCAGCATGGCTAAGTCGGTCGCACCGAAGTAGGGTGTATAATCACCTATCTAGAGAATATTCATTTGCTTCTTTAATCTATCAATGCTGTCCCATATATATACGGGAACGGTTGCTGATCCCAACCGTTGGTGATGTACATTCGATACACTCAAGCGAAATGAGTGGTCGGTCATGTGTGGCTGAGTTACAAGATGTTCTTGTTGAACTCCAGTGTATCGTTCCTAGAGTACACTGATCGGAAGGTGATTCCATACCTTGTCATAGTTGGAAATCCATTACCCAATACGTGCTTGCGGTTTTGATTGTATACTATATATGTAGAACGTGAGATGCAAGCGTTTCTACTAGACTGATATTTATTTGTACTTAGACATTATTATAATATCAAAATGATATTGCTTTGCAAAAATGTTTGGATTCTCATAAGGGAAAAACCCGTTCCGTATTCACGGCGTGGTCTTAGGAGATATCATATACCTGTTTTAAATGATTTGAGTTTATTCACACCAGTCCCATGATTGACCCGGAGTTTATTTTGTTTTCCCTAAACTCTTGGGTGCCTAAATTTGTACGGGCAGTCAAGTAGTCAGGATTTACAGGTATACTTGAAGAGCTTGGAGCAGGAGGCTTCAGCAGTCGATAGCTATTATTTGTTCCGCTGTGATATTATGTGTTATACTCTGAGATGGTATGTATATACAGTTATAACTTTGTATTTCAAAAGTTATGTTATATTTTATTCGTTCCACTGTGAGATTCGTGTTTACTCTGATGATGATGTTCTTCTTCTTCTATTCTAAGTTTCTACCTTATCTACTCTCACCCTCTAATTTCTTTCATTAATTACCGGGATTTTTCGATGTTTTGGTTATCGACGTCGTGTTTATGTCGATAACCAAAGTCAAAAAAAATCCGGGTCGTTACAGTTGGTATCAGAGCTTATGTTTTAGTGATCGGACTTAACTCTGTGGCGTAACTCAGTAGAGATGGGATTAGGAATATCCTAGATTGAGTTGAGTGTATATATATGAGTGCGTATATGTTGTTCAATATAAAATGATTTTATATTGTGGAGATTTATTGATTGAGTGGCTTATGAATTCTGGACGATCAGTTTGATCCACTGTATCGGTAGGAGTTTTATAAACACTTGAATACAATGAACCGACATGATATGTTTTGAAATTAATATAGTATATTAGTTGTGTTGGTTGTTAGTATAATCGAATGAGATTATAAAAAGATGAAAGGGTTATAAATAACTAATCAGAATTCATATAAGTAAAGTATATGAAGTAAGACGAATTAAATCTGAATTTAAATCAGATTGGAATTAAAATAAGGAAATTTTAAGTTCCTGGGAGATTTTGAACTGTTTTCAAAATGGAAGTGGTTAGAAATGATTTTTGAAAGTGAAATAGTATTGAACTCACTTCGATTACTGGAAAATAGATTCTGATGAGTGTGGCCACATCATCAGTGTTCAATTTCGAGTTCCAAAGTGACGGATTACTACCAAAGGTTTTGTTTTTGAATTGTTTTGAGAAAACAAGTGTTTAGAAAGTCAAATGTTTTGAATTGGTGTTATGATTTCAAATTGATTTGAAATGAACTCAGGAATTTAAGTTCTGGAATTAAAATTTAACTAATGAAGTTAAATGGATTAAAATGGAAAAAGTGAATAAATAAATTTGAATTTGACTTGAACTAAGTTAAATGAAATTGGATTGGATTATAGAATAATCTGAAATGGGATTAAGTCGATAACTTAAGAGTTGAAATTTGATATTAGAGTTTGAATGGAATTCGACTTAAGTATAAGCGAATGATTTGGTTGAGAACCAACTGACAGGAGTTTGATTGGAATGACATTTATATTTGTTGAGTTGAGTAACAGATGAAAAGGGATATAATGATATGCCCGACAAAAAGGTACAAGTTTATATTTATACATTAGTTTGGAGTTTTATGAGCCGAATTGGCAAGCCGCTTGGCTGTTTGATTTTCTTTTGGATTGGAGAGGGCCTGTGTGGCAAGGTTTGAATTTTTCCGGTAACCCCGTACAAAGGAAACGCTGGCGAAATTTTCTGAATATTTAAGGCGTTAGAAAATTTTCATGATTTCTGAAAAATTTGGTTAGTCGGAAAGAATTAATAATTTAATTGAAATTAAAATGGTTCAGTTGAAGTTAAAGTTGAAGTAAACCAGAAGATGTTTGAATCTAGTTGGTAGAGTTAATAACATTTTTCTAGCTTAGCAATTTCGAGGACGAAATTTTATTAAGGGGGGAAGATTGTAATGACCCGCATTTTTAGCTGTTGAATAATTAATTTATTTAATTATTAAATATCGATTTATCGATATCGAGAACGTGAATTAAATAATATTGAATATTTAATTAATATAATAATATAAATAATTCTGAAATAATCAGAATTAGCTGAAATGGCAATATAGTGTGAACTGAACAATTTAAAAGTATATAATTCAGTTTGGAGTTGAATAATATAATAACGAATATATTCAATCGATGACGGTTTGAACGTATAATTATAATATAATTATAATAGAGGTTGAAATGGCGCGGCAGTTCGCTATTTGGCGATTTGAACTTCAACTGAATGTACAGGGTTCGTTTTAAGCCGGATTTCTGTGAAACAAGAAACGTGTGGAGCTGGTGGAGTATATCTTTCTAGTGGAGGAGAAAAATCGGGATTTCGTCGTGTAGATTTTGATTTATGTCCAAATCAAATTTTAGAAAAGTCGCTGTGGAATTCCTTTATAATTTGCGATGCTTTGTATACGTTATAAAAGGATTTTCGATATAAATTGAATATCGAGATAATCTGGAATCTGAAATATCAAAATGTAAATTCTGATATGATATTCTGGAGCTGTACGATATCATATGTGAATATATACGATAATATTAATTTATTAATATTTAATTTAATTATATTTAAATATATTTATATATTTAAATGGGTCATTCAGAGCTTTAAAAATAGCCGGTTTTGCAAACGAAGTCGGAATTCGACGAAACCAGTTTGGTTAGATCCGCAATGTCAAATATTTGCTAGATTCCAAGTTTCGTGATTTTTAGAGTCACTGTGTGGCCGTACGGATTTTTAGAGTGAGAAACAGTCAGTATCTGGATAGTTAAAAATACGCTGTGTGAGCAAACGGAGTCGGAATTCGACGAAACCAGTTTTGTTGGGACCGTAATGTCGAGCTGAAGGTGCATGTCCAGTTTGGTGATTTTTGGGCATCGTGTGTGATCACACGAATTTTTAGAAAGAAAAATTAAAATATAAAACCATCTCCTTCTGGCCGCCATTCTTTCATTCCAAAAACAGGAAAATGGAACTCTCAAAAATCAAATCAAATAGAAATAAAATACCAAAAATCTTCATTCATATGTATTCGAAACCCTCATCTCTTGCTCTTCATTTCTGAGTACTTCGTGTTTAGTTCGAGTTGTGTTCCTGTTCGCTGAAAGTACACAACGAAATCTAGGGTTGATTATCGCAGGGTATAGGAGCTTCAATCAAGGATTTCGAGTTCATTTTTGGGTTCAGCAACTTGTTTAGCATCTACCGTGGGGTTTTGATGGGTTTCACTCACGAAAAGTGACGCGTTGGTCACTGTACAGTCGCGAGGGTGTCAGCAAACGGGTTTTGGCAGAAGGGATCGGGTTTACCAAAAAGGGTATGGGTAGATAGGGATTCTGAAATGAAGATTTTTGGTGATTTTTAATTTAATTTAAATGAAGAGGAGTGGGAGAATATGTTGGATGATGGCGCCGTAATGTCATTCGTGAATTAGCTGGGGCTCAGCCATGGTATTCGGGCAGAAGTGCAACTGATGGCGTGGGTCTTCAGATGGATATTGGGCTTTGATTTCAAGGTTGGGCCCAATTGAGAGGAAAGTTAGTTTTTATTTAATTTTAAATAGTTATACTAACTTATAATGACCATAACTTGATCATACGACACCAGATTAATGAACCGTAAGTTGCGTTGGGACCGTATGGATGAGAGCTTCACAATGAAGCTGACCGGGAATGAATCCGAGCTCGTTACAATTTATGGCAAAATAAATTGTCCGTCGCAGTCAAATGAACGTAAACCGTTATTCAACGATTAACGCGCAACTGTGAGTAAATCTCACTAACTCTGAACAGTTTATATTTTCATGTTATATTTTTAGAACTGTTAAATATGGACTGATTGATTGTGTGTTGACTGTTTGATTGAATTGCTAGTCAGTTAGTTAAATTTCTATATTGATTCTGTTTAACAGAATATATCATATGGAACTGAAAGTGATGATAATCATATTGTGTAACATCTGTGGATGCAGGGAGACAGGTTGGAGGAATCCGACTGGATTCCTCAACAGTTAGTTTATTGTTTTTCATATATTTTAATATATGATGTGAATTATAACCTGTTGTTGATTGTGTGTGTATGGACGATATTGAACATCGTGATTTGATATGATTGAATACCATGACATACCGGAATGTAGATAAAGGAGATTTTTCAGAGTGATATTGAAAAAGAGATATTTATAAAGTGGAATATTTTTAAATAAGAAATGTTTATAAATTGGAATATTTATAAATAGGAGATATTTAAAAAGGAAATAACTGCAAATCATTTTCTTTTTGATTGGAAAGGGCTTGTGTAGCGGTTTGGGGATTTTCCCGATGCTCCCGATACAAAGGAGGTTATGGCGAATTTTTCCGGAAATTTAAGGAGTTAGAATATTTCAGGAATAAATTTGAAAAGGAAATATTTGTAAACCATTTGCAAATAGAATTGGAAAGGAAACATTATAAAAAGGAAATCATTTTTTTTAAGTGTAGAACCGTTATTTAAAAATAAATCTTTTCAAATGAATAAAACGTTGTTAAAAAGGGAGTAATCGAATATGGTATTCGAAGTTAGTTTAATCGAATATGGTATTCGAAGTTAGTTAATCGAATAATATATTCGAAAGTTAGTTAATCGAATATATTATTCGAAAGGGGTTAGTCAAGTCGAGTTAGTCAAATAGAGTTAACAAGTTAGAGTTAAACAGTTAGAGTTAAACAGTTAGAGTTAAACAGTTAGAGTTAAAACAAACATAGTTATTCAGGATGAGTTGCCATTTAGCACGACTGCTAGCGTAATTCGCAGGGCTGTAAATAGCCTATGACGTTCGGATGTTTCCTGAGGGAATCAGGCGTAACCATTGTGATCGCTGCGATCTAGAGTTGAGCGAATGGAGTTAAAGAATATAGAGTTAAGCAAAATTAGAATCTGACTAGAGATTAATAAGTTGAATGATTTCCTGGGTATCGATCTGATGTTGGTTTCGGCCTTCGGGGTTTATACTTAGGAAGTTGTTCTCTTGTTAGTTTATAGTTAGAGTCTGATAGTTGTGGAAGGATAGTGATACGTAAATAAACAATGGAAATGTTTTCCAATGTTGATAACAAATATTTTCTAAATATAGAAAATAAGGAAATATGTATAGATATACATGATGATTGATCGATTGACATTCCATTTGGAATTTAGATCGTTGTTTGTACACGGACATGTTTTCATTTGATAGTTAAATCACAGACTATCGAAGTTTTGACCATTTTAACGTTGTTAATATGGAGAGACCGGTTGGATTATTATCCATAGAACCACTCTGTATTGGCATAAGCGTTGCGAATCATATATGCCAAAGTTAATTGAAGACGGAGTAAAAATGCAAGGGCTATCCTGTGTACAGAATAGTGCCTTCGGTTTGTCCAGTCCCAGGACAACTTGTATGGACGAATGTCTGACAGAGTATTCCTAACGAATCATATATGTTGATCTCTTCAACGTATTACGTTTGGTGGCGGAGAAATTCGTTTCTCTTAGCTTCATACCCGTGATACCGTTTGGGAAATCGATAATGATTTGACGGGTATGACGATGTGGTATTCTAAGTGAATGAAGATATGATGTGGAAAGATATGCGTAGCTTCTAGCCTCACATCCGGTAAATGACAGAAATCGGGCAGGCAGCATGGCTAAGTCGGTCACACCGAAGTAGGGTGTATAATCACCTATCTAGAGAATATTCATTTGCTTCTTTAATCTATCAATGCTGTCCCATATATATACGGGAACGGTTGCTGATCCCAACCGTTGGTGATGTACATTCGATACACTCAAGCGAAATGAGTGGTCGGTCATGTGTGGCTGAGTTACAAGATGTTCTTGTTGAACTCCAGTGTATCGTTCCTAGAGTACACTGATCGGAAGGTGATTCCATACCTTGTCATAGTTGGAAATCCATTACCCAATACGTGCTTGCGGTTTTGATTGTATACTATATATGTAGAACGTGAGATGCAAGCGTTTCTACTAGACTGATATTTATTTGTACTTAGACATTATTATAATATCAAAATGATATTGCTTTGCAAAAATGTTTGGATTCTCATAAGGGAAAAACCCGTTCCGTATTCACGGCGTGGTCTTATGAGATATCATATACCTGTTTTAAATGATTTGAGTTTATTCACACCAGTCCCATGACTGACCCGGAGTTTATTTTGTTTTCCCTAAACTCTTGGGTGCCTAAATTTGTACGGGCAGTCAAGTAGTCAGGATTTACAGGTATACTTGAAGAGCTTGGAGCAGGAGGCTTCAGCAGTCGATAGCTATTATTTGTTCCGCTGTGATATTATGTGTTGTACTCTGAGATGGTATGTATATACAGTTATAACTTTGTATTTCAAAAGTTATGTTATATTTTATTCGTTCCGCTGTGTGATTCGTGTTTACTCTGATGATGATGTTCTTCTTCTTCTTCTATTCTAA
The DNA here is from genome assembly GCA_030737875.1 of Allium sativum. Taxonomy (NCBI): domain Eukaryota; kingdom Viridiplantae; phylum Streptophyta; class Magnoliopsida; order Asparagales; family Amaryllidaceae; genus Allium; species Allium sativum. The sequence goes on along the minus strand of CM060923.1, from coordinate 655,822,755 downwards.
GTTTCTACCTTATCTACTCTCACCCTCTAATTTCTTTCATTAATTACCGGGATTTTTCGATGTTTTGGTTATCGACGTCGTGTTTATGTCGATAACCAAAGTCAAAAAAAATCCGGGTCGTTACATTCTTGATCTTATTGGCGCGGATCCAGGGTGTAATAACCCGGAAATCTGGGCCAGTTTTAAATTTTTATTTGGCAATTTTAGCGAATTTTGATTATTTAAAATGAATTATTTTAAATAATATCGACGAGAAATTTATTTTGAATAGAATTCGAACGTATATGTTTATTCGAATCGACGATAGAATATAAATACTTATTTATATTTATAAAAGGAATTGGAAATGGCGCGGTAGTTCCATAATTCGATTTCAAAGTTCAAATGAATGTATAGGATTCAAAATAAACCGGATTTTAGTGAAACCAAAAATAATAGAATCTATTTGAGGATATCTTTCCAACGAATCCGAAAAATCAAAATTTCATGGCGGGGATCAAAAGATATGTCCATTTGAAAATTCTGAATAGTCGCTATGGAATTCAGACCCTTAAAAATGGGAATTTTGCAAACGACCTCGGATTTCGACGAAACCACTTTTGTTGGATCCGCGATGTCAAGTTATTGCTAGGTTTCAAATTTCATAATTTTTCGAATCAATATGTAAGCGTAGCAAAGGAAAACGCGTTTGACCAGTTTTAGTTGATTTTGATAGACTGGAATTTGGCCATTTTTCAAACGGTCTCAGAATTTGACGAAACTAGTTTTGTTAGGACCGTATCGTCAATACGAAGCTAGAAAATATTTTTCTGGAATTTTTCGAGTTATTACATGGCCCCGGTAAATTGAAATGCGCGTTCAAATTCAATATATAGAGTTATATGTTGATTTTGACGGAAACTGATCGAAACGATCAAATCATTTTACGAAACATATCCCATTGTGTTCGGAATAGGAGTAATTAGCTATGGACGACAGGCGGTGGGTCTCGTTTGAAGGTCGAAAATAAAAGTTGCTTTTTGGGATTAAAATAAATAATAAAATATATTTACTATTCTCTCTCTCCTCTATTTTCAGTCAAACCCCCCCCCCTTCTTCTTTATTCCACGATCGAAGCAAAAAAGAAGAAAAATTAAAACCCCGTCGCCCCCATCGTTCGCTCGCCACCACCGCGCCCAGGTGGCGTCGGCCACCACCAAACCCCTCCGCTGCGCTTTCTCCTCCCTCGCTCCTCCAAACCCCTCCTCAAATCGAGACCCCTGAAGCCCTATCCGCCACCGCTACCCCCCACCCCTGGATGCCGACGACCCCCTCCAACATCCCCTCCGACCAACCGACGAGCCACCACCCACCTGAACGCCTAATCCGACCCCTTCCCTCAAGCGATAGCCACAAAACCTCGAGCACCCACCTCGCTTGCCCCACGCTCCAGCCATCCAACCTCCGTCTAGACGCAGTGAACCACCCCACCCCCCCCCCCCCCCCCCCCCGTTTGAAAAGAAAAAGCTGTAAGTTCTTTTATTTATTTTATCTTCATTTATTTATTAAAAATCAGTTTTATTTTTATTTTTGAATGTAAGTAAAAATATAATTTTCCATATGAGAAAAGATTTAATTTTTATCATAAGAAAAGGTTTGATTTTTATTGAATAAAAAGATTTAAATTTTATAAGGGAAAGATTATATTTTTCTATATGAAAATATTACATTTTTATAGAAGAAAAGATTAGATTTTTATTCATATGAACGGTATGTAAAAATTAGATTTTTATTCATTTGGAAAGGTTCAATTTTTATTCATTAGAAAGATTTGATTTTTATTCATTAGAAAAATATAATATTTATATAATAGAAAGAATAAAAATTCGATTTTTACATATGTAGAGAATACGGGCAAAGAAAGTGACAAGAGGCAAGAACGGCGAAGATTTCTACATAAGAAGAGTCGTGGCGTTGGATTAGCTATTCGGTGAGAACTTCTCACTTTTAAATTTATTTCTAGTTAAAATATATACTAGGATGCAGACGGTGTTTAGTAGCACCCGACACCCGTCGAACACAGACCATGGACGGCTTGTATGCTTGGTTGTTTGATTTTGATGTGTAGTTGATTGTGTGATGTGATGTGAAATGAAATAAAATATTTATATAGTTGAAAATATTTTATAGTTAAAAATAGAATTTTTAATGTGTATATGAAATGAAATAAAAATAAACAAATCGGATGATTTGTTTGTATACACACATTTGACTGATATTGATTGGGACGATAAATTTTACACATCGCCCAACTGCACAAATAAAATCTGTGTTTGATTGTTTGAAAACCCCACACCGGTATTGGGGTGATATATGACATACACTAATCCCAATAGTTAGTTGTATGTCGATCGATTGATTGACAGACTGTTATAAGCGTTAAATATTTATATTCGATGCTTATATAGTGTAGAATGCACTTTGGATGATGGTTGATTATTCATCGTTGTTATTGTATACATGTGTTGTAGAAAATCCATATAATTAACATTATATGGTAATTGATTGGGCCTCATTCCATATTTGAAAAAGAAATATTTGAAATAGAAATATTTGAAAAGGAAATATTTGAAATAGAAATATTTGAAAAAAAAATATTTGAAATAGAAATATTTGAAAGAGAATATTTTAAAATAAAAATATATGAAGCCGTGTTGATTAGATTGACGCCATTTTGACGTGAACGATATTTATATCGATTTTATCCATTTTATAATGAGTATCGAAAGCGATTTCAAAATCTGATATTTTGAAAAGAATTGAAATTCGAATTAAATTGAATAGAAATGAATTAAAATTGAAATTGAATATAAATGAAATCGAATTAAAATCGATTTGAATTGAAATCAATTTGAAATGAATTTAAAACGAATTTGTATTGGAAAAATTCAATTTTGATTTGAATTTGAAATGAAGTTGAAATCGTTTCGAAAACGAATTTAAAACGATTTATAAAATACGTTTTAAAAGAAAATCGACGAAGTACATATTATATATATTATATATATAATATAATGGCCTGAATAGAACGCGCCGCGCCACGGCAGTTCGCGAATTTTGACCATTGCTTCGAATGGATATTGCGGGAGATCCGACCGTCGGATTTTCCTAAAACCGGAACCGTTGGGTTCGTATCGAAAAGAGCTTTCTAACGAACATTAGAAATTAGAAATTAGAAACCTAATGGTTGGATTTGGAATTATGTCCAAATCAAATTTGGAAAAGGTCGATGTAAGTGCAGTTCGATGGCCGTTGATGGAAATCGACTGTACGGGCCTTGATAAAATTATTAAAAATAGTAATAATTTGTGTAAAATCATAAGAAATGATTTGGGAAGAATTGGGATGAAAAACTCCATATTTGAAAAGATAAAAATAGATTTTTATCGAAATGAACTAGTTTTGAACTAGAATTATAATTCTATTTATTTTTAAATAAATAAATTGGATTTGAAATGGTTTTAAAAGTAACTAGAATTTCCAATAATTGAATTGGAATGGATTTGAATCGAAATTGTCTTTGGAATATTTCGATGTTGGATTTCGTGATTATACCGGTATTGTTATGGGAATTTGAAAGATATATTAATATCGTTATTTCCAATACGATATATGTTGGTCGTAGAATTTGATATTGAATATAAGCCGGTATATTTTCTATTCAGATCCTTGTATTTAATATCAAATGTGATTTGGGATTGTCATGAATGTTGTCTTCATTAACACTGTTCTTAAGCCTAGTTGAGAAAAAGATTATATCTTTTTTTTTTTAGATTTAATGAAGTGACCAATTAAATGATATTTAAATGGAATTGAAAGGATATTGATTTTTGGGTTTATCAAGAACAGTGTTTTATATAACACTTGTTCTTTAACCCGATAATTAATGAAATGTGATTTTGGGTTGTCGTGAACGGTATCTTCAATAATACTGTTCTTAGACCCAACGGAGTTAAGAAAATCAGAAACTAACTGGAGATTAGTTAAGTTGAATGGTTTCTGGGTTATTGATCTGATGTTGGTTTGGGCCTTCGAGGTTAATACTTAGGGAATTGCTCACTGGCTAATTTATGGTTAGGGTCTGATTGAAACGGAATGTGATTTTGGGTTTATCGTGAACCGTGTTTTAAATGACACTGATTCTTTAACCCAGTCAAAGATTAAAACTAAGTGGAGTTTTATTGAATCTTTAATTAGATTGAAAGGATCGAGAATGGAGTATCACCAGTTCTTCTCCAGGCGATAGTTAAATCTTTAATTAGATTTAAACGTGAAATGGTAATTGAATTTACCGATAACACTGTGGTGTTAGATATGAAGTATCACCAGTTTTACTTCATGGGATGAATAGGTTGGGTTGGGAAATTAAATCAAATGATTACTTCAGTAAGGTTCGTTAATCCCGGCTAGTTTGAATTGATATTCAAAGGTAGATTAAAAAATAAATTTATAGGATTTATCTTTGATAAAATTAATGGGAACCTTTCCCTATGTATGTGAAATTCAGAAACTAAATATCGGTTAGCTAAGCAGAATGGTTATCTGGATATTGATCTGATGTTGGTTTCGGCCTTCGGGGTTAATATTTGGGGAATTATTCTCTTGATTAATTTACGGTTAGTGACTGATGAATGGGAATGAGGCGTATGTTGTGTTTGTTAACACTTGTTTATAATATACCCGAGTTATTCGGAAAGACAGGGTTTATCCCATTCTGAATAACTGATACGACGATAAGTCGAAGATGAAGACGGTGGTTGAAGACCGGAGGTCTTCACGTCGTTTGGGTGATTACTGATGATCTTGATTGGGCTGTACACCTAAGAAGATGGAAATAGTTAGTGATCATCCAGACGTATTTGGAGATCGATGGATATGCGGGGTACTAGGTGCCTCCGGTTTCATTCAGACCCAGAACGAACTTGTAAATGGACTGTATGTCTGACATTGGATTTCAGTCTATGTGATTAATTTCTATTAAATATATATCTGTTTGGCGGCGGAGAATTTATTCACTTTCTTAACGCCCTTCTCTGAGACGTACGAGCTCAGGGGTTATATATTGATGGATATCAAATGCATGGAGCGAATTGCCTGTGTGGCATGCCTAAGTGGCAAATGATCAAGGCTTCTGTTGAAAAGCAAAGTCTTGTGATTGATGATCAAAGCACGGCCTGTGTGGCGTAGCTTTGTGTAACGTTGATTCGCGAGCTTCACACCCGGTATGAACCAAAAATGGGAGAAGGACCTCAGGGAGGGCATGCGTTTCTTTCTAGTTAGAAGTGGCGTCAGTGGTTTTACACGCCCTGACGAGTTTGACTTATGTGGTTGTTGCTGTTGCGAGGCGCCTCGGTTTGATCGGACGATCCGGGTCCGATGGAGTCATTTAGTTGGCTCACCTACACCCCATAGGGCGGGGAAACGCATGTTCAGGCATTTTAATCCACATCGGCGGACCGACCGTGACGATCCAAGGGCCCACCTGTGTCTGGGTCCCGAGGCTCGGGCTAGAGAGTCTCGAATTGGTTGAGGACTATCTTTTGCCTCGGTTCATAGATAGAAATCCAATTTCCAAATACGTGACATTTGCGGTTTTAATTGTAGAACTAGTATGGCGACATGATATATGGTACCCATGCCGTCTGTGATTGATACTTATGATTTGAAGTTGTTTTATACACTATGCACCTATAGTAGTATCAAATGATTTGTTTTAAACGTACTAAGCATGTTTGGCTATTATAAGGGAAAACCCTATCCCCCGGCTTGCGTTGCATTGTGTGATAGGACCTGGGTCTTATAATAGCTTCATTTTTTCCAAAAAGCATTGCCTTATTTTGTTATATGCACTGGTATTCTTGGGAGGAAACCTGTTCTGTGTTATATGGCGTGGTCCCTTGATATATCTGATTTAAAGTAAAGTTTCAAATAACTATTTTAGTTCTCACACCAGTCCCATGACTGACCTGGAGTTTATTGTTTTAACCTAAACTCTGGGTGCCCTTATTTTGACATGGGCAGCTAGTAGTTTTGGTTTTGCAGATTTACATTCACATGATCCTGGTTTACAGCTGGAACGATATCCGGAAAGCTTTGTATCCGTATATCTCTTCTAGTTGTGTATTGTATTATTTTCCGCTGCTATGTATTTAAATGTAATTTAAATCTCTGATATTTCTGTTGTGTAATATTTGTTTATACTCTGTATATTCTTGTATTCTGATGGAATTGTTGTAATTAACAATGAAATGTTCTTCCGTCTGCGTTCTATTTTGTCGTCTTCTCAAAACAATCCGGCGTTTCGAACGGTCTGGGTCGGTTTAGCGACTGATTCAGATCGAGCGAAATTCCTTTTCGTTACAGTTGGTATCAGAGGTTCGGTTTACAAAGCTCGGAGAATAGGACACATTAGAACCATACGAAAGAATTCATTAGATATTGGATTAGTAATATCCAATTAGAATGACTCGTTAGAGATAGGATCAGTAGTATCCTAGAACGAGTGTGAAGAGTATATTTTTCAAAAAAAAAAAAATTTTGTTTTGAAATTTAAATCAATTATTCGTATTTGACTAATTATTTATATGAATTTGGACAATCCAATATATAAAGATTTTGCATATACGTCCTGCAAACGTGTATTCGAAGTTTTAATATACTGGATAGTTATAAAATCACACTCTAGTGCCCGGGGATAATTCTGGTGATGAGGCACCATCGCCAGTATTTATTTTCGAGCGACGAAAGTGAGATTTCTATATATTTCCAATTGACTGGTGTGAGAACTGAAATTAGATAGGGTCTATTGTTGTGATTTGGCATCAAAAATGAGTTTTTTTGACTATGTATCAAAGTTATGAATTTCAAAAGATAATCAACTAATTGATTGATGGTTGTGTTGTTGATTATTGGTTGATTTATTAAAATTTGTACTATTTAGCCCAATAGAATTAAATTGTGAGTTATATTGAAAATTTGGTCGCATTTTCTTGCATATACATGTACTTACATTGAACAGGCCATAGCAAGGAGGCTAGAGCAGAGAATAAAATTTGTTTGCCCGACAAATAGGTACATGTTTATCATAATTTACTCTTTTGTTTGGGTGACGATGATTTTATGAGCCGATTGGCTAGCCGCTTGGCTTTTTCTTTTTCCTTTTGAGATCAGAAGGCCTGTATGGTAATTTCGGGATTTTCCCGTGCTCCCAGTGCAGGGGAGGTTATGGCGAATTTTTTCGAAAATTTAGGGTGTTAGCCAAATTTTTGAAAAATTTGAAAAGTTCTTAGAAACTAAAAAAGTTAAAGAACTTAAGCCGTAATCAAAATAACGAAAGTTGAGTTGATTAATGAAACAACTTTCGGCATTGTTCCTTTTCGGGGACGAAAAGTTTTAAGTGGGGGAGATTGTAATAACCCGGAAATCTGGGCCAGTTTAAAATTTTTATTTTGGCAATTTTAGCGAATTTTGATTATTTAAAATGAATTATTTTAAATAATATCAACGAGAAATTTATTTTGAATAGAATTCGAACGTATATATTTATTCGAATCGACGATAGAATATAAATATTTATTTATATTTATAAAAGGAACTGGAAATGGCGTGGTAGTTCGATAATTCGATTTCAAAGTTCAAATAAATGTACAGGATTCAAAATAAACCGGATTTTAGTGAAACCAAAAATAGTAGAATCTATTTGAGGATATCTTTCCAACGAATCCGAAAAATCAAAATTTCATAGTGGGGATCAAAAGATATGTCCAGTTGAAAATTCTGAATAGTCGCTATGGAATTCAGGCCCTTAAAAATGGGAATTTTGCAAATGACCTCGGATTTCGACGAAACCACTTTTGTTGGATCCGCGATGTCAAGTTATTGCTAGGTTTCAAATTTCATAATTTTTCGAATCAATATGAGAGTGTGGCAAAGGAAAACGCGTTTGACCAGTTTCAGTTGATTTTGATCGACTGGAATTTGGCCATTTTTCAAACGGTCTCAGAATTTGACGAAACTAGTTTTGTTAGGACCGTATCGTCAATACGAAGCTAGAAAATATTTTTCTGGAATTTTTCGAGTTAGTATATGGCCCCGGTAAATTGAAATGCGCGTTCAAATTCGATATATAGAGTTATACGTTGATTTTGATGGAAACTGATCGAAACGATCGAATCAGCTTACGATACATATCCCATTGTGTTCGGAATGGGAGTAATTAGCTACGGACGACAGGCGGTGGGTCTCGTTTAGAGGTCGAAAATAAAAGTTGCTTTTTGGGATTAAAATAAATAATAAAATATATTTTCTATTCTCTCTCTCCCCTATATTACAGTCAAACCCCCCCTTCTTCTTCATTCCACGATCGAAGCAAAAATGAAAAAAAAAAAAAAAACACCGTCGCTCCCATCGTTCGCTCGCCACCGCCGCGCCCAGGTGGCGCCGGCCACCACCAAACCCCCTCCGCTGCGCCTTCTCCTCCCTCTCCACCCTCGCTCCTCCAAACCCCTCCACAAATCGAGACCCCTGAAGCCCTATCCGCCACCGCTACCCCCCTGGACGCCGACGACCCCCTCCAACATCCCCTCCGACCAACCAACGAGCCACCACCCACCTGAACGCCCAATCCGACCCCTTCCCTCAAGCGACAGCCACAAACCCTCGAGCACCCACCTCGCTGTCCCCACGCTCCAGCCATCCAACCTCCGACGAGACACAGTGAACCCCCTCCCCCCCCCCCCCCCCCCCCGTCTGAAAAGAAAACGCTGTAAGTTCTTCCATTTATTTTATCATCATTTATTTATTAAAAATCAGTTTTATTTTTATTTTCGAATGTAAGTAAAAATATAATTTTCCATATGAGAAAAGATTTAATTTTTATCATAAGAAGAGGTTTGATTTTTATTGAATAAAAATATTTGATTTTTATAAGGGAAAGATTATATTTTTCTATATGAAAAGATTACATTTTTATAGAAGAAAAGATTAGATTTTTACTCATATGAACGGTATGTAAAAATTAGATTTTTATTCATTTGGAAAGGTTCGATTTTTATTCATTAGAAAGATTTGATTTTTATTCATTAGAAAAATATAATTTTTATATTATAAAAGAATAAAAATTCAATTTTTACATATGTAGAGAATACGGGCAAAGAAAGTGACAAGAGGCAAGAACGGCGAAGATTTCTACATAAGAAGAGTCGTGGCGTTGGATTAGCTATTCGGTGAGAACTTCTCACTTTTAATTTATTTCTAGTTAAAATATATACTAGGATGCAGACGGTGTTTAGTAGCACCCGACACCCGTCGTCCACAGACCATGGACGGCTTGTATGCTTGGTTGTTTGATTTTGATGTGCAGTTGATTGTGTGATGTGATGTGAAATGAAATAAAATATTTATATAGTTGAAAATATTTTATAATTAAAAATAGAAATTTTAATGTGTATATGAAATGGAATAAAAATAAACAAATCGGATGATTTGTTTGTATACACACATTTGACTGATACTGATTGGGACGATAAATTTTACACATCGCCCAACTGCACAAATAAAATCTGTGTTTGATTGTTTGAAAACCCCACACGGGTATTGGTGTGATATATGACATACACTAATCCCATTAGTTAGTTGTATGTCGATTGATTGATTGACAGACTGTTATAAGCATTAAATATTTATATTCGATGCTTATACAGTGTAGAATGCACTTTGGATGATGGTTGATTATTCATCGTTGTTATTGTATACATGTGTTGTAGAAAATCCTTATAATTAACATTATATGGTAATTGATTGGGCCTCATTCTATATTTGAAAAAGAAATATTTGAAAAAGAAATATTTGAAATAGAAATATTTGAAAAAGAAATATTTGAAATAGAAATATTTGAAAGAGAATATTTGAAAATAAAAATATATGAAGCCGTGTTGATTAGATTGACGCCATTTTGACGTGAATGATATTTATATCGATTTTATCCATTTTATAATGAGTATCGAAAGTGATTTCAAAATCTGATATTTTGAAAAGAATTGAAATTCGAATTAAATAGAATAGAAATGAATTCAAATTGAAATTAAATATAAATGAAATCGAATTAAAATCGATTTGAATTGAAATCAATTTGAAATGAATTTAAAACGAATTTATATTGGAAAAATTCAATTTTGATTTGAATTTGAAATGAAGTTGAAATCGTTTCGAAAACGAATTTAAAACGATTTATAAAATACGTTTTAAAAGGAAATCGATGAAGTATATATTATATATATATAAAATATAATGGCCTGAATAGAACGCGCCGCGCCGCGGTAGTTCGCGAATTTCGACCATTGACTTCAAATGGATATTGTGGGAGATCCGACCGTCGGATTCTCCTAAAACCGGAACCGTTGGGTTCGTATCGAAAAGAGCTTTCTAACGAACATTAGAAATTAGAAATCTAACAATTGGATTTGGAATTATGTCCAAATCAAATTTGGAAAATGTTGCTGTAAGTGCAGTTCGATGGCCGTTGATGGAAATCGACTGTACGGGCCTTGATAAAATTATTAAAAATAGTAATAATTTGTGTAAAATCATAAGAAATGATTTGGGAAGAATTGGGATGAAAAACTCCATATTTGAAAAGATAAAAATAGATTTTTATTGAAATGAATTAGTTTTGAACTAGAATTTTAATTCTATTTATTTTTAAAACAATAAATTGGATTTGAAATGGTTTTAAAAGTAACCAGAATTTCCAATAATTGAATTGGAATGGATTTGAATCGAAATTGTCTTTGGAATATTTCGATGTTGGATTTCGTGATTATACCGATATTGTTATGGGAATTTGAAAGATATATTAATATCGTTATTTCCAATACGATATATGTTGGTCGTAGAATTTGATATTGAATATAAGCCGGTATATTTTCTATTCAGATCCTTGTATTTAATATCAAATGTGATTTGGGTTTGTCGTGAATGGTGTCTTCATTAACACTGTTCTTAAGCCCAGTTGAGAAAAAGATTAAATCTTTTTATTTTAGATTTAATGAAGTGACCAATTAAATGATATTTAATTGGAATTGAAAGGATATTGATTTTTGGGTTTATCGTGAACAGTGTTTTATATAACACTTGTTCTTTAACCCGATAATTAATGAAATGTGATTTTGGGTTGTCGTGAATGGTATCTTCAATAATACAGTTCTTAGACCCAACGGAGTTAAGAAAATCAAAAACTAACTGGAGATTAGTTAAGTTGAATGGTTTCTGGGGTATTGATCTGATGTTGGTTTCGGCCTTCGGGGTTAATACTTAGGGAATTGCTCACTTGCTAATTTATGGTTAGGGTCTGATTGAAATGGAATGTGATTTTGGGTTTATCGTGAACCATGTTTTAAATGACACTGATTCTTTAACCCAGTCAAAGATTAAAACTAAGTGGAGTTTTATTAAATCTTTAATTAGATTGAAAGGATCGAAAATGGAGTATCACCGGTTCTTCTCCAGGCGATAGTTAAATCTTTAATTAGATTTAAACGTGAAATGATAGTTAAATCTTTAATTGAATTTGTCGACGGATATGCGGGGTACTAGGTGCCTCCGGTTTCGTTCAGACCCAGAACGAACTTGTTAATGCACTGTGTGTCTGACATTGGATTTCAGTCTGTGTGATTGATTTCCGTTTAATATATATCTGTTTGATGGTGGAGAATTCATTCTCTTGCTTAACGCCCTGCTCTGAGACGTATGAGCTCAGGGTTTATATATTGATGGATATCAAATGCATGGAGTGAATTGCCTGTGTGGCATGCCTAAGTGGCAAATGATCAAGGCTTCTGTTGAAAAGAAAAGTCTTGTGATTGATGATCAAAGCATGGCCTGTGTGGCGTAGCTTTCAGTAACGTTGATTCGCGAGCTTCACACCCGGTATGAACCAAAAACAGGAGAAGGACCTCAGGGAGGGCATGCGTTTCTTTCTAATTAGAAGTGGCGTCAGTGGTTTTACATGCCCTGACGAGTTTGACTTATGTGGTTGTTGCTGTTGCGAGGCGCCTCGGTTTGATCGGACGATCCGGGTCCGATGGAGTCATTTAGTTGGCTCACCTACGCTTCATAGGGCGGGGAAACGCATGTTCAGGCATTTTAATCCACATCGGTGGACCGGCCCTGACGATCTAAGGGTCCACCTGTGTGTGGGTCCTGAGGCTCGGGGTAGAGAGTCTCAAATCGGTTGAGGACTATCTTTTGCCTCGTTTCATAGATGGAAATCCAATTTCCAAATACGTGACATTTGCGGTTTTAATTGTAGAATTAGTATAGCAACATGATATATGGTACCCATGCCATCTATGATTGATACTTATGATTTGAAGTTGTTTTATACACTATGCACTTATAGTAGTATCAAATGATTCGTTTTAAACGTACTAAGCATGTTTGGCTATTATAAGGGAAAACCATATCGCCCGGCTTGCGTTGCATTGTGTGATAGGACCTAGGTCTTATAATAGCTTCATTTTTTCCAAAAAGCATTGCCTTGTTTCGTTATATTCACTGGTATTCTTGGGGGGAAACCCGTTCCGTGTTATACGGCGTGGTCCCTTGATATATCTGATTTAAAGTAAAGTTTTAAATAACTGTTTTAGTTCTCACACCAGTCCCATGACTGACCAGGAGTTTATTGTTTTAACCTAAACTCTGGGTGCCCTTATTTTAACATGGGCAGCTAGTAGTTTTGGTTTTGCAGATTTATATTCACAGAGTCCTGGTTTACAGCTGGAACGATATCCAGAAAGCTTTGTATTCGTATATCTTTTCTAGTTGTGTATTGTATTATTTTCCGCTGCTATGTATTTAAATATAATTTAAATCTTTGATATTTCTGTTGTGTAATATTTGTTTATACTCTGTATATTCTTGTATTCCGACGGAATTGTTGTAATTAACAATGAAATGTTCTTCCGTCTGCATTCTATTTTGTCGTGTTCTCAAAACAATCAGGCGTTTCGAACGGTCTGGGTCGGTTTAGCAACTGATTCGAATCGAGCGAAATTCCTTTTCGTTGCACAGGGTCCAAACGATAATATGCACATGATGGGTGTTATAGATGCTTTAAAATGTAGAATAGCAAACATGCGGCAGTGTTTAACCTGATTGCTTATTGACTAAGCGACCTGCTCAGTCAATATGAAAATATGAATATTCTACTAATATTTGAAAACTCTTTCATCTTATTCACACAAATTCTACTCCCAAAGTCGAATCGTGTTTTTAAAAACACTAGTATTTAATGATGAGTATAATATGTATCTGAAATGATAGAGTTTCAAGCATGCGACTGTGTTTTACCTAATTACTTGAGTACCAAGAAACCTACTATTTTGATGCAAACATCAAAGTTTCACTTATATTTTGAAAGTTTCTTGATCTTATTGGCACGTATCCAGGGTCCAAACGGTAATATGCAAATGATAAGTGTTATATATGATTTAAAACGTAGAATAGCAAACATGCGACAGCGTTTTACCTGATCACTTAGTCCCTAAGCAACCTGCTTAGTCAATATGAAAATATGAATATTCTACTAATATTTGAAAACTTTTTCATCTTATTCATACAAATTCTACTCCCAAAGTCGAAACGTGTTTTTAAAAACACTATTATTTAATGATGAGTATTATATGTATTTGAAATGGTAGAGTTTCAAACATGCGGTAGTATTTTACCTGATTACTTGAGCACCAGGAAACCTACTTATTCCCTGCAAACATCAATGTTTCACTTATATTTTGAAACTTTCTTGATCTTATTGGCGCGGATCTAGGGTCCAGATGGTAATATGCAAATGATGAGTGTTATAGATGCTTTAAAATGTAGAATAGCAAACATGCGGCAGTGTTTGACTTGATTACTTAGTCACTAAGCAACCTGCTTAGTCAACATGAAAATATGAATATTCTACTAATATGTGAAAACTTTTTCGTCTTATTCACACAAAGTCGAAATGTGTTTTTAAAAACACTATTATTTAATGATGAGTATTATATGTATTTGAAATGATAGAGTTTCAAACATGCGGTAGTGTTTTATCTGATTACTTGAGCACCAAGAAACTTACTTATTCGATGCAAACATCAAAGTTTCACTTATATTTTGAAACTTTCTTGATCTTATTGGCGCAGATCCAGGGTCCATGAGATGACCCCAAACCCCGTACTGACGGCGGCAAGGGTAATCCTTGGAATATAACACATAAACAGATAACAGCAGAACAGAAATAAATAAATACACCAGATAATGCACAATAGAATATACTGGATGAACGTAATCATCAGAGTTACACAGTATACAAGATCATACTTAGTACAAATACAGTTCAGCTATACATAAATGTCTACAGCGGAAAACAAACATAATGTACAATAGGAGCTGAATAACTTAAAAAGAGATAAATAATAGAATCCATCTTCAGCTCCAGCTATCCGAATAAAGCCATCTAAAACCTGAATGCAAGGCTGCCCGTGTAGAAATAGGGGCACCCGAGTTTGAAAGTGAAACAAACTACGAGTCAGTCATGGGACTGGTATGAGAAATCTATTTAACACATTTAAAATATGGCCAATCACAGGACCATGCCACTTTCTTGGAACGGGTTTACTCCATTGGATTGCTAGTGCTTTAAAAAAATCCTTCTTTTAAACATCGCAATGCTTTTTATAAAAATGAAGCCATTATAAGACTCAGTTCCCATCACACAATGCAACGCAAACTGAAGGATAGAGTTTTACCTTATAATGGCCAAAATATGCTTGATACAAATAAAACAAAAGCATTTGATATTATTACTAGTGTTTATAGGTTTCAAAAACAATTTCAATCATAACTATCAACCATAGACGGCATGGGTACCATATATCATGTCGCCATATATATATATATATATATATATATATATATATATATACACACACACAATCAAAACCGCACAGTCACATATTTGGAAATTGGATTTCCGTCATGAACCAAGGCAAAAGATAGTCCTTACCGAATTCGAGACTGCCTAGCCCGAGCCTTAGGCAAGTACTCTGTCAAGCCTTTGGATCGTCAGGGTCGATCCACCGATGTGGATTAAAATTCCTGAACACTGCGTTTCCCCGCCCTTTGGGGTCGTAAGTGAGCCAACGAATGACTCCATCGGTCCCGGATCGACCGATATAACCGAGGCGCCTCGCTATCCATCTTCCACATAAGTAAAATCTCAGGCCGTGTAAAAACACTGACATAACTCCTAGCTAGGAAGAAACGCATGCCCTCCCTGAGGTCCTTCTCCCGTTTCTGGTTCATACCGGGGTGTGAGGCTCATGAATTCATGTGTACACAAAGCTATGCCACACAGGCGGTGCTTTGATCATCAATAACAAGACTTTGCTTTTCAACAGAAGCCCTGATCACTGTATCTTAGCAAGTCACACAGGCAATCCACACCATGCAACTGATAGCTATCAATCACATAGAATAAATTCCAATGTCAGACACACCATCCATTTACAAGTCCGTTCTGGGTCAGAACGAAACCGGAGGCACTAAATACCTCGCATATCCATCGATCTCCACGTATGTCTGGACGATCACCGCTCATTATCCATATTTCGGGATGCCTCCCAATCAGGACATCAGTTACCATCCAAACGAGGTGAAGATCGGTCTTCAACCCCCATCTTCATCTTCGACTTTTTATCGCCGATTCAGTTATTCAGAATGGGATAATCCCGGTCTTTCTGAGCAACTCGCGTATATAATAAACACGTGCTACACAAACACTACATACGCATCATTTCAATTCATTAGTCACTAACCGTCAATCAGTAAGAGAACGATTTCCCAAATATTAACCCCGAAGGCCGAAACCAACATCAGATCAAAATCAAGGAAACCATTCGACTTAGCTAACCTTCAGTTAATTTCTAAATTTCAAATCCATATCGTTTATAATATTTTATAACGATTTATCGCTATTTTTATTTATTTTAAAATAGCCAATTTATTCAAACGACGCTTCGGGCCATAACGCGGCCATGGCGCTGTTTTTCTTTAGATTTGATTTACACATATCTGAAAATCTAATCGTAGGATCTTCACAAAATTTACATCCTTAGAAAGATCTTTTCAAAACGAATCCAACGGTTCCAGTTTCGGGAAAATCCGACGGTCGGATCTCCCGGTATAATCGTTTGATGTTTCGATTTCAAAATACGAACTACAGTGTCGTTATTCGATTTAATATAATTATATTTATGTATATATATAAATATAATCGATTCTGGCGCTGTTTTTCTGCAGATTTGAATTAAACATTCCAGATAATCCAACCGTTGGATTTTTACAAAGTTGGTGCCGTTGGAAAGATATTTCCAAAGCGAACCCAACGGTTGCGGTTTCGGGAAAATCCGATGGTCGGATCTCCCACACTAATCGTTTGAAATCACGGTTTCAAAATACGAACTGCAGCTTCGTTATCCGATATATTTCAATTCTATATATATATATATATACATATCGATTCTTCGATTTCAAAACTATATGATTTTCATACATTTGATAAAAATGATATTTTTATCTAACTGTCTTCTATTTCAACACTTCACTATTTTTAACAATTCGTGTATATAATAAAAATGTGATTTTTTAATGTAAAACAATTTATTTCAAAACACGACTATTTTATATAGTTCATACAGATGATAAAAATAGGATTTTTTATTATAAAACAATTTATTTCAAAATACGAATACCATTCAACACATGAATTTCAATTCAACGAATGAATTTCGATTCAACACATGAAGATTTTCTATAGTTTATATATATAGATAAAAAGGTGATTTTTATATTTAAAATACGAATACCATTCAACACATGAATTTTTATTCAACGAATGAATTTCTATTCAACACATGAAGGTTTTCTATAGTTTATATATATAGATAAAAAGGTGATTTTTATATTTAAAACACGAATACCATTCAACACATGAATTTCAATTCAACGAATGAATTTCGATTCAACACATGAAGGTTTTCTATTCAACAGACGAATATAGTTTCAATACAGGAAAATAATTCTAACACATGAATATTATTCAAAATTTCAGCAGCATAACGCCAGGGTAGTTAAAACCGGGACCGTCCCTAGTACGGCTCCTCGCTCTACCTTAAAGCCTCGCAGCTTTTGACAATGGGGAATCATGCATCTAGTTCGCACGCAGGCGGCATGTATATTTATTTCATTTCTACAAACTAATCCTATGTGGTTTCAACCAAATATTTCTCAACCACAAATGGGTATTTTTCAACCAAAATCAATCAATTTCAACCACAAACAATTTCAATCAACCATTCGCTATCAATCAATTTTCACACCAATCACAACCAATAAATATCGTCCATGGTTTGTGGACGAGGGGTATATATATATATATAGCATTTCACTTCTATTTCAACACATGTATAATTTTTATAACGCATATACAACTTATACATCGAACGTACAACTTATACAACGCTTATACAAGAGGTGTACAACGCTTATATAACTCATACATCAACTATATAATTTATACATCGTCGTTTTCCACATAGTTTATAATTTAGAAATCTCACATTGGGTTCCACTCAACCAAAAATAGCAGAAGGCTCAAAAAAATATGCGGTCTCTTCTAGAATGTTGAAGACGTCCACACGAGTCCACTGTCTCTTGTTTCACTGAATTTTGATCACACACGAAAAAGATACGATTTTTCAAAGTTTGCAACGGTTTAAAGGTGTTAAAACAGTTGAAAATAAACAAAGCCGTATACCTCTCTCATTGGTTTAAAACTAGGTCGAGGATTTCCGCGAAATCCGTGCAGCTATATGACGATCGGCCTTCACCACCTTGAAGGGCTAGGAGCGGCGCAACTGGGGTGCTGACGACGTCGAACTCGCACGCGCTAGGAGGGAGAATTTTGAGGGTGAACGGCGTGACTTCTCGAGGGTGATTCTCCCAAAATACTCAACGAAAAAATCGAAACCAGGTATGGATTTGAAGCTCGTCTCGAGCTCTTCAAAATCTTCAACTGGAGCTTTTGATATTATTGAGTGGATTGATCAGAAAATGGATGGGAACGATGGAATGGTTTTCCACCTTCGATCGAGCTACGGGGAGAGAGAAAGTCGGGGGGGGCTGATGTGGACCAATGATATTTTTTTATTTATTTATAAAGTTTAAAAATCCGAAAATACCCCTTGTCACACATGAACACCAATTCAAACCCAACGACTGTCATCCCTAGCGTTTTACCCCCATTGCAAACACAATAGGATATGTTTCGTAGGCCCATTCTACTATTTCAGTTAGTTTTCATTCAGATTAAAATATAAAACATTCAATATTTGATTTGAATGTACATTTCAATTTACCAGGGCCACAAACTGATTCGAAAAATTCCAGAAAAATAAATCCTGCTATGTTTTGACGATACGGTCCCAACAAAACTAGTTTCGTCGAATTCTGAGACCGTTTGAAAAATGGCCCATTTTTGGTCGATCCAATTTAACTGTAATTGACCAGAACACGTTTTCCTTTGCCACGCTCACATACTAGCTTCAAAGATTATGAAATTTGAAACCTAGCAATAACTTCACATCCCGGATCCAACAAAAGGGGTTTTGTCGAATTCCGAGGTCGTTTGCAAAATGGCCATTTTCACGGGTTATATAAATTCCATAGCGACCTTTCTGAAAATTCATTTGGCCATAACTTTTGCTTTCCGCTATGAAACTTCGATTTTTCATATTCGATAGAAAGGTATTCACTAACAGATTTAAATATTTTTGGTTTCACTCAAATCCGCTTTGTTTGGCACCCGGTACGGCAAATCAATGTTTGAATTCAAATTTTGAAACTACCGCGCCATTTCAGGCCTTGTTTATAATTAGAATTAATTATATTCATCTTCAAATGTCGATTCAAACTTACTTTTCATCGTTATTATTTAAAATATTTATTTTAAATATTTAAAATCCACTAAAATAGCCAATTTAAAAAATTTAAATTGGTTCAGATTTTTCGGGTCGTTACAATCTCACCCACTTAAAACTTTTCGTTCCCGAAAAGGAACAAAGTCGAAAGTGCTTTGATTAATCAACTCTACGTTCAATCTGGCTTCCATTCTCCAACTTTTCAGTTTCTGAGAATTTTCAAATTCTTCAAAAATTTGGCTAACACCCGGAATTTTCGAAAAACTTCGCCTTAACCTCCTTTGTACGGGGAGAAGTTTGGAAATTTATTGGGCCGTATTAGGTACCCAATAAGTCCTAATAAGCAAACACATATTTATAGTGATATATTCTGGTGTTTACAGGGGAGCGTGTATAGATAATAACTCCAGAGAATAAATTCTTGTAACGACCCAGAAAAACTGAACCAATTTAAAAATTTTAAATTGGCTAAAATAATGGATTTTAATTATTTAAAATAAATATTTTAAATAATGGCGATGAAAACTTAGTTTGAATCGACAATTGAAAATGAATATAATTAATTATAATTATAAACAAGGCCTGAAATGGTGCTGCAGTTTCAAAAATTGAATTCAAACTTTGTCGGATTATACCGGGTGCAAAACAAAACGGATTTTAGTGAAACCAAAAATATTTAAATCTGTTAGTGAATACCTTTCTAATGAATCTGAAAAATCGAATTTTCATAACGGAAAGCAAAAGTTATGGCCGAATGAATTTTCAGAACGGTTGCATTGGAATTTATATAGGCCGTGAAATTGGCCATTTTGCATACGACCTCGGAATTCGACGAAACCACTTTTGTTGGACCCGGGATGTGAAGTTATTGCTAGGTTTCAAATTTCATAATTTTTGAAGCTAGTATGTGAGCATGGCAAAGAAAAATGTGTTTTGGTCAATTAGAGTTAAATTGGATCGACCAAAAATGGGCCATTTTGCAAATGGTCTCAGAATTCGACGAAACTAGTTTTGTTGGGACCGTATTGTCAAAACATAGCTAGATTTATTTTTTTGGAATTTTTCGAATCAATTTGTGGCCCTGGCAAATTGAAATACACGTTCAAATTAAATATTGAATGTTTTATATTTTGATTTGAATGGAAACTGACTGAAACAGTCGAATGGGCCTTCGAAACATATCCCATTGTGTTCGGAATAGGGGTAAAACGCTAGGGGCGACAGTCGTTGGGTTTGATTTCGAGTTCGTTTAAGAAAACCCCAATTTTTGAATAAATATATATATCGACCAATAGAAAAATTCCATTCATTAAATTAAAAAATTAAAAAAACCCGCGCTCTCTCTCTCTCTCGTATACGATCGACGACGGAGGAAGTTTGAAACTTCCCGGACATTTTGCTGCCGCCACATTCATCTTCAGGCCAGGCTCCAGTTGGGGATTTTGAAGATCTCCTCTCCCTCTTCAAATCAAAACAAACCGCATCACCTATCGTTGCCCCAGCTTCGAGAACGAGGTCCACGAAGTCTCGTCGTTCGCGCCTCGATTCCGCCGCCCCTGCTGCGTCGAGCTCCGCCCTGCTTCAGGCGCCAGCGCGCCTCTCCAAGCACTCCGAGGTGGTGCTGTCTGATCGAGACATCGTGCTACGGTTTGGGTGAAAATTCGAAACCTAGTTTCGAAGTTTCCACGAGGTAAGCGGGTTTGAATTTCTGAAATGATTTCAACGCTATAAAACCATCGCAAAGTTCGTTCATCATTTAAAAATCATATCTTTTTCGTTTCTAGGAGAAAATCAGTGAAACAAGAAACAGTGGATTCGTGTGGACGCCTTCTACATTTTAGAAGAGACCGCATATTTTTCTGAGCCTTCAGCTATTTTTGGTGGAGTGGAACCCAATGTGAGATTTCTAATTTATAAACGATATGGAAAACGACGATGTATAAATTATATAGTCGACGTATGAGTTATATAAGCGTTGTACACCTCATGTATAAGCGTTGTATAAGTTGTATGTTCGATGTATAAGTTATATATGCGTTGTAAAAAATTATATATGTGTTGAAATAAAAGTGAATTGCTATATATAAATATATATATACGCCCTCGTCCACAAACCATGGACGATATTTATTGATTGTGATTGGTGTGAAAATTGATTGATAGCGAATGGTTGTTTGGGATTGTTTGTGGTTGATATTGATTGATTGTGGTTGAAAAATACCCGTTTGTGGTTGAGAAATATTTGGTTGAAACCACATAGGATTAGTTTGTGGTAATGAAATAAATAAAAATATACATGCCGCCTGCGTGCGAATTAGATGCATGATTCCCATTGTCAAAAACCGCGAGGTTTTAAGGTAAAGCGAGGAGCCGTACTAGGGACGGTCCCGGTTTTAACTACCCTGCCGTTATGCTGCCGAAATTTTGAATAATATTCATGTGTTTGAATTATTTTCATTTGCTGAAACTATATTTATTCATTGAATAGAGAACCTTCATGTGTTGAATCGATATTCATTCGTTGATTAGAAATTCATGTGTTGAATAGTATTCACGTTTTAAATATAAAATTCACATTTTTATCTATATATAGAAACTATGGAAAACCTTCATGTGTTGAATCGATATTCATTCGTTGATTAGAAATTCATGTGTTGAATGGTATTCATATTTTGAAATAAATTGTTTGATAATAAAAATCACCTTTTATCGACTATATAAACTATATAAAATAATAGTGTTTTGAAATGAACTATTTTACAATAAAAATCACATTTTTATTAGTATACATGAATCGTTGAAATGTAAAGTGTTAAAAATAGCCACTCGTTCAAAATAAATATGCATGAGTTGAAATATTCATTAATTAGCTAATGATATGATTTTTGCCTATACATGCAACGTTAGAATGAATGGTGTTTTTAAACCAAAAGGAATCGAATATGAAGTTGAATAGAAAATGATAAGTGATAAGAACTGTATATATGTACATGCATATTTATTGAACAGGTTATAGCGAAGGGGCTACAGAAGAGGAATAAAATTTTGTGCCCGACAAATAGGTACACATTTACTGTTTTGTTTGGGTGATGATTTTATGAGCCTGTTGGCTAGCCGCTTGGCTTTTTCTTTTTCTTTTCGACATGAGACGCCCGTGTGGCTATTTGGGAATTTTCCCAGCCCCTCCCGTACAAAGGAGGTTATGGCGAAATTTTCCAAAATTTTAAGGCGTTAGTGAAATATTTGAAGTGGAAACGATGTTGAAATTGTTGAATGAACTATATTTATATAAATATATAAATATAAATAAAATTAAAACGAAACGTGGCCGCGCAGTTCGTGTTTTGAAACCGTGATTTCAAACAACTAGTGCGGGGAATCCGACCATTGGATTTTCCCGAAACCGCAACCGTCGGGTTCGCTTTGGAAAAATCTTTCCAACGGCACCAACTTTGTAAAAATCCAACGGTTGGATTGTCTGGAATGTTTAATTCAAATCCGAAGAAAAACAGCGCCAGAATCGATTATATTTAAATATATATATAAATATAATTATATTTAATCGAATAACGACGCTGTAGTTCGTATTTTGAAATCGAAACTTCAAACGATTGTACCGGGAGATCCGACCGTCAGATTTTTCCCAAAACTGGAACCGTTGGATTCGTTTTGAAAAGACCTTTCTAATGATGTAAATTTTGCGAAGATCCAACGGTTAGATTTTCGGATATGTGTAAATCAAATCTGAAGAAAAACAGCGCCACGGCCGCGTTATGGCCCGAAGCGTCGTTTGAAAAAATTGGCTATTTAAAAATAAATAAAAATAGCGATAAATCGTTATAAAATATCATAAACGATATGGAATGGAAATAAACTGAATTTGCTCGATTTATGTGGTATTTGATGGTTAAATGGGTTTGGTGTGAAAATTTCATTAAAGAACAAAATTGGTGTTGTCGAATGATTTAACCATTGAAATAAATTGATTTGAAATTCTAAATATACGTGAATTATTTGAAAAGGCCGAGTTAATTCTCATTTCAAATAATTGACCGGCGAATGAAATTCGAAGATGAAGACGGTGGTCGAAGACCGGAGATCTTCACCTCGTTTGGATGGTAACCGAGGTCCTGATTGGGAGGCATCCCGAAATATGGATAATGAGTGGTGATCGTCCAGACGTACGTGGTGATCAATGGGTTTGTGAGGTATTTAGTGCCTCTGGTTTCGTTCAGACCCAGAACGGACTTGTAAATGGACTGTGTGTCTGACATTGGAGTTTATTCTGTGTTGATTGATTTCTGTTAAATATACATCTGTTTGGCGGCGGAGAATTTATTCTTTTGCTTAACGCCCTTTTCTGAAACGCACGAGCTCAGAGGTTGTATATCGATGGACATCAGTCGCATGGCATGAACTGCTAGTGTGGCATGCCTAAGTGGCAAATGATCAAGGCTTCTGTTGAAAAGCAAAGTCTTGAGGTGATGATCAAAGCACCGCCTGTGTGGCGTAGCTTTGTGTATAATGTGAATTCGTGAGCCTCACACCCCGGTATGAACCAGAAACGGGAGAGGACATCAGGGAGGGCCTGCGTCTCTTTCTAGCTAAGGTGGTGTCAGTGACCTACCAGCCCTGACATTTATATACTTTTCACCTGTGTGGTTGTTGCTGTTGCGAGGCGCCTCGGTTTGATCGGACGATCCGGGTCCGATGGAGTCATTCGTTGGCTCGTTTACGCCCCAAAGGGCGGGGAGACGTAGTGTTCAGGCATAATAATCCACATCGGTGGACCGGCCCTGATGATCCAAGGGGCAGTTCCGGCTGTTCCGGAGACATGGGCTAGATTGTCTTGAATTCGGTAAGGACTATCTTTTGCCTTGGTTCATGACGGAAATCCAATTTCCAAATACGTGACTGTGCGGTTTCGATTGTATAGATATTTGGCGACATAGTGGCATGGGACGCTCATGTCGTCTATGATTGATAGTTATGATTTGAAGTCGTTTTCGAAACATATAAACACTAGCAATAATATCAAATGCTTTTGTTTTATTCGTATCAAGCATATTTTGGCCGTTATAAGGTAAAAACTCTATCCTCCGGTTTGCGTTGCATTGTGTGATGGGAACTGAGTCTTATAATGGTTTCATTTTTATAAAAACATAGCGATGTTTTAAAAGAAAGATTTGTTTTAAAGCACTGGCAATCCAATGGAGGAAACCCGTTCCACAAAAGTGGCGTGGTCCTGTGATTAGCCAAATTATATATGTGTTGAGTAGATTTCTCATACCAGTCCCATGACTGACTCGTGGTTTGTTTCACTCTCAAACTTGGGTGCCCCTTTTTCTACATGGACAGCCTTGTATTCAGGTTTAGCTGGTTCTTTCTGGATAGCTGGAGCTGAAGATGGATTCTATCATTTATCTCTTTTTATGCTGTTCAGCTCCTATTGTACATATTATGTTTGTTTTCCGCTGTAGACATTTATGTATAGCTGTACTGTATTTTTACTAAGTAAGATCCTGTATACTGTGTAACTCTGATGATTACTTTTATCCAGTATATTCTATTGTTCATTATCTGGTGTATTTATTTAATTTTGTTCTGCAGTTATCTGTTTCTGTGTTATATTCCAAAGATAACCCTTATCTCCGTTAGAACAGGATTTGGGGTCGTCTCAACGTGGTATCAGAGCTTTGGTTAAGCTTAGTTCTGGAATATAACATTTGAACGAACTCGTCATAAATAGAACCAGTAGTGTTCTAGGACGAGTAACTCTATACAGATAGGATCAGTAGTATCCTAGTATGAGTAAAGCAGAATGAAATTACACCTCGATAGACACATTTACATTTGAAGTATTTGTCTCTATATTTTATAAAAAATACCTTTTCGGTTGACCTGACACTTGATCTGCTATTTGCAGAAGAACTAGAAAATGAGTGCCAGAAACAGAAGAAGTAATACTGACCCGAGTATTGAAGCCCTATATATGAAATATAGAAATCTGGGTGGAAAGCCATTCTCGGGCGAAGAATCTATTATGAAAACACAAGCTTGGATTCGTTCGGCTGAGAAAATCTTCGAAGCATTAAAGCTGAGGGATGACCAGAAAAGATTACTGGCCTCCTGGGCACTCAAAGAAGAAGCTTTGTTAAGGTGATATCACCTGGGACAAATTCAAAGTGATTTTCTTAGAAAGATTTACTCCTCCTGAAGCAACTGAGCGATTATGCGACGAATTTTCTTATCTGATACAAGGTGATATGACCATCCCAGAATATCATAAGAAATTCAACGAACTTTCTCACTTTGCTCCTCATCTGATTAAAGACCCAAAAAGGAAGAATCTGAGATTTATTCACGGCTTGCAAAGAAAATATCAGAATAGTGTGATGAGGAATGTGAAGCTCCCTTTTTCAGAAATGATATACATGGCTTATCAGTACGAAGATCTAGATAAGAAAGGTATGCTACAGTACGAAGAAGAGGTTAGCTCTAGAAATAAAATTGAGTCTGAAACTGATCGTCCTGAGGCGAGTACAATGTCTGAAGTCGGTAAGGAGCCCAAAGTTAATCGAAAAAGGGCCAGATCCGAAAAAGAACCAGCAACGACTGCCATATGCAATAACTGCCATAAGAAAGGTCATTTGCAAGGAAATTGTAAATCCTCGAAGAAACGAAAGAATGATGGATTTAAATCCGGCGGAAAGCTTCAGGAAAGCAGAGAATGCAATCTCTGCCAACAGGCTGGTCATGTAAAGCAAGATTGCTGGCTATTGAAAAAGACCCAAGAGGCTCATGTAAATGAAGTTGCAGAAACGTCAGCACCCTCAGATAGTCCGGGAAGATCTGATGTTTTAGAAGGAACGCTTACTGTCAAAAACATTCCAGTAAAAGTACTGTTTGACACAGGTGCGTCACGAAGCTTTATTGCAAAGAGTGCAGTCAAGAAATTGGATCTGAAATCGAAGAAGCTCAAAGAACCAATGACTGTCCGAAATCCGGTTGGTGGTTCCATCGATCTCAGTTGGGTTTGTGCAGTACCTGTCTCTTTTTCTTGCTATAAATTCCCTATTGTCTCTATCGTTATGAACTTTGATGAATTCGATCTTATTCTGGGATTGGATTGGCTAACCAAATATGAAGCAGAGGTTAGATGCGCGGAGAGAGTTGTTAGGGCTAAGATTAAATCAGGGAATTATATAACCATACCATGTGAAGGTCAGAATGCTAATAGAAAAGACTTCTGGGCAGCTTTGAATGTTTCTCCAGCCCAAATAGAAAATATCCCTGAAATCAAAGAGAATATTCCCGACCTAGTGAAGGATATTCCTGTCGTCAAAAACTATTCGGATGTGTTCGAAGAAGTTGTTCGCTTACCTCCGCAGAGAGAAATAGATTTCAAGATCGCTTTGATTCCCAATGCAAGGCCCGTAGTTCACGCTATTCGAAGAATGCCCTTGAAAGAGAAAGAGGAATTAGACAATCAAACACGACAGCTAGTATGGAAAGGCCTGATCAGGCCTAGTTTCTTTGATTGGGGTGCAGCAGTGGTGTTTGTCCCAAAATCAGACGGTACTCTACGTCTATGTGTGGATTATCGGGATTTGAACAAACAGACAATAAAGAACAAATATCCATTGCCGCGGATAGATGATTTGCTGGATCGGTTAAATGGAGCACAAGTATTTTCACGAATGGACCTAGCTACATGCTTCCATCAACTTCGAATTGCCGAAGAGTGTGTTCCAATGACAGCGTTCAGAGGCCCCGACTTATTCTACGAGTGGTTAGTAATGTCGTTCGGCTTATGTAACGCTCCAGCTTACTTTGTCGATCTGATGAATAGAGTGTTCAGAGGAGTTTTGAATAAATTTGTTCTGGTTTTTATTGATGATATTCTAATCTTCTCTAAATCAAAAGTCGAACATGAAAAGCATCTGGAACAGGTTCTAGAAATTCTGAGACGGAATGTATTAAAAGCCAAGTTTTCCAAATGTACCTTCTGGCAAGATGAAGTAAAATTTCTGGGCCACGTCGTATCGAAAGAAGGAATCGCTGTGGATCCAAGTAAAATCACTGCTATTCAGAACTGGAAACAGCCTAGTACCCCCACTAAAGTCCGCACTTTTCTCGGATTGGCTAGTTATTAACGGAAATTCGTTAAAGACTTTTCGAAGATATCTGGTCACTTAACGAAGCTTACATAGAAGCATTCTAAATTCAAATGGACTCCAGAAAGTGAGGAGGCTTTTGAAGAGCTAAAGCTGAGACTAACGACAGCTCCAGTGTTAACCATCATCGATGGCAACCAGGATTTAAAAGTCTGGACTGATGCTTCTAGAGAAGGCCTTGGCGCAGTGTTAATGCAAAGGGGTCAAGTGATTGCTTATGCTAGCCGTCAGTTGAAGCCACACGAGAAGAACTACGTAACTCATGATCTTGAATTATTGGCTATTGTATTCGCTTTGAAAATCTGGAAACACTATCTTCTGGGTGAGAGATTTGAACTGTTTACATATCACCAGTCGCTAAAGTATCTATTCACTCAGAAAGACTTGAATTTGAGGCAGCAACGTTGGCTGGAGTTTCTTGCAGCATATGATTTTGAAATTCTATACACTCCAAGGAAAGCAAATGTCGTGGCCGATGTGTTAAGCCGAAAAAATGAGATGATCGCCAGTTTCATCATTGCGACTTCGTTGATTGATAAGATATCGGCTCTCCAAGAAGACGACCAATTTATCAAAGGAATGAGTCAGCGAATTCGTGAAGGCAATGCTTCGGATTTTCAGCTAGACAGCGAAGGGATTCTGAGGTTAGAAGGGCGAATTTGCGTTCCAGAGATTCCTGAACTCAGAAGAGATGTGCTTGATGAATGTCACAAATCTAAGCTCAGTGTCCATCCGGGTGTGAATAAAATGTATAACGATATCAAACGCACATTCTGGTGGAAGTCGTTAAAAAGTGACATCTCGATATATGTTAGTCGATGCCCTACTTGCCAACTAGTCAAGAGCGACCAACAGAAACTGGCTGGATTATTAAAACCGCTAGAAGTTCCTAGTTGGAAGTGGGAGCATATCTCCATGGATTTCATTGATGGTCTACCCCGAACCAGAAAATGGAATGACAGTATTTGGGTGATCGTAGATCGCTTCACGAAGACCGCCCATTTCATACCCGTCAGATCAAACCGAACTGCTCAGAGTCTGGCGCAGATTTACTTCAGGGAAATAGTTAGACTACATGGAGTGCCGCTCAGTATAGTCAGTGATAGAGATACAATATTTACTAGCAAATTCTGGGAGGCATTTCAAGTCGAGCTGGGAACGAAGTTGAACTTAAGCACCGCTTATCATCCTCAGACAGACGGTCAGACTGAGAGGGTAAATCGTATTTTAGAAGATCAATTGCGGGCTTGTGTTATAGATTTCGGTGGATCATGGGAAGACAATCTGCATTTGGCTGAATTCTCTTATAACAACAGCTACCAGGCGAGTCTGACAATGTCGCCATTCGAAGCATTGTATGGTAGACAGTGTCGATCCCCTGCTTGTTGGGTCGAACCTGGTAATAGACTTGTGTTAGGTCCTGATATGATTCGAGAAGCCGCCGATAAAGTCGATTTTTATTAAGAAGCGATTACTCGCCGCTCAAAGCGGACAAAAGAGCTATGCCGATAGAGAAGAAGAGATATATCCTTTGAAGTTGGCGACTATGTATATTTGAAAGTATCGTCGATGAGAGGAGTTATCCGGTTCGGTAAAACTGGAAAGTTGGCGCCCAAATTCATAGGTCCGTTTCAACTCTCGCTTATAGGATCAAACTGCCTGATTGGCTGCCTGGAGTTCATGATGTATTTCACATATCTCAACTTCGAAAGCACGTTCATGATCCAGACTTGATCGTGGAAGAAGCAGCTCAACATGACATTGAAATAACCCCAGAATTAGCTGCGAGAAGAAAGCCGCTAAAGATAATAGGCAAAGAAGCCAAAGAGCTGAGGAACAAGAAGGTTCGCTTAGTCAAAGTGCAATGGAGTGGAGATCCGCGAGATTGTACTTGGGAAACTGAGGAGAGCATTCAGAAAGCTTATCCTAGATGCCGAGTGGATATCTCTGATTGACTCTGGTGCAAGGTACATTTACCCTACTTTGCATTACCATTCAATTCTCTACTCTATTGTTATTTTCTTTTCATAGGTGTGCACTTTTAATTCTATAGTCTGAATGATTTTAAAAGAGTATAGAAGTTGATCCGTATATTTTTGAAAGGTTAAAACTATTTGATTGTTGGTTGTGTTGCGTGATTGTAGATTTATCAAACCACTTTCGACTTTGTTCCTTTTCGGGGACGAAAAGTTTTAAGTGGGGGAGATTGTAACGACCCAGAAAATCTGAACCAATTTAAAAATTTTAAATTGGCTAAAATAATGGATTTTAAATATTTAAAATAAATATTTTAAATAATGGCGATGAAAACTGAGTTTGAATCGACAATTGAAAACGAATATAATTAATTATAATTATAAACAAGGCCTGAAATGGCGCTGCAGTTTCAAAAATTGAATTCAAACTTTGTCGGACTATACCGGGTGCAAAACAAAATGGATTTTAGTGAAACCAAAAATATTTAAATCTGTTAGTGAATACCTTTCTAACGAATCTGAAAAATCGAATTTTCATAACGGAAAGCAAAAGTTATGGCCGAATGAATTTTCAGAACGGTCGCTATGGAATTTATATAGGCCGTGAAATTGGCCATTTTGCATACGACCTCGAAATTGGACGAAACCACTTTTGTTGGACCCGGGATGTGAAGTTATTGCTAGATTTCAAATTTCATAATTTTTGAAGCTAGTATGTGAGCATGGCAAAGAAAAATGTGTTTTGGTCAATTACAGTTAAATTGGATCGACCAAAAAAGGGCCTTTTTGCAAACGGTCTCAGAATTTGACGAAACTAGTTTTGTTGGGACCGTATTGTCAAAACATAGCTAGATTTATTTTTCTGGAATTTTTCGAATCAATTTGTGGCCCTGGCAAATTGAAATACACGTTCAAATTAAATATTGAATGTTTTATATTTTGATTTGAATGGAAACTGACTGAAACAGTCGAATGGGCCTTCGAAACATATCCTATTGTGTTCGGAATAGGGGTAAAATGCTAGGGGCGACAGTCGTTGGGTTTGATTTCGAGTTCGTTTAAGAAAACCCCAATTTTTGAATAAATATATATATCGACCAATAGAAAAATTCCATTCATTAAATTAAAAAAATTAAAAAACTCGCGCTCTCTCTCTCTCGTATACATATATACACAGATGCAGACGTTGTTTAGTAGCACCCGACACCCGTCATCCACAGACCATGGATGGCTTGTTTGTTTAATTGTTTGGTTGTGTAGTTGGTTAGATTATTTGGTTTGAATTGAATAGTTTGGTGAAATGGAATGGATTTGATTGATGTGTGAATGGCGTAGGCCTTCACTAGACTGTGGATAAGGCTAGGCCTCGTTCTGTTTCTAGTATCGCGCCGTTATGCCGCCGAAATTTTCTAAAATAAGTTAGAAAAATAAAGATATCATTTTATTTAATAAATGAACTGAATAAAATATTTTCATAGGTTAAATAAAATGTTTTATCGTTAAAAATATAATTTTTAACGTGAATGTGAATAAATAAATATTCATTTACAAACCGGACGGTTTGTTTATGTACACTGATTTGACTGACATTGATTGGGACGATAAATTTTACACATCGCCCAACTGCACAAATAAAATCTGTGTTTGTTGATTTGAAACCCCACACTAGTGTTGGGATGAAATTTGAAGTTCACTCATCCTGATTGATTAAATATGTCGATCGATTGATTGACAGGCTGTTATAAGCGTTAGATATCTATATTTGATGCTTATACAGTGTAGTGCACTTTGGATGATGGTTGATTATTTATCATTGCTATTATATACATGTGTTGAATGGAATCCATATAATTAACTTTATATGGTAATTGATTGGGCCTCATTCCAATTTAGAAAATAAAGAATATTATAATATAAAGGTTCATGTGTTGACCGTACTCATCCGTTGAGATTAGTCATGTGTTGAACGAAATATTTTAACAATAAAATTTATATCTTTATCACTATAAAGTAAAGGTTCATGTGTTGACCGTACTCATCCGTTGAGATTAGTCATGTGTTGAACGAAATATCTATTCACATATTGAATAGAATAAATATTCATTTGTTGAATAGAATAACGAATTTATTGAAATATATAAAGCCGTGTTGATTAGTGATGCGCTATTTTGACGCGAACGATATTTATATCGATTATATTCGAATTGAATTTGATTTGAATAGAAAACGAATTTGATTTGAATAGAAAACGAATTTGAATTGAATATATAACGAATTTGAACTGAATTGAATATATAACGAATTTGATTTCAATTGGATAGAAAACGAATTTGATTTCAATTGAATATAAAACGAATTTGATTTCAATTGAATATATAACGAATTTGATTTCAATTGAATATATAAAGAATTTGATTTGAATTGAATTTGAACAGAATAGAAAATGAATTCGATTTGAATAGAAAACGAATTGAATTCAATTAAATAGAAAACGAATTGAATTTAAATTGAATAGAAAACGAATTGAATTTAAATTGAATAGAAAACGAAATGAATTCGAATCGAATTAAAATCGATTTGAATTGAAATCAAATAGAAATGAAAGTAAAAAGGATTTATAATAGAAAATTCAATTTTGATTTGAATTTGAAATAAAGGTTGAAATTGTTTTTGAAACGAATTCAAAACTATTTATAAAATTCGTTTCAAATAGAAATCGACGAAATATATATTATATATATTATATATATAATATAATGGCCTGAATATAACTCGCCGCGCCGCGGCAGTTCGTGAATTTCGACCATTTATTTCAAACGGACATTACGGGAGATCCAACCGTCGGATTCTCCTAAAACCGGAACCGTTGGGTTCGTATCGAAAAGAGCTTACTACTGAATATTAGAAATTCAAAATCTAACGGTTGGATTTGGAGATACGTCCAAATCAAGTTTGGAAAAGGTCACTGTAAGTGCAGTTCGATGGCCGTTGATGGAAATCGACTGTACGGGCCTTGATAAAATTATTAAAAATATCAATAATTTGTGTAAAATCATAAGAAATGATTTGGAAAAAATTGGGATGAAAAACTCCATATTTGAAAAGATAAAAGTAGATTTTTATCGAAATGAACTAGTTTTGAACTAAAATTAAACCCGTTTATTTTTAAACAAATTAATTGGATTTGAAACGGGCTTTAAATAGAATTGATTTGTGGGTTTATCGTGAACGGTGTTTTAAATAAACTAGTTCTTTAACCCGGTAATAAATAGAATGTATTTTGGGTTTATCATGAACTGTGTTTTAAATGACATTAGTTCTTTAACCCAGAAAAGGGAGTTTTAAGGAATCTGCAATTAGGTTGAAATGTGGATTGATAATTTAATTATTAAATTTGGAAAATGAGCGAGAATGGAGTATCACCAGTTTTACTCCAAAGCGATAGTTAAATCTTTAATTAGATTTGAACGTGAAATCGTAATTAATTTTAACGATAACACCATGGTGTTAGATATGGAGTATTACCAGTTTAGCTTCATGGGATGAATAGGTTGGGATTGGGAAATAAAATAAATAATTACTTCGGTGTGGTTCGCTAATCTCGACTAGTTTAGAAAACCATAATTTGGTTTTGAAACGACATCCAAAGGAAGATTAAAGGATAAATTTTAAAGAATTTATCTTGGATAAAATTAATGGGAACCTTTCCCTAAGAATGGGATTTCGTGAATAAAAGGATATTCTGCATTGGAATGAGGCGTGTGTTGTGTTTGTGTAACATTCGTTTTTAATATACGCGGGTTGTTAGGAAAGTCCGGGTTTATACCCATTCTGAATAACCGATTCGACGATAAGTCGAAGCTGAAGACGGTGGTTGAAGACCGGAAGTCTTCACATCGTTTGGATAATTACTGACGATCCTGATTGGGTTGTGCACCCAAGAGGATGGAAATAGTTGGTGGTCGTCCAGACGTACTTGGAGATGGATGGATATGCGAGGAAAGTGCCTCCGGTTTCGTTCAGACCCAGAACGAACTTGTAAATAGATTATGTGTCTGACATTGGATTTTATTCTATGTTGATTGATTTCTGTTAAATATATATCTGTTTGGCGGCGGAGAATTTATTCTCTTGCTTAACGCCCTTCTCTGAGACGTACGAGCTTAGAGGTTATATATCGATAGATATCAATCGCATGGCATGAATTGCCTATGTGGCACACTGAGTTGCATGGATCAAGGCTTCTGTTGAAAAGCAAAGTCTTGTGGTTGATGATCAAAGCACGTCCTTTGTGGCGTAGCTTTGTGTATAATGTGAATTCGTGAGCCTCGCACCTCGGTATGAGTTAAAAACGGGATACGGACCGCTGGGAGAGCACGACGTTTCTTTCCAGCTTTGGTGGTGTCAGTGACTTACCAGCCCTGACATTTATATACTTTTCACCTTTGTGGTTGTTGGAATGAGGCGCCTCGATTATAGGTCTGTAAGGACCGGGAAACGTGTGTTCAGGAATTGCCAATCCTCAAACGTAAGAGAGGACCGGCCCAGCCGATTCTAGGGTTACCCAGAGTGTGTAATCCTGAGGCATTTGCTGTAGTGTCTCAAAGCGGAGAGGAGTTTGCCCCTTTCCTCGACTCATGACGGAAATCCATTTTCCAATACGAGATATTTCGGCTTTATTTGTAGAGCCTAGTATGGCAACATAGTAGCATGAGATGCTATGCTGTCTATGATTTATATTTATGATTGAAATTGTTTTGACACTATACACTTATTATAGTATCAAATGATTTGTTTTAAACGTACCAAGCATGTTTGGCTGTTATAAGGTAAAACCCTATCCTCCGGCTTGCGTTGCATTGTGTGATGGGACATGGGTCTTATAATAGCTTCATTTTTCGAAAAAGCATTGCGTTGTCTTTTCTATGCACTGGTATTCTTGGGAGGAAACCCGTTTCGTGTTATACGGCGTGGTCCCTTGAACTACTCTCTTTTAAAGTAAAGTTTTAAATAACTGTTTTAGTTCTCACACCAGTCACATGACTGACCTGGGGTTTATTGTTTTAACCTAAACTCTGGGTGCCCCTATTTTCGACACGGGCAGCTAGTAGTTTTGGTTTTGCAGATTTATATTCACAGGATCCTGGTTTACAGCTGGAATGATATCTGGAAAGCTCTGTGTCCGTATATCACCTTCAGTTGTGCTTTGTATTATTTTCCCGCTGCTATGTAATTTATTGTAATCTCTGATATTTGTCGAATGTAATTTATTCATTTATACTTTGTATATTCTTGTATCTGATGGAATTGTTGTAATAACAATGAAATGTTCTTCCGTCTGCGTTCTGATTTGTCCTGTCCTCAAACGATCAGGGGTTTCGAACGGTCTAGATCGGTTTAACGACTGATTCGGATCGAGCGAAATTCCTGGCCGTCACATTGGTCCAATTGGTTTAACCTTACCCACCCAACATCATACTTATCTCAGATTTTCATTAATTTAATATTAATGCCCAGACCTCTCACATTAGACTGACAGTTTGTGGCTACTGGTTAGGCCGGTTGGTTCCGGGCAGGTTTCTGTCGCAAACTGAGTCTAACCTCGGGTTTCAAGCACGTTATGACTAACTTCTCACATTAGAACCTATTGTTTGTGACCACTGGAATATGTCGGGCGGTTCCGAGCAGAGTTACGCTGCAAACTCATTCTAACCTCGAGTTAGCCATGTTTATCTTTGCGGCCAATTAATTAACGATTTACCATTTATACCCACGCCTAATATACATGTCAATTATTCATAACTATAGCCAATTCAGATTATGTCAATAGCGGACTAATTATATCAACTCAACATATATTGCAGATAACAGATTTTGCAGATTAGGCGACTTAACGAATTTAGCAGATTAAGCAAACTAGCAGATTTAGCAGATAACAGATTAGGCATCTCAACAGATTTTGTCTAGCAGATTTGGCATTTTCAACAGACTTAGCAGATGACAGATTTGGCAGATGAACAAATCTAGCAGACTAGAGCAGAACTAGCAAATTAGGCAAATATAACAGATGTAATCATTCCTTAAAGTCTCACAACCATATCTTGCCTAATTATAAATTTGGCCTAAGTTTGCATGCCTAAATAGTTGTCATGATTCACACTATGATCATATGCCCCACGTTTGCATTGAATTTTCATGTCACGGATTACGGTCATAATTTACATGTCCCAATTTAGTTCAACTTGCCTAGTACAAAAGATTCCCATATAAATTATACCAAATATAGCCATCGATTTCAATGCATGTCAAAAATCTCCTACTTAGGTGTTATTCACATTTGATAGATATCCTACCTTAATGTAAATCTTTATACCTAAGCCATATTCTCTTTATCTCAAGTCATATGTTCAACATAGTCTATATTTATGTCCAATTATATACCTTTCTATGTCGTGTCCTCAAATCATATGTTCAATACCCTTTATGTTATAAATATAACATGTCCAGTCATATGTCTCAGTTTTACGTTCTAGCTACAGTCCATGTTCTTTCCTCAAATCAGTCACCTATTGGTCATGCCCAATTTATACATTATTCATTTTAATGTCCCAAACATTTTAACGTATGTTAATCTCTTATGAGATTGGCTCAGGCTCGTGGTAGCGTGGCTATAAAACAGAAAGAGGAAAGAGACACAAAATAAGATCTAAACAGAACAGAACAGATATAACCTCAGATTCAGATTTACAATTCATGTCGCAATCAGAATTAACGTTTATATCGGAAAATAACTGTACTTGCCTTGATTGGATTAAAGAAAGAACTTTAGTTGTTGTAGAATCGTTGCAGAAGCTTTAATCTCTAGTTTGAATTGAGTTACTTAGGTTGATGTTGATTAGCTTCTAGTTTTGATTCCAGCAGAGTAGTGACGCCATTTTTATTTTTATTTAGAACAGAGGCAGAGAAGAAGCAGAATAGAATTGTGTGTAGAGAAGGCTAGGTCTTAGGATGTATTTATAGTATTTATAGGTGTAGCAATTCATTTCAGCCATCAGATTAACCCTAAAACCAATCCGGACCATCAAAAATCGTCCTTGGGCTTCAAAAACATGTTCTGGACCGAAACAGGCCGACCAGGTCGACCAGTAGGGGGGGTCGACACTATAGTCGACCCCCATCGGGGAGGTCGACCCCCTGGTAGACCTGGCCCCCAGGTCGACCTTTAGGTCAACCTGCCCAGTTCTGTGCTGACCGAAACCTTCTGAATCTTCTACAGGCCATAACTTCTTCATCCGGACTCCGATTTTCGAAAACTCGGACTCTATTTCATGTAAAATTTCGAGAGGAACGCAATGGTGATGTCCATTTTACCTAATTCCTGATTCTTAAATTAATTATCCTCATTTTACTATTTTTTCTGTTACACACACGGTTATCGAACTAATTTTTCTTCTCTTTCATATATTAATTAATTCTTCTTATGCATCACTATTATTTACCTATCATAAACATATTTTCATATATTTTATTTCATTTTTAATTATACTTTAAAATGCGGGGTGTTCCATTCTCCCCTCCTTAAAGGATTTCGTCCCCGAAATCTTTAAGTTAAGAAGAATGTGTCCTACCATCCAATCATCCATTTACTCAATCACCAATCACAGGCATTCATTATCCTTAAGAGATTTATAATGCTGTACGAACATATGCAAGAAGTGTGTGTATATGTTCCTTGTCTAATGCAAAGATCAGGCGGTCCACTGATTCAGTTGACCTCCTTAATGCGAATTATGCCAGTGCCATGAGTCCAACATGTATGCAATTTTCCTACTCGATAAATATCATTTCTATATGAGTGCACAACCATTCAGTCATATGCAACATCCATGTGCTGAGTCAATCATTTTGCATCCACAAAAATTAAAATTGCTCACACATCCATATGCAGTATGAGAGTGTTTTCGAGCCGACGGGCAACCACTAGCAACCACTTGCATCCACTTGCAACCATCAAACATAACATGTCTCAAACACATGTTTACACCCATTAGTTTCTACCTAAAGTTTGAAGATTCGATCGATAGGATACAGTCGAATGATGGAAGCGAGTACAGATAAACCAAAAACTTGGTTCCGATTAGACATTGGCTGAGAAAATAATTCCCCCAAGTATCAACCCCGAAGACCGAAATCAACATCAGATTGACACCCAGAGGATTACCCTCTTTAGACAATGTCAGAATTGGAAATCAGAATTATTCAGATATTTACAGACTACTGGTACAGATCAGGTTCCCTAATGATTCTTAGGAAGCTAAGCATAATAAAATCATATCCCACAAAACCTCAGAATGTATGCGTCATACTTGACGCCTAACACAGATATCTCTCAAACCCCAATCTATCACAAACAGATTAATCATAACCCATATGGGTTTGAGTCTACAGCGGAATCAGAAACAATACTAGTATTAAAGTGCAGAGTATCGATTGCAAAATCAAAATACCATAATCAGAAAGAGTCTTAACTCCATAATCAGATAAAGAAATTAAACCTACTATAGGAATTTTCCT
The DNA here is from genome assembly GCA_030737875.1 of Allium sativum. Lineage (NCBI taxonomy): Eukaryota > Viridiplantae > Streptophyta > Magnoliopsida > Asparagales > Amaryllidaceae > Allium > Allium sativum. The sequence goes on along the minus strand of CM060923.1, from coordinate 655,784,973 downwards.
ATTTCTATCATAGCCACTAGCCTCAAGAGTGTTCGCCTGCCCTCCTTGCCCTCGTCTCTTCGGGCAGTCCCAAGTGAAGTGTCCCATCTCTCCATAGTTGAAGCAAGTGCCCTTCCTTTTTCTGCAATACTTGTTCAGATGAGTCGAGCTCCCACAATTAAAGCACTTTTTCCCCTTCTTATCTTCAGTCTTCTAATCCTTCTTTTGTGTTTACTTTTTGGGCCCTGCTTTCTTATTCTATGGTTCTTCCTTCTTTGTCTCTTTCGGGCCCTTCTCTTCCTCGTGCAGTAGTGCCATGTCGACCAATTTCTCGTAAGTCGCTCCCATGGGTACGTGAGTCATGGCTAGGCTGTGCAGTGGCTCGTTCAATCCTTTAACAAAGCGGAGAGCCTTTTTATGCTGAGTGTTGACTAAATCCAATCCGAACCTAGCCAGTTGGTTGAACTGGTTGACGTATTCCTTGACCGTCATACTTCCTTGCTTAAGAGAAAAGAACTTTCCCAGTTGTAGACTTCGCTCAGCTTGCGAGAGGATTTTTGTCTCAAACCTTGTTCTGAAATCCATCCATGGTTCAACTGGCCTCTCGGCATTAGTGACTTCCCACCAATAGGAAGCTTCGTCTTTGAGCAGCCATACCGCCAACTGTACCTTCTGCCTATCGTCCACCTCGAAGATAACGAATAGATCCTCAGTTTCTTTGAGCCAGTACCTCGCTTCTACGAATGATTCAGTTCCTTTGAAATCCTTCCCACCCATGGCCCTAAAATCTCTACAAATCTTTGAAAAAGAAATTGCACGAGGAGGGGGTGGAGGAGGGGGATCATTTGCTGGACCTGCGGCGGCTGTCCTAGCCTCAAGATATTGACGAAACCAACCGGGTACGTGAACACCCTCTGGTATCTCGGACGCTTTAGACATGCTGAAACGAAAAAGGAAAGGTTCAATACAAAAAGGACTGAAAGAAAGATATATGGCTCTTGGGGATCATGTTTTTCAAAATAAGCTTTATTTTTGAAAATACTTTCTTTCAAAACCTTTTTGAAAATAGTTTTCAAAAACTTTTATCCAATCTGATAACCTTCAGCTCTGATACCAAGTGTAACACCCCACCTCCGTTAAGGTCACACACAAAGGGAATGCCTTAACCTTGGTGGAGCATTTTAGTAAACAAAACAGAAACTTACAAGACAGATAACATAACCGAAAATAAACTTGGTTACATCCTTTCAAATCACAATATCAGAATTCAAGTACAAAATATCAGTCTTGTACAAAAGCCTTCAGAATGCATAGTTTAAAATCATAATCCCCACAGAAGAAGACAAGCCATACTTTAAGCACTGCAAGCGGAAGAAATCTGGATCAAGCTAGAGTATTCCCTTCTACAAAACCTGGGGGGAAACGAAAGAAAGGAGGCGAAACAACAAGGGTCAGACAAAAAGTCTGGCAAGTCCAGTGATTTTCAGTTATGAACAGATAATAATAACATGACATGAACATAAAACTGGATGAGAGATAACTGTAACAGGTGTAACAGATATAATAGAAGAACAGAATGACATAAGCAATCTCTTTACACTTCTCTGCACTAATACTAGTATAACAGAATTAGGTGTCACCCTAATGTCTAAACGGAAACAGAAACGGGTACAGAATCATTTCCACAGAAGAGAGTGCTAGTAATGGGTCTTTACCACTCGAACAGAGACAGACGGAACAGAAACAGATTAATTCCTACGGAAACAGAATATAGAATTAGGCGTACACTAGTAATGGGCCTTTACCACCCGAACAGACGGTACCACACAGAAACAGACAGGTGTTACTACCCAACAGAAACAGACGGTACCAACAGAAACAGATAGAACTAAGTGTACCCTAAAACCCTACCCCAAGCGATCGGCTCCCTAATACATAAATATCTTGTGTCGGCCCCACAGTAGGGTGTATCACTCCCTAAAGTGACAACCAATTGGCACATACCTATTTACAGATGTCACGGCGTCTTACATCCTCAGAGGCAGACCGGGATCCATGCACGCACATGACCCGGTTGGAACGCACCATCAACACCCCTCGCCATTATCAGAATGAACCACTTATAATTAGTTCAGTAAGCGAGTCCGGACCCTACCTACTGTTGGGTTAAAGTTTTGAAACCAGAAAGGGTTACTGACTAATATGGGTCCCACACAACAGATGACACAAGTAATTCCCCTCCTAACCTTGTGACCCCAGACTAACAGGTTTCAGATTAACTTGTTTACAAGTTTTAGACATACAGAGTTTAGATCAACTAATTCATAGATCAGACAATCAAGTTAACAGGTTTCCAGACTAACAGGATCAGATGTTCGGATTAACAGACTTACGGATTAACTGTTTTTTCAGACTAACAGACTTACAGGTTAACCGGTTACAGATTAACCGGTCATAGATTGTCTAACTTTGTATTGGGCCTACAGATTCACGAAACGGATTTATCAGATTCATTGGTCCAATTGGTTTAACCTTACCCACCCAACATTATACTTATCTCAGATTTTCATTAATTTAATATTAATGCCCAGACCTCTCACATTAGACTGACAGTTTGCGGCTACTGGTTAGGCCGGTTGGTTCCGGGCAGGTTTCTGTCGCAAACTGAGTCTAACCTCGGGTTTCAAGCACGTTATGACTAATTTCTCACATTAGAACCTATTGTTTGCGACCACTGGAATATGCCGGGCGGTTCCGGGCAGAATTACGCCGCAAACTCATTCTAACCTCGAGTTAGACATGTTTATCTTTGCGGCCAATTAATTAACGATTTACCATTTATACCCACTCCTAATATACATGTCAATTATTCATAACTATAGCCAATTCAGATTATGTCAATAGCGGACTAATTATATCAACTCAACAGATATAGCAGATAACAGATTTTGCAGATTAGGCGACTTAACGGATTTAGCAGATTAAGCAAACAAGCAGATTTAGCAGATAACAGATTAGGCATCTCAACAGATTTTGTTTAGCAGATTTGGCATTTTCAACAGACTTAGCAGATGACAGATTTGGCAGATGAACAAATCTAGCAGACTAGAGCAGAACTAGCAAATTAGGCAAATATAACAGATGTAATCATTCGTTAAAGTCTCACAACCATATCTTGCCTAATTATAAATTTGGCCTAAGTTTGCATGCCTAAATAGTTGTCATGATCCACACTATGATCATATGCCCCACGTTTGCATTGAATTTTCATGTCACAGATTATGGTCATAATTTACATGTCCCAATTTAGTTCAATTTGCCTAGTACAAAAGATTCCCATATAAATTATACCAAATATAGCCATCGATTTCAATGCATGTCAAAAATCTCCTACTTAGGTGTTATTCACATTTGATAGATATCCTACCTTAATGTAAATCTATATATCTAAGCCATATTCTCTTTATCTCAAGTCATATGTTCAATATAGTCTATATTTATGTCCAATTGTATACCTTTCTATGTCGTGTCCTCAAATCATATGTTCAATACCCTTTATGTTATAAATATAACATGTCCAGTCATATGTCTCAGTTTTACGTTCTAGTTACAGTCCATGTTCTTTCCTCAAATCAGTCACCTATTGGTCATGCCCAATTTATGCATTATTCATTTTAATGTCCCAAACATTTTAGCATATGTTAATCTCTTATGAGACTGGCTCAGGCTCGTGGTAGCCTGACTATAAAACAGAAAGAGGAAAGAGACACAAAATAAGATCTAAACAAAACAGAACAGATATAACCTCAGATTCAGATTTACAATTCATGTCACAATCAGAACTAACGTTTATATCGGAAAATAACTGTACTTGCCTTGATTGGATTAAAGAAAGAACTTTAGTTGTTGTAGAATCGTTGCAGAAGCTTTAATCTCTAGTTTGAATTGAGTTGCTTAGGTTGATGTTGATTAGCTTCTAGTTTTGATTCTAGCAGAGTAGCGACGCCATTTTTATTTTTATTTAGAACAGAGGCAGAGAAGAAGCAGAATAGAATTGTGTGTAGAGATGGCTAGGTCTTAGGATGTATTTATAGGTGTAGCAATTCATTTCAGCCACCAGAATAACCCTAAAACCAATCCGGACCATCAAAAATCGTCCCTGGGCTTCAAAAACGTATTCTGGACCGAAACAGGCCGACCAGGTCGACCTGTAGGGGGGGTCGACACTATTGTTGACCCCCATGGGGGAGGTCGACTCCCAGGTCGACCCCCAGGTCGACCTGCCCAGTTCTGTGCTGACCGAAACCTTCTGAATCTTCTACAGGCCATAACTTCTTCATCCGGACTCCGATTTTCGAAAACTCGGACTCTATTTCATGTAAAATTTCGAGAGGAACGCGGTGATGTCCATTTTACCTAATTCCTGATTCTTAAATTAATTATCCTCATTTTACTATCTTTTCCGTTACACACAACGTTATCGAACTAATTTTTCTTCTCTTTCATGTATTAATTAATTCTTCTTATGCATCACCATTATTTACCTATCATAAGCATATTTTCATATATTTTATTTCATTTTTAATTATACTTAAAAATGCGGGGTGTTACAGTGCCCATATTTTCCACATGGACAACTAGTAGTTAAGATCCTGCAGATATTTACTTAACAAAATCCTGGATTTATGGCTGGAGTTATACTCTGGAAAGCTTTATATCCGTGTATTTCCTTTGCTGTGTAAGTTGATGTTTTTTTTTTTGGCATAGCCGACCGGTTTTTATAGTGTTCCGTAACACTTTTTTATTATTACTAACAATAAAAATACAATAAAGTGCAGGTGACTGTAGTTAGCAGTCAGCTAATTCGGTTTTTAAGGTGGACCGTCCACCGGCATTTATAGTGGACCGTCCACTGTATCTAATCTAGATTACAGACCAGGAGCTAGTTTTAGTTACTAGACTACTAAATATCGTCTCCACGCAGGGAGAAATAACATAAATACAAGTTACACAAAGTAACAAGTACAAATTACATGATAAAGAACTTAGGCTAGCGCTGAGAACAGCGTCCTTGTATTGGCCAGACAGTATCCACCCATCAAGCCAAATTACTTTACATTTTTGAGCTATTCAAGAGAATAGACAGCAAGTCAGAAGACCACACCACCTTTCCAATTGAACAGACTTCACGTCAAAACAAGTTACTAAGTACACATCCGAAAGTCCAACTTGCATAGGGGCCATCCCTTGATTTGACATCACAAGCCACTCAAGATAGTGACAGTTACTGAAACAGTACCTCCCACTGGCCTGAGCATCCATTGAAACGTCTCATAGCTGCGCAGAAAGCATCTAGTCGGAGCAATCTCAGTCAGGCAACACCATCGTTTAATAGCAAAGATCAGTGCAAAAGCATCTCGTATATTGCCGTAAACAACACGTAAACACAAACCAAGCATGAAAAATCTGGACCAAGGCAGCGAAGGAAACAACCAGTCTCCAGTCACCCATACAAAAACACGATCACTTCTTAACAAAAACCTCAACCCAAACAAACAATTATCAGGCAGTTAAATCAAGACGAAACAAAGTCGAGCAATACTACAGATAGCCCAACAGAATCTACACCAAAAACTGGTAACGCAACAACACCAATTGCTCATCAAGTAAGAGGCAAAGCACATATTCCGTTGCATACTTGATTATAGAGAAGCATACCAGAAATAGGAGGGGATGGTCGCGAAACTACCAAATAGCAAGACGAACCAAGTACTCCGCGAAAGAACCGACCATCCGTTCTGCTGCAAGTCGAAACAAAGTCGATATGATACAACTGAGTACACCACGCAAACAAATTGGAAGCTATGACTGGTGTTAGGTGGGGATTACTGAAGAAGAATCGTAGCAAGTAGAGGATAGAGGTGACTGAGATTGGGGGGAAAAAGGTCAGATCTAAACCGAAAAAATAGGGCTTGGCTTCTCATACGCAGACGAAAACAGGAGACTAGAAAAAGAGGAGGTTTGATTGAAAGAAATCGAGTAGAGAGCAGAAGAATTTGTGAGGAGACAGTGACTGTTGAAGAATCGAAGAAAAAGGGAGATATTCTCCTGTCGCCATTTACATGAGAAGCAAGCCGGACCTTTTGTATATGTTGTTAGTTGATGTTTTTCGTTGTGCATTGTATTTACATATTTTATTTTTCGCTGCATTGTTGTAATTTATTTTCTGATATTTGTATTTCCGCTGTGTATATTATTTTCCGCACTATGTCCTTGTACTCTGATGTAAATTATTGTAATAGAAATGAAAAGTTCTTGAGTTCTATGTTCTGATGCGTCGTGTTCTCAAACAATCTGCATTCTTGTTCGGTTTAGGCCAGCCAAGAATTTCGGGTCGTGATAAGAAGCATAACATTTTGGCTAATACCCGGGTTCAGTACCGATCCTCGGGTCGGTACTTACTCCGGGATATGAAAACAAGGGGATACAAAATACGTATCCCCACTCCTATAGCTTGCTGCTTGGCTGGTTTCGAGAGTCTTTTGGCCATTTGCTGCTGCACTCGGGATTGAAGGTTTTGGAGCATTTTAATAGCTTCATGCATGACTATTTAGACTTTGGAGACTCTCATGGACTTGTGAACTTCCCCAGGAAGATCATCATCAACACTTTGGTATTTGACTTGCTATCTTGGCATTTGGGTTGGGTTCTTGAACAAATTTCGGCATAGCTTCATCTTCTTGGACATGGAAGCTTTTTGGACATAGAAAAGTTCACTTTTGGACTCTTGGGCTTGATAGAGAATTAGCAAGGACTTTGTTATTATCAATTCATGACTTTGTAAACATAAGACATGGGGAAAGATTGTGCTTGTCGTGATAAAGATGAATAGTTACATCAAAGTAAACATAGGCATTTCCGTCGAATGACTATAAATTTCGGTGTTATTTACTTTCTAATACTCTGGATTTCGATTGTTTGAATAATATTGATTCATCGGGTGTTGACGTGCGATTGACCAATTTCCCTCGTAAACATATTTTTTATGGATTTCTACACACTACGTATTTGTCTTACATGGTTTCTTAGTGTACTGCGTAGCTGGCTTACGTGGTCCTTGAAGGTCATGTATTGCAACTACGTGGTACTATAAGGAATCACGTAGTTGCTCTACGTGGCTATCTAAAAAAAACTACGCAGTTGCCCTACGTGGAGGGTATATTTGATTATTATTTTTAATTCCGTGGGCGATACTTAGCAGAATCGGAGGTTTCATCGATTTTTTTAACTTGGAGGAGATTATTAGGCAAATTCTTGCGTTGGAATAAAATTTGCCAACGGTGAAATAGAAACATGAAATGAGAAAGAAACTTGATTGCAAACAGAAGAGCAATGGAGAAGCAAAATTTGTATGGTAGAATTTTGAAAAGGAGAGACGTTTAGATCTGGCATGGTGAAAAGTTCGACTTCTTAAGTGAGAAGGCTGTTTACCTTAGAAGTAGCAGCATCTTATATATATTGAATAAAAAAATTAGAAGGATTGGTAGGAAAGGAAACTATACTTGATGAATGATTGATTTACAGCAATTTATCAACAATTTATAACCACTGAATTAGAGACGAAGGCAAAACCATTTTGGATAAGTGAAGTTGAAGCACAGATAAAATGAATAAGCATTTAGGAAGCAAAATATAAGAAGTTAAAATAATGTTAATAATAACAACAACGACACTCACAATTAAACACAAGTTAACAATTCAATCATCAATGATATATGCTGCTACACAGCATAAATCAACTTACTCATAAAAACGTGATAACAAATTATATATCAATGACATGTTATTTCAGAACACAAGTTGCCTCACTGTGTTCAAAACAGTATACATAGTTGAGTAGCGAATTAAAGAGGAGATTTTTTTGCCATATCAATCACAAAACGATATTTAACGTCATTCTTCTCTAGCCTCTTCAGAGCTTCGTTGATGTTTTCAGGCTTTACAACCTCAATGTCGCATGTAATGTTGAATTTGCCACAAACGTCCATCATCTCCTGTGTTTCCTTCATGCCTCCTATCAGACTTCCTGCTACTTTCCTTCTTCCTTTTCAAATCAAAAACAATAGTTTTTCTAGTTATCTGAGCTTATGCTTTTAAGTATAACAAGAAAATGCTTCATAACTTTTTTAAAAAATAAAAAATAGATAAATAAATAATTGGTCAGTAGATAAAATTAGATGTTATTACCAAAAATGAGTGGGAATGATGGCAGCTCGACGGGTAAATCAGGCGCGCCAACAAGCACCAGAGTGCCATCTACTCTGAGCAAGTCGAGAATCGGTCCTAGCGAATGCTTCGCTGCAATCGTGTCAATTACAAAATCCAAACTCCTTGAACCAGCCTATAGTTTATATAAAGAACAACCGTGATAAACATTTCATATCTTTACTCAAAATTGGAAGGGTGAGAAATCACGTATTTACCTTCATTTGTTTGTAATCGGTACTGAGAAGAAAGTTATCGGCTCTGAGATGTTGTAGAGCATCATCTTTTTTAGAAGGGGAGGTGCTAATGACAGTCACATGAAGTCCAAATGCTTTGCCAAATTTGACAGCGACATGGCCAAGACCACCAAGGCCAACGACACCGAGTTTTTTGCCAGGCTGAAGAAGCATTCCATGATGCTTCATAGGGCTGTATATTGTAATGCCAGCACATAGTAATGGTGCTGCTGCATCCATGGGCAAGTTATCGGGTACATGCACGACGTATCTGTAACAAGAATACCACATTGTATGGTTAAACCAAGTACAAAAACATGATTTTATGGAAATATTCGAAGGTCAGAGAGGTCTGACGTCACAATATCACATTATTTTGGAAAATCATAGTATAGACTTTACTTGAGTTCTGCGTATACATAACTTGCTGTAAATAGCTTGTTATGGTGTGGTTAGAGTGCTTTCTAACTTTAAACTCTACTTGCTTTCAATATGATAAGTTGGTGTATTAAAATGTACCCTTTTTTGGAATCCATGGATTAACAATGAATGTATCTGGTTTCATTTTAATAAATTATTGAACTCACAGTACTGTACATTAAACTATGTGCAAGAACAAGATTTATGTTACTGTTTATCCTGTGCCTTGAATTTCGGATAAATGATTTATCTTTCAATGATATTTTTTGTTAAGAGTAGGTGATTTAATACATGTTGGTACCTTTTGTTTGCAACAAGCATTTCTGAATAACCACCATAAGTAATGCTGCCATCCCAAAAGATGCCACCATATGTAAATTGCACCTGCTCGCAGTAATTCTCTTCAGATTTGTCACAGAATTCACAGTTGAGGCATGAAGCAGCTAAGCATCCAACTCCTACTTTGTCTCCTAATTTAAATTCATTCACATTGCTCCCAACCTCTATAACTACACCAGTTATTTCGTGGCTGCAATAAATAATGGGAGTGGACCATTATTATTGTTTCATACGTTATTACTATATCTGTGAAGCTCTAACAAGTTTATACAACTTCTTAATCAATTTATTAACCATTCATATTAATTTGAATATTAGATTATAACAGAGTGGAAAATAATAACTAAAGAATAGTAAAACCAGAAAGTAATATCTCATTGCTTAGGAAAACACTTGTTCAAACAGCATATCTATAAAGAACATAAACAGCAACGATAACACAATTGTTCAAGTAGGCCAGTGAGGCTTCTGTACAAGCAGAATGCTTGAGGGTAAAACGCTCAATAATTGTTTATAGCTTATAAAAGAAGAGTGCAGTGAGGATCAACATTAGCATGCCAACGGCATTTGCAAACTGTATTAGCAATTATAAAAAGTAGTATCAGGTAAAAAGTTATTATACATACCCTGGTACAAGAGGAAATATTGAGATACCCCAGTCATTTCTAAGATGATGAAGATCAGTGTGGCACATTCCGCAGTACAATATCTTTATGCTTACGTCTTCTGGCCCATTCTTCCTGCAATTCTCTTACAATTAGTTAATGATGTTTGGTGACAAATCTCACGACTCACAGTCCACAAAATGTTAGGTAACGTGGCTTTAAAACAAGTTTTGTGTTTTCATTATGTATTCAAAATGGCATGGGAAAGAAAGGGGAGCTGGAAAATCCAAGTCACTTCCACAAAGGGGAGAAGAGGATAGAGGAGTTTTTTATGTCTTTCCAAATGCAGAAAAAAAGAAAGTCATTTCCAATTCTATACGTTAACGCAAATTTTCAAATCAACCATTTTCCAACCCTTCCATGCTTTCGTGCATTTTAAAGTATCCACTGAAAACGTAAAACCGAACTTTTTCAAAACAAATGCTATCTTAGGATCCACAATCCAAAATCCATGCTATTTCGTCAATGGTCATTGACAAGATTTGAACAAATTAAATGTGTTATACTAGAACGATAAGATACTTGAGATGCACTTTGAACTTAAAAAAATATTGAAATACGTCCTCAAAAAAGAATAATAAAATGAGTAAACATTAAAAAAATGCATAAAGTTTTCGAAAAAAAATTAACACATAAACAATCATAAGTACTTGAATTGTAGCATTATTGCAATGGCTCGATCAAATCTGTTTAAGTTTGTATGTGATATGCGTCTTCAATTGAACGTTAATATAGTTCGACAAGCAAACAATGCAATAATTTGGGCTAGCTTATTTCTTGACCAGTATTATGTTGACATAAGGCCATTAAAGAGAAAGCAGCATCGGACAACAAAGATTTGTTTTATGAATCAAGTATTGCACGCATGTCCAACTTTGTTACATCTCCTCAATGACAATGTCATGCTATGCACAAAGATACCATTTTATTTCAATGGTGAAAGTAAAAATTTAGTGCCCCTTTAAAATGAATCCTGTAATCCAAATCTGCTGTTTCATTAACATATGAAAACTTCTCAGTATTAGTTAGCTATATTCATGGATGAACGTCATAGTTTGAGACTAGACACAAAACTGGTTGTAGCAATTCCAACCAATGGTCGCAGTTACTGGGATAAATTAGACACAACACACAGAACTGAAAATAACAAAATGCAAAGAGTTTTGCTACTGCAACACAAACTTTTTTCTGTCAAAATGCCAGAATAGCATATGTGAGGGGTAATTGGTGAAATTCACGGAACAATATAGTAATTGTACGTGTGAGCCCTCCTATATTTGTCTCTGATCTACGATTTCACAAAAAAAGTTATGATAGTATTTTTGAAATGGAAATTCACTCATACACCACAATGACAAAAAACTAACACTTAGAGAAACACAATTTATGCTTCATCTGGAATTAAAATAATACCTTCTTTTAAACACATGTGGGATAATCTGGGCGCCCGCTTCCAAGGCAGCCCAGCCAGCTACGGTTTGGGTATGGTTTGGAGTTGACTCTGCCATTGTCTCTCTGCTTCTCCTTTAAAAGCTCTCGTTACTGTTTTTCAATATTTTTTTTTTTTTTTTTTAACCACTGAAACAAAAATGTTGGTCTTTTCTCCTCCTTAATTTGGTTCACATTAATGATGTTATTGTCTGTCAACCACTAGTGTTCCATTAAGGCTGAGATTGAAAAACGGTTGGAAGTTAATGTGGATTCCCCAGTACAGTACTAATCTGCTAGTTGTAACCTGTAAGGCCAATCCATTTCAGTTTGCACCGAGTTTAGGGGGACCTTTGATTTAGTTGTAACTATTTACTTCCATGTATAGTACAGATTTTTGTAGATAAAAATGCAACTTCACGTTCGTTAGAATTTCTTTGTAATCCTTTGCCTAGGTAACTAATTTGGCAGCTCCAAACAAATAGTAAAATCGAGCATCCAAAACTACAAGGTGAAGAGGGTCTACATCAAATCGAAAAAAAAGCAGGACTAATAAGTGAGCGAGGTTCTTCTTGTTTGAGTATGTGATAATAAGAAGTAGAGGTTGCCCACTGTGGTCTTAAATCAAATAAAAATATGACATTGTTAATTGACACTTCAAAAATAGTTAAGAGGGGACATGATCGAAAAACAAAATTCGGTATGTACTCACAGTTTTTTCGTTTTTCTCATTTTCGGATGTATAAAACTCAGCTGCACCCCTCTCCCCAATTCCATGAATAAATACAGCAAAGCGTTACCGAATTTCATCCGTGTCCCTCTTTATTCATTTTTGAGTGTCAATAACAACACGTTAAAAACAATGAAGTCAAGCATGGTTGATATTAACTTTTAGTAATATACGATGTAGCATAGCATACCATAACTATGTAGTTAAAAATGTGAGTTTTCTTATTCATAATTAGACACAGTATTATCTCTCATTAATTAAAAAGCATAAGTCATAGCTCCAAATTTGACATATTTTACAGTAAATTTGTAGTTTTTGACGACGTAAAGCCGTTGGTGGTGTACATTCATTGCTTGAGTTAACGAATCAGTTAGAGAATGCATAGCAAGAAACAATATACGTGAATTGTGTCACAGTCAAGCATTTCGTCAAACGGATAGTGGGCATGAGAATAGCACATACATTTTGTCAAACACTGCAGATAAACTCAACAATCAGACTAAACAAAGATCAGATGAAGAGTTAAAGCACATGCGAATAATTAAAGGGACTGATTGATCATACTGATGAATGACAGTGAAGAATTGCATTTAGAAATGATTAAAAGGTAAATATGCACCCTTATGCATGTTTACAACTGAGATTATAATGTAATTTGGTTTTACGGCAAATTTGTAATTACTGACAAATAAAGGATGATGTTAGCCTATATAAACAACTCCCAGGTGATCGTAATGCATGCGAGATTTCATTAATAAAATTAGTCTCTTCACTTATTCTCTTTTGTGTTCTGTAATCCCTCTAATTGCTCTTATTTCTCCCCTCAAAACACAAGTAGATCATGTTGTTTTCTGAAGATCTTCTTGTGATAATCCCTTATTTCTGAAGTGCCAATTCTGCACTGTTCCTTCAAACCTTATGTAGTGTTTGGTTTACCATTTTAAGTTTTGGGTTTTCGTCCATATAAAAATGTGCATAACGCATGTAAATCATGGACAACAACAATTTTAGAAAACAAAGTTAACACACAAAATAAAAAACAATTCTTATTCATTTTTCATGTTTTGAGAAATGAGAGAAAAATGGAGACCAAATCCTCATTTCATGATTGCTACATCTCCTCCGCGGTCCCCTCCATCTTGCTTTCATTCTACCATTTCTCATTCTACACCTTTAAAGTTTTGTAATTAATTTTGAAAACTAAAAACCCAAAACTCATTTTTAACCAAACACACCTTTATTTTTTTGATCGATGCATTGATCACTACACTTTCTTGTGATCAAGCCGTGTCATTTCTCTACAACTCCCACTTCTATTTGTTAAATTTAGGTGATACAAAATCACAAATAGATGGAAAGTAAATATTTGTTTAATATGAAAATGCGTGGATTAATTGATTGCATTTTCATGAGATTGAAAGAAATAAATGCAGGCATTAATTTCTTCCATATATGCTAAAGAAACGGATTGATTTACTTTCTATGTTTGCATATTTGTTGCAATTGTAATTTGCCTCCATTATATTATTAGCATATGCTGGTAATTTAATTGATGACCCACATAGATTTTCACTGGCTACATATTGAGGGTTATACTTCATTGTAAACTTATCCTGGCGTGGAGGCAGTGATCCCCAATGGTGTCTCTTCTTGTTAAGCCTATTTGAGGTTTGGATATGTAAACTCTTATTTTGTAGTCCCTTGTAATTCTCTCATGTGGAATAAAATCTCTCTTCTTTGGACCGGACGCACACTAACTCGATGATAGTGGAACCAGTATAAATATTGTGTGCCTCTTTGTTTCTCTGTTATAGTTATCTACTATTTTGTTGATGTAATAGAATAATTGCTATCAGATTATATTTGTGTTCAATTGACAAATCTAGATCACGTTTGTTGTGCTTCCGCATTCGTGCAATCTTCTCGCACAATAGATTAGTATCAGAGCAAGACGATTTGTTTTAAATTGTACATCAATTATTTCTACAAAGGTTGGTAGATTTAATGGTGATTATGCTATTACTATTTTGGAGAAAAGGAGACTTTGGTGGAGAAGATTATGTTGAGTTTTCCAGACTTGGAACTTTGATATAGCTTGAGCTTTGGATTCTCATTAAGGTGGACTTATATTGTAACAACCTGCTCATTCGATGATAATATATTTAAATATTTTATTTAAATATATCGTCGTAGCTTATGTGTCACACAAAATGTGGTTTTTCGCAAATGATAAAATTAGGATTCGGGACCACTTCCATTGAGGCCGGATCATCGTTTATGACCTTTTTGAGTATAAGCATCGATACCTTTTGAGTTAGGCGAATTTGGTCATTTTCATCGAGTGTATGACCAAAATATCACTTTACATATACGAATGATTTTGGACTCGAAACCACTTCCATCGAGTTCAAATTGTCGTTTAGGAGTTCAAAAAGTATAAACTTTGATATATTCCGAGCTTCAGAATTTTGGCACCTTGGCTAAGGCTTGGTTAGCCGACCTAGCTCATTCACTTAAGAGCTCCACCTAGCTCTCTCCTCCTTCATTCATTCTCACTTCAAAGATAATAGAAAATGGGGAAGGGAATGGAAATAGAAATTCCCTAAGCTAGGGCCTTCAATCTAGGGCTCAATTCTTGTGCAAATCTAATTCTAAGACATGGGTAAGCTCTCTACTCTCTCTCCCTACCTTATACTCCTCTCAATTTCGGATTTCTAGTGCGCCCTAACAGTCATATGTCTTCATGTGAATGTATGAGGTGATTTCGGAGGAGCAATTGATGAAAGAGAGGAGCTTTGCTCGTTTGTGTGCTTGTTGTCCCTTGCTGGAGCTTGTTCTTGATATTCAAGAGCCAAAGGTGAGTTCTTTTTGAACTCACATCTATGGCACAAGCTATTGGCTTGTACAAGTGTAATTTAGTGTTCATATGTGTTTGCATGTGCTAGTGAATTTTTATGTTAATGTAACTTAGCTGATTCCATATGTTTATGTTCCGTTGAGTTAAAATTATAAGTAGGATTGTTTATGCGATCTTATGCATATGTCCTGAGTTGATTTGATGATGTTGTGAAGCTCCGTTGTCCCCCGACATAGTTCAAAACCTTCACAAGTCGCTTCAATCATATTCAATTGCTTTAATTAGAGAATTTGTTCACTTTTGAACATATAATCGAAATCATATCAATCCCATGTATGTATGTATATATGTGTGTGTGTGTGTGTGTGTGTGTGTGTGTGTGTGTGTTCGTTCGTGCATGTTTGTTTGGTGTTATGAGTTGCTTCGGCATGTTTTTGATGCTTCATTTTAACCTAGAAAATGTTATAAGCCATCACCATTGATCCGTCCTCGTCCGAGAGCCGTTTGCACCTCATTCCCTAAGCAAAAATGGCCACACTTCAGCTCAGACGTCTGTCCGGGAGGGGGACAGACGTCTGTCATTGTTTAGGAAGCAAAATAAATAATTGCTTCAGCTTAGACATCTGCCCAAACTCTCGGGAAACAGTTCTCCTGACAACAGACGTCTGTCCTTGGGGTGACAGAAGTCTGTCACTGAAAATCTTCTATTGACTGGTGGAGACCACGGTCAACAGTTTAGGCCCATTCAGGCTCTTTCCTGGCCAAAGCTCGGCCCGTTCGGACTTCGTTTGTGAACTTCAACTTTACGAATTCACAGATTCCAGCAGCTCGATTCATCGACTTTGATTCTCATTTGATTCTTCCAATGTTGATCCTTCTTGGTCGATTCACATTTGTTTATGATGTGAATTGAATAAATGATCATTCTAAAACCCGTGCGCTCTATTTTTGTATATCGAATTTATTCGATACTCTTTTTAAGATGCTTCACACCACTAAAACATGAATTATCAACTCGATATCCTTCGAGTCTATTCCGATGTAGTTCAAAACCATCGGGTGCTAGTTTGGGATTTCAGTTCGTTCGATGATCAAAATTACAATCATGATCCCTTGATTTCCCGTTTGTTGTTGTGATGTGAGTTTATGTTTCATGATGTTTGTGTTCTATCCGCTACGGCGACGGTTTTCATAAATAATTGAACCACAATGGATAATAGGGTTTTATATTGTCAATAGGAATCGAAGCAATGTTTAATCAGTTTTTAAATTCAAATGCTTTTAAAATAAATTTGGTTTCTAAACTTGGTTCTAATTCTATTGATTTATATATGATTCCTTATCCTATCGATCGGACGAGAAATTTAGCTTATTTACCTTAGTAAAACTGAGGACTATGACCCCTTATACGTTTACTTCGGCGAATAACTCTTGGATTCGTGCGTTCAAACATGTGTGGCGATTTTCTCTGTTTTGAATAGAAACCAATTACGAGTTCGTAAATATTCGAGAATAGCATGTAGTTACGGGACATTTTGCTATTTTCTTATATTAACTAGCTCGGAGTAATTTCTATTCACCCGGATCGATGTGATCCTTTATGAACTGTGTTTTAAGGTCCTCGATCGCCCGAGTGGGATTTACGATTTGTGACCTTCATTTATGGGACTTCGGTCCAACCTTCTATGATTTTCTATGATTTATGTTTCCCTCTACCGGGGTCACGACCCGGCTCCGTGGCGGAGCTTCGGCTCAAACAAATGTGTTCGCTACCTAGGGATGGTATCTCATCTGGGGAGTATCCACCTTTTATGATGTTTTCTGGATCGTTCCTTATTTGGGGAGTTACCACTGGATCGTTCCTTATCTGGGGAGTACCACATTTTATGATGTTTTCTAGATCGTTTCTCATCTAGGAAGTACCGCCTTTTATGATGTTTTCTGGATTTCTAATGATTTCTGGATTCTTGTTGTTATTGTATGCTCAAGTTCATGAGATTTATTTCCACTGTCATTTCCTGTTGTGTGCTATTATTTGAATGTTGCATTCTACATTAGCTAGGAGATTATGTAGAGATAATTGTGTGCTGACATTCTATTGTCATTTCCTGATTGTGTTGACATGTCATGTTTCATATTTATTTATGATTAGATCTTATTATTTGAATCATGTCATCCTGCGTTATATCTCTTATTATCTCAGTTTATTTGATAAGTACAGCTAGGCTGATCCGTTTATTGTTTATTTCCTTATAAATAATACTCGGGTCAGGCCGAGTCATTTTAGGTGCTCCTTTGGGTCTCATCGCAGGATTGATCTTCCACCTTCAGCTTGCTACTCTGTCTCCGCAGTTTTATGTACTTTTGTACCTATGACATTATCTATCATTGTGTACATATTCTTTTATTTAGATCATGGTACATGTATTAGTGGATCTTAGTTGATCACTAGCTTGTTGTACACATTCTTGGTTTATTCATATCTATTCCACCTTATGATATGATTATTCTGTGTCTGACTTTGAGATATACCATATTTATATTATTATTGTTGTCTATTTTATACTGCTTTTCAGATTGCATATAGCCATTATGTAGTTGCCCTATGTGCCGAATGGTCATGTCGAAATTTTAATCGGTATTAGAATTCGATGTGCATTCCTCACATGGAGTAATCATACAATCGGTCGCTCTTCAAAAACCTCATTCTCCGTTATGGTCTACGATATTTCTCTGGAATGAATTGGACGATAGTGGTGGGTATAGAGGCAGGGCGTTATAGTTTGGTATCAGAGCCACTTTCTAGAACAGTGTAAGATAGTATGACGATGGTATTGTCTTAAGCCTCTCTCGGGAATCGTGTTTTACGGTTTTAGTTAGAGTCTTAAAACTCGTCATAGCTTATCTTCCCATATGATTCCATTTTGACTGAGTTCGAGTTGTTTGAATTCAACTTGAGACCAACTTTTTCCTTCTTCTTTTTCCTTAAAGAAGCGAAATAGTTGGTCGTAGCTGTGCAAGTGCCAGTTCACCCAGTGTACCTCCTACGGGAGTGGTGATTATCTAATGACCTATTTTTGGTCCTTTAGAATAGTTATCGACTTGTCTCCTTCGGGTTGATTTCTATAGTCCATCTAGGGCCCGTGTGCTCTAGTGGTGCTTCTGTTTCATTCTTTGACTCGAGTTGCTAATCGATGTCTATTTGGCCTATTGTGTATCGCACTTATCTTGTTGATCATTTATGAACCTTGAAGTTGATTGACCATATGATATCTTGCCCTTGCGTCGTTATGCACATCGTAAGCGCCTTTGATCCTGATATTTCTTGATTTCTAATTAAGATTGTTTCGTACGTCGTTACGTACCTAGCATGGTCTATTGATCTCTTGTCGGTTGGTAAGGAGATACCATGTCTTTGTGACTAAACCTACTCCCTTGTTGTCACCTATATAGTTCTAGTTCGGTGTGAGATCACCAAGCCTTTGGCCTAAAACAACTCATTTGTTACCTCGTTGGGCCGGTGTGAGTCACCAAGCATTTGTGCTAAATTAACTCAACAAATGTATCGTTGTGTTCCAAACTCAAGATCAAGAATGAGGGAAAGCATCCCGCTTCTTGTGATCCCTCTTCTTGAGTCAAGGTATGTGTCATTAGTTCCTTAATGTCATTTACCTTGTTCAAAGATTATTTTATTTATGTTCTTTTGATATACGTCGATCGTGTTCTTCGTTATCAAAAGATATCATTTGTGTTTTATTCATGAGTTGATAAAGGAATTTTATTTCCTTTATGCCATCCCGGATGATTTATTGAATTTTTATATTTTCGCGATATTCGCTTGAACCTTAGAAATTGTGAGGATTTTCTTGTGCTAACTTGTCCATCGGGTGCGATAAGGATCTTGAACGAGATATGGGACGCCATGTTTTAGTTTGGAATGCCTAAACACCATTATGTGACAATCCGACATTCGAAATGATTCCTAAAATTAAAATTCTCCTAATAAGTTAATCAAAATAATAATATTTTGGGTTTTTACGATTTTTCGTATTCGTTTGTTATTTTTCTAGATAGTTTATTTCTAGATATCCTTGGAGCAATTCCAAGAATTTGAGTGGTTCAAGATTTTTAATTAGAAATTATCTTGAATCTTGTCTTTGAGTAAATAAATAACTCTATGGATCTTCTTATTTTCTCTAGTGAACGATCACTCAAGAGAATGGAGTTCCCGTTAAGGAGGGAAGATTTGGATTTTGCGATCCATGGCGAACTCAATAATTCCTTTCTTCAAATCTATGATCTAGTCGATCATCCGGAAATGCTATAGTCAATCCACTTATGGACTTAGCCTTGCGTTGTTCTTAGAAATGAATATCGAAAGGATGAGCTCGTTTTATATTCCTCCTTTGTTTGTTTGAATCATTTGGATTGACAATTGTCTCCGCACGTTAGTTAACCCTTGTCAATCAAATTTTTGGGATTATGACCTCTTTGGTTTAATCTAATCTTGTTATAGAAATTGTCTATTGCTTCTTTGATTAATTGCTAATGTTTTGCGATTTGAGATTTTTGGTGGAAAATTATCTTAAATCCTATTGTTCCGAAGTGGTAAGTCGTGCATTACTTATCCGTCATCTTCTCGATGTTTCTGATTTCCTAAAATCGACACTCAAGTTTCTAAATATTGGGAATTTTGTATAATTCCTAATGATTTGTCTTTATGGTTACTAAATGAGATTTAGTACCTGGTTAGAAATCGATTTCCCCGAATTGTTCATTGGGACTCCATTACCAATACTAGTTATCGATTTCTAGCTCGTTGGTATTACGTACCAACCTGGGATCATTGATTATTCCTTCAAGAATTGCTCTCTTTAGCTAATTTTGTTAGAATCACTAAGTTGTTCTTTTGTGGGCGTCAGCCACCTTGTCGCAAGACTAAAGTGCTGAAGATCAGTGTTCGCTACATCGTTGTGATTGAGTTTTGAGAATGGATTAGTCAACCATTGTTAATTCCCATTTCAAATCCTAAGAGAAATATCTACTATTGATATCTCGCATCTGCAGGATGAAGTCCCGTTGCTCCTTGAAATTCCAAATTAGATTCGCTTGGTTTTTGTGCATTCTATTGATTCTCATTCCCTTGCGAATCATACGAAGAAAGGCGAGTCTATTTGAATTCATAGCGCTTATGAATTTTTCTGGAATTATTTTACCCGTTTGGGATGACTACCTTCATGGATAATGAAGTTCGAGATTGAACTCTAGTTTTTATGATCTTACGAGACGAAATGGGGATCTCACCTAGTCGTTGGTGTGATCTTTTCATTTCGTGTCGGTTCTTGTTGTACCACTTCATGGTATAATTTTGGTTGTTACTTATTACTTCATTCTTAAGGAATTGTGGGGACGCAATTCTTTTAAGGGGGAAGTCTGTAACAAACTGCTCATTCGATGATAACAGATTTAAATATTTTATTTAAATATATCGTTGTATCTTAGTATCACACAAAATGTAATTTTTCGCAAACAATAAAATTAGGATTCGGGACCACTTCCATTGAGTCTGGATCATCGTTTACGACCTTTTTGACTATAAGCATCGATACCTTTTGAGTTGGGCGAATTTGGTCATTTTCATTGAGTGTATGACCAAAATATCACTTTACACATACGAATGAATTTGGACTCGAAACCACTTCCATCGAGTTCAAAACGTCATTTAGGAGTTCGAAAAGTATAAACTTCGATATATTCCAAGCTTCAAAATTTTGGCACCTTGGCTAGGGCTTAGTTAGCTAACCTAGCTCATTCACTTAAGAGCTTCACCTAGCTCTCTCCTCTTTCATTCATTCTCACTTCAAAGAAAATAGAAAATGGGGAAGGGAATGGGAAATAGAAATTCCCTAAGCTAGGGCCTTCAATCTGAGCTCAGTTCTTGTGCAAATCCAATTCTAAGACATGGGTAAGCTCTCTACTCTCCCTCTCTACCTTATACTCCTCTCAATTTCGGATTTTTAGTGTGCCCTAATGCTCGTGTGTTGTCGTGTGAATGTATGAGGTGATTTCGGAGGAGCAATTGATGAAAGAGAGGAGCTTTGCTCGTTTGTGTGCTTATTCTTCCTTGCTGGAGCTTGTTCTTGATATTCAAGAGCCAAAGGTGAGTTCTTTTTGAACTCACATCTATACCACAAGCTATTGGCTTGTACAAGTGTAATTTAGTGTTCATATGTGTTTGCATGTGCTAGTGAATTGGTTATGTTAATGTAACTTAATTGATTCCATATGTTTATGTTCCGTTGAGTTGAAATTATAACTGGATTGTTTACGCGATCTTATGCATATGTTTTGAGTTGATTTGGTGATGTTGTGAAGCTCCGTTGTCCCCCGACATAGTTCTAATCCTTCACAAGTCGCTTCAATCATATTCGATTGCTTTGGTTAGAGAATTTGTTCACTTTTGAATATATAATTGAAATCATAACAATCCCATATATATATATATATATATATATATATATATATGTTTATGCATGTTTGTTTGGTGTTATGAGTTGCTTCGGCATGTTTTTAATGCTTCATTTTAACTTCGAAAATGTTACAAGCCATCACCATTGATCTGGCCTCGTCCGAGAGCCGTTTGCACCTCATTTCCTAAGCAAAAATGGCCACACTTCAGCTCAGACGTCTGCCCGGGAGGGGGACAGACATTTGTCATTATTTAGGAAGCAAAATAAATAATTGCTTCAGCTCAGACATCTGTCCAAAAATGGAAAAACGTCTGTCCAAACATTCAGGAAACAGTTTTCCTGATGACAGACGTCTGTCCTTGGGGTGACAGACGTCTGTCACTGAAAATTTGTTGTTGACCAGCGGAGGCCACGGTCAACAGTTTAGGCCTATCCAGGCTCTTTCCCGGCCGGAGCTCGGCCCGTTCGAACTTCATTTGTGAACTTCAACTTTACGAATTCACAAATTCCAGCAGCTCGATTAATCGACTTTGATTCTTATTTGATTCTTCCAATGTTGATCCTTCTTGGCCGATTCACATTATTTATGATGTGAATTGAATTAATGATCATTCTAAAGCCCCTGCGCTCTATTTTCGTATATTGAATTTATTTGATACTCTTGTTAAGATGCTTCACGCCATTAAAACGTGGAGTCTATTCCGATGTAGTTCAAATCCTTCGGGTGCTAGTTTGGGATTTCGATTCGTTCGATGATCGAAATTACAATCGTGATCCCTTGATTTCCTATATGTTATTGTGATGTGAGTTTATGTTTCATGATATTTGTGTTCTATTCGCTACGGCGACGATTTTCATGAATAATTGAACCGCAATGGATAATGGGGTTTTATATTGTCAATGGGCATCGAACCAATGTTTAATCTGTTTTTAAATTCAAATCCTTTTAAAATAAATTTGGTTTCTATACCCGGTTCTGATTCTATTGATTTATATACGATTCTTTATCCTATTGATCGGACGAGAAATTTAGCTTATTTACCTTAGTAAAACTGAGGACTATGACCCCTTATACGTTTACTTCGGCGAATAACTCTTGGACTCGTACGTTCGAACATGTGTGGCAATTTTCTCTGTTTTGAATAGAAACCAATTACGGGTTCGTAGATATTCGAGAATAGCATGTAGTTATGGGACATGTTGCTATTTCCTTATATTAAATAGCTCGGAGTAATTTCTATTCACCCGAATCGATGTGATCCTTTATGAATTGTGTTTTGTGGTCCTCGATCGCCCGAGTGGGATTTACGATTTGTGACCTTCATTTATGGGACTTCGGTCCAACCTTATATGATTTTCTATGATTTATGTTTCCCTCTACCAGGGTCACGACCCGGCTCTGTGGCGGAGCTTCGACTCAAACAAATGGGTTCGCTACTTAGAGATCGTATCTCATCTGGAGAGTATCCACCTTTTATGATGTTTTTTGGATCGTTCCTTATTTGGGGAGTTACCATTGGATCGTTCCTTATTTGGGGAGTACCACTTTTTATGATGTTTTCTGGATCGTTTCTCATTTGGGAAGTACCACTTTTTATGATATTTTCTTGATTTCTAGTGATTTCTGGATTCTTGTTGTTGTTGTGTGCTCAAGTTCATGAGATCTATTTCCACTATCATTTTCTATTGTGTGCTATTATTTGAATGTTGCATTATACATTAGCTAAGAGATTATGTAGAGATAATTTTGTGCTGACATTCCATTGTCATTTCCTGATTGTGTTGCATGACATGTTTCATATTTATTTATGATTAGATCTTATTACTAGAATCATGTCATCCTAAGTTATATCTCATATTATCTCAGTTTATTTGATAAGTACAGCTCGACTGATCCGTTTATTGTTTATTTCCTTATAAATAATACTCGGGTCAGACCGAGTCATTTTAGGTGCTCCTTTGGGTCTCATCGCAGGATTGATCTTCCGTCTTCAGCTTGCTACTCTGTCTCCACAGTTTTATGCACTTTTGTACCTAGAAATTATCTATCGTTGTATACATATTCTTTTATTTAGATCATGGTACATGTATTAGTGGATCTTTGTTGATCACTAGCTTGTTGTACACATTCTTGGTTTATTCGTATCTATTCTACCTTTGTGATATGATTATTCTGTGTCTGGATTTGAGATATACCATTTATATTATTGTTGTTGTCTATTTTATACTGCTTTTCGGATTGCATATAGCCGTCGTGTAGTTGCTTTATGTGCCGAATGATCATGTCGAAATTTTAATCGGTATCAGAATTCGATGTGCATTCCTCACATGGAGTAATCATACAATCAGTCACTCTTCACAAACCTCATTCTCCATTATGGTCTACGACATTTCTATGAAAGGAACTGGACGATAGTGGGTATAGAGGCAGGGCATTACATATATGTTTGTTCAAGATTGTTACTTGGTAGAAAACAGCTTGGAAAAATTGCTTAGAGGTGGTAGCGACCAAAGACGAACAGCTGGAGGTGTTAGCAACCTTCCCAAGTGTTTGAGAACTATATAACTTCAAGTTCAGTTGAGAAATACTCGCATTGTATAAGAGATAATGAGTTTAATGTGCTGAAGAGACCATTGGGTTTAGAAACTGTATCTGATGTAGCTGATTTTGGTGACGGATTTGACGCCACTCAAACTTATCGACTTGCGATGCCGTCTTGGAGAGTTCAGTTCATAAGAGCTGATTTTCGCGGATTTGGTGCCACTGTGATACATCGTCGATTTTGTGATGCCGTCTTAAAGGAGGTACTACATGCGGGTATGTGGAAGGAGAAAGAATTATCTTGCATAAAGAGATTTGGATTTTGGCTATGTTTTTGAATTGGTGATTGAGAGAATTATTTTTGGCCTTGGTGGTATTGAGATTATTTTAGGATCTGCCTTCTTTTCAATTTTGGATATTTGCAACAATTTGTTGGCGGATGGGGACGTAGCCTGATCTCGTTAACATGGTGTGATGGGGGGTAGCTTTGCTGGAACCCATTAGGCAAATATTCATTTTTGGTTTCTATCTCATTGTGAGATTTTGATTTAAGGTGGAATTCTGTTGAAGAGTTTTATGTGTGAAGAGAATTTTATATGAGATGGGGTATTGAAGATATGTGATTTTACATCAAGGTGGAGTGTAAAATTTAGGTGACAAAAAATCACAAATAGATGGAAAGTAAATATTTGTTTAATATGGAAATGTATGGATTAATTAATTGCATTTTCATGAGATGGAAAGAAATAAATGTAGGCATTAATTTCTTCTATCTATGCTAAAGAAACGGATTGATTTACTTCCTATGTTTGCACATTTATTGCAATGGTAATTTGCCTCCATTATATTATTCGCATATGTTGGTAATTTAATTGATGACTCTCATAGATTTGCACTGGCTATATGTTGAGGGTTATACTTTATTGTAAACTTATCCTGGCGTGGAGCCAGTGGTCCCCAATGGTGTCTCTTCTTGTTAAGCCTATTTGAGGTTTGGATATGTAAACTCTTACTTTGTAGTCTCTTGTAATTCTCTCATGTGGAATAAAATCTTTCTCTTTTGGACCAGACGTACGCTAACTCGATATTAGTGGAACCAGTATAAAAATTGTGTGTCTCTTTATTTCTCTGTTATAGTTATTTTACTATTTTGTTGATGTAATAGAATAATTGCTACCAAATTAGATTGAGGTTCAATTGGCAAATCTAGATCCTGTTTATTGTGCTTCTGCATTCGTGCAATCTTCTCGCACAACACTGTTAATCCTAAATCATTTTCCAGTATCCACCACATCTTCCCTGCATCAAAAATCCACATTAGAATGCCAGTGACCCGATTACAAAAGCAAAAATAAGATGGTGTCACAATTTGGTATCGGAGCCATCTGGTGAGACTAATACTAACCCTCACCATCAAGATCCATCCATTCTTG
Source organism: Allium sativum (assembly GCA_030737875.1). Lineage (NCBI taxonomy): Eukaryota > Viridiplantae > Streptophyta > Magnoliopsida > Asparagales > Amaryllidaceae > Allium > Allium sativum. Next base: position 655,759,609 of record CM060923.1, on the reverse strand, counting down.
AAGCAAGTGTTGATGCATCATCATCTTTTCTAGAAGACACATATTCCACCAAGTTATCACAATAAGAACTCTGGGATAGACAAAGCATGCTTAATCAGAGAAATAATAATAGCTTGAGGAAATTGGAAGGTTTCACCCAACATTTATCAAACCAGAATCAAGATTTTTTCATGTAGAATTAGGACATTAGGGGGAAAATGGGTGATCTCAACATAAAAATGGAGAATATGCAAGATTCTTTGGCAAAAATTTCTTTTGCATTAAATGATAACAGAAATCAAAGATCACTTGATACACTCATTCGAAATGACATTCACAGACATCAAGGAAACAACCAAACTGCTAGATCAAATGCGTATGCACCTCCGAATATAAGACAACCACTTCTTGCCAGACCTGAATCTTCAGTAATGGAAGCTACGCACATAAGAAATGCTGAGTTTAACCCCAAGTTTAATGACTTTAATGAAAGAAATACTAAAGCCAATCAAAGAACATCAACAATTAATGCAAGAAGTGATGATACTAAAATCAGCACAACCAAGGATTCATCAAAAATCGATTTCAAGATTGATTTCCCTACCTTTTCTAGTGATGATAGGGCTGTTGACTGGTTAAGGCAAGTGGAGATTTTTTTTTAATACAATGAAACTGACCCTCGTGAATGGGTGCATATATGTTCTTACAACCTAACAAAAGAAGCACTGCAATGGATCTATAGATACTAAAGAAACACCAATGATCATGAAAACTGGTTAGTTTTTTCAAGGGCAATCCAGCTACGCTTTAATCCCAATGAATTAGATAGACCTTATGATATTTTCCTTTCTCAAACAAACCGGTTCAGTTATGGAATATGTGAATCAGCTTAAGAGACTAGAAGGTTTAATTGAACATGTTTCCCCAGTGTATTATTTACAAAAAAATTTGGGCAAAAGGAATAAATTAAATACCATGTGATAGCAAAAGACCTAGTTGATTTCGATCATGCAGTAAGCTTAGCAAAGAATTTTGAAACTAAGTGGCTTTCAAAAAACAAGAAGAAATATTTTACTGATAAGAAGAATACTAATTCTTCCTTATTATTTCAAAAACCTGGAAATAAGAACTCAGATAAAAATTCAAAAATAAAAAAGCTTACTCCTGAATAATTAATTGAAAAGAGAAAAAATAATATATGTTATGGATGCACTGAAAAGTATCACCCTGGGCTTAAATGTAAAACTAAACAAGTATTTGTTATGCAAGGAGTACTTAATTTAGATGAATCCTCTGATGGTGATAGTATGATGCCGAGAATAATATTAAATTAGCAAATACTGACTGTGATGAATCACAAGAAAATGAGGAGGCACACAATACCCTGCATGCTATCTCTTTGAATACATTATTAGGCATACCTACAAGGTATCATTAATAATAGAACAGTGGTATTTTTAATAGATTCAGGGTCAACTCATAGCTTCATTAATACAACATTAGCACAAAAATTGAAGCTACTGAAATCACAATCAAAACCATTTTAAGTGCAAGTAGCTAATGGTCACAAGTTAGAGGGTTCTTAAATATGTACTAATGTTATACTGCATTGTCAAGCTGTAAAATGCCACTTGATTTGCTAGTATTACCTATGGATTCATGTCAAATTGTGCTAGGAGCAAAATGGATGAGAGAACTAGATGAAATTTGCTTTAGTTTTAAAAAATTGCAAGTACGTTTTGCTTATAAAGGCAGGCAGTATAAATGGCAAGGAATATTGCAAGAAGATGCTAAAGCTATTGAGGGGAAAAAGCCACAAAAGAATTTAATTTCGCAAGCTTACAATATATGCTATTATCTGCCTCAACATCTTCATCAAAGGCTCCTCAAATTTAATCAAAAATACAACAAATACTTGATAAATTTCCAGCAGTCATCACTCCAACAAATATTCTTCCTCCAAAGAGATCCTATTATCACCAAATACCATTATTGGAAGGCTCAAAACCAGTTTGCTTAAAACCTTACAGATATTCTCATTATATTAAACAAAAATTAGATGCTTTAATTAATGATATGCTTAATTCTAGTACTGTAAGAGCTAGCCCTATTTCTTTTCCTACATCTATTGTAACGGTAAAAAAAGGATGGAAGTTGGAGACTATGCACGAGGCTGATGAATTACATGGATTAAATTATTATTTTTACAAAATTAGATTTCAAATCAGGGTATCATCAAGTAAGAATGCACAAGGCTGATGTTCATAAAGCTGCATTTCGATCACATGATGGCCATTATGAATTTGTAGTAATGCCCTTTGGCCTTACAAATGCCCCTTCTGCTTTTCAATCGTTAATGAACAATATTTTCAAAAAGTATTTAAGGCAATTTATATTAGTATTTTTTGATGATATTTTAATATATAGCAATGGTTGGAATGATCATATAAATCATTTACAATTAACCTTGCAAACACTTGAAGGCAACCAGCTAGTTATAAACTTGCCCAAATGTTCATTTTCTGCAAACAATATTAAGTACTTAGGGCATATAATTTCTGAACAAGGAATTGCAGTTGAAAAAGATAAGATTAAAGCAATCCTTCAGTGGCCTCAACCAAATAACACAAAAGATTTAAGAGGTTTTTTAGGCCTAACAGAATACTATAGAAAATTCATAAAAAAATATGGTCTTATTGCAAAGCCTCTAACTTGCACGCTAAAAAAGAATTCTTTTCATTGGACTGATGAGGCAACTGATGCATTTTTTAAACTGGAATCTTTTTTGACTAATCCACCAATTTTAGTATTGCCAGATTTTATAATAGAATGTGATGTTAGTGGCAAAGGTCTTGGAGCTGTTTTGCTGCAAAACAACAAACCTATAGCTTACGTTAGCCAACCTTTACAAGGAAGAAATATGCACCTATCTACTTGTGAGAAAGAGTTTTTAGCACTCATTCTAGCTACAAAGAAATGGTCACAATACCTGTTGGGGAGAAAATCCATCATCGGAACTGACCATCAGAGCTTGCAACACCTCTTGTCTCAGAAATTAATAGCTAGCATTCAAGGAAAATGGTTAGAAACTACATGGCTATGACTACACTGTTGAGCACTAGAAAAAGAAAAGAGAGTATAATAGCATATAGCCTATCCAGAATATATGACCAGCCTGAACTGCATGAATTATCAATGTACAGGCTGATTGGATCACTGAACTCAGAAATGAAATAAAGAAAAGGCCCTTCTACAACATAAAAAAGGATCAGATTCTTTCTAGAACTGTTGATAATCCAAAATACAACCTAATTGAGGATTTAATATTTTACAAAGTGAAAATCTTATTGGATCATACTTATACTCAATTGTTGGATATAATCTTGTTTGAATTTCATTCAACACCATTGGGAGGCCATGCCGGGGTAAAGAAAACTCTAAAAAAACATAAAAAGAGTTTTTTATTGGGAACAGATAAAAAGGTCAGTGGAGAATTTCATTAAACAATGAGATGCTTGCTAAAAAGCAAAATCCGAAAATGTATCATACCCTGGACTACTACAACCTCTTCCTATACCTGAGCATATATGTACTGATCTCTCTATGGAATTCATTACCTATCTACCTAAAAGCAATGGTACTATGATATTTGCAGTGGTAGACAGACCCTCTAAATACTCACATTTCTTTTCACTAAGACATCCTTTTACAGATCAACAAGTGGCTCATACATTTTTTGATGGGGTAGTCAAACTTTATGGTCTTCCCAAATCAATAGCAAGTGATTGAGACACAATTTTCCTAAGCAACTTTTGGATTGAGCTATTCAAGTTACAAGGATGTTCTTTAAAATTCATTTCAGCTTACCATCCTCAATCAGATGGCCAAACTGAGGTTACTAATAAAATTCTGAAAACATATTTAAGATGTTTTGTGTCTCATCAACCAAGTGAATGGACCAAGTGGTTCTCTTTATCAAAATTTTGATTTAATACAACATGGAAGGAATCCACTAAAATGACACCCTATGAAATAGTATATTGCAGATCTCCTCCAACTATTCTATCTTATGGGCCAAACACTGCCAAAGTTAAACAGGTGGAAAAACTACTTTTTTCAAGAGACATTATTCTTGTTATACTTAAAGACAATTTAAAGATTACTCAAGAAAGAATGCAGAAATTTTCAAACAAATATAGGACTGACAAAGTTTTTGCTGTTAATGAGTGGATATACGTCAAACTTCAGCCATATAAACAAATTACAACAAGTATGACTAAAAAAACAAAGCTATCACCAAAGTATTATGGCCCATTCAAAATAATTCAAAGAATTGGAGAAGTAGCTTATAAGTTAGAGTTGCCACAGCAAGCACAAATACATCTTGTTTTTCATGTCAGCTAGCTAAAGAAGAAGTTGAATTCTCATGTCACTTTACAGACAGATCTACCATCCTATATTGATGAACTAATAGAAGAACCTGAAGCTATTATTGACAGAAGAATGGTCCCAAAGAACAACAGACCATCCGTGCAAGTATTGGTTAAATAGAAAAATAAGCCCGAGTAAGATGCTACACGAGAGGAGTATAGGGACATAATCAAGAAATTTTCTACCTTAGACCTTAGGACAAGGCCTGTTTTTCAAGGGGGGAGAATTGTCACAATCAAGCATTTTATCAAACTGATAGTGCGCATGAGAATAACACAGACATTTTGTCAAACAAGGTGGATAAACTCAACAATCAGGCTAAACAAAGATTAGATGAAGAATTAAAGCACATGCAAATAATTAAAGGGATGGAATGATCATACTCTGATGAATTACAGTGAAGAATTGCATTTAGAAATGATTAAAAAGTAAATAATAATGTAATTTGGTTTCATGGCAAACTTGTAATTACTGGCAAATAAGGGATGATGTTAGCTTATATAAACAACTCCCAAGTGGTTGTAATGCATGTGATATTTCATTAATAAAATTAGTCTCTTCACGTTATTCTCTTCTGCGTTCTATAATCCCTCTAATTGCTCTTATTTCCCCACTCAAAACACAAGTGGATCATGTTGTTTTCTGAAGATCTTCTTGTGATAATCCCTTATTTCTGAAGTGCCAATTCTACACTGTTCCTTCAAACCTTATTTTTCTGATCACGGCATTGATCACTGATCGTCGCTTTCCTATGAATTAGAAAAGCATGAATTTTAAATTAAATACTTCAAGCGCACAGGTGTGTAGCATACAGGTCAAACACAGGGAGGTGTAATTAAAATCAAATTATTTATTTAATCTCTTGGGCGAGTTAGACGATTTTCGAGGTTGGTTTTTTGAAAACGACAAAAATTGAAACTGCGATCCGATTCAGAACAAATCTAATTGAACCGACGATCAAATCACAACTATCAATTGGAAATTCAAATGCAAAACTGAAATAAAAAGCAGAAAGTAAAATTACAGTAAAAGGAGAACAACAAAAAGTAAATTAGGATTGTCGTTGAAACTATTCAAATGACTAATCACTAACAAAAAAATGTAAAATACAATTGGTGCTCTACCGAATCTAATCGTGTAGACAACACTAATCGCTAAGAAAATAGAAAAATTGCTAGAAAATAAAAGAACAGAACTTTTATTAATGTAAGAGAAGATAGAAAATGGGATACTTGTTACAATGGGTATACATGTGCTTTTATAGGTGAAATTGGCCAAACGCTAATCAAATTTGTATGAATATATGGGCCTCTTTTCCAAGAATATTATCATATCACATGCCTTTCTTGACCAAGCTTTGTTTGGAAATGATCTTTTAAGAATATCTGAGCATATCGTGGTGAATATCTTCCATATCATTCAAATCTTCAATGTGGCTAATTGATTGACAAAGATCTTCCAATGACATCTTTTGAGATCTTTTCTACCAACCCTCTTCTAATGTGACCAATGTGAACACATCTAGTCTTCAATGAAAGCTCCTATGCAATTCTTTAAGCAAATGGCATTTATTCTTCATTTTAAGGATGAATGAGGTATGGTCAACATATCTATAAAAACAACAAGAAAATACCCAGCGTAACATTTATTTATATACAAAAAAGATAAAATATAGGTGCATAAATTAACATATTTCTATGCTGATCAAATACCCCCACACTTATCTTTTACTCGTCCTCGAGTAAAACAAGAAATGAAAAACTAGATAGGTCGCACTTTCATAGGAAACACGATTGCATTGAGCATATGCAACAAGCCGTTAGACCTCTAGGTGTCCCTAGTAGGACGAGTGGTGTCTCGTGAGGGTTTTCAGCGGATACTACCCACAAAATCCAAATGCAGTATGTTATGACTCTAATGAAACTACATGAATGCAATGGACACATGCAAAATAAAAATAAAAATGAAAACAAGACTTGTTTCAGGAAAATGGTACAACAAATTAAGTTAACAATTTCTAGTCAGTTGATTTTATTTTAGATACCTCAACTTGTCACAAATATTCAGTATAAATCAAGTTTTCAAATGTTAAATCCCAGTTTGGCCAGTTGGTTCGGTCGATAACATAGTGCAGCCATGAAATAAATTCTTAGTTTGCTTGGCACAGTTTGCAAAGTGGTGTTCTAATTTTCTCATGTATGGCTAGTCAAATCAATAATGTCAAGAAGTGTTTGGGCATCATCGCTTATATGAAATTTTAAAATTTATGATTAAGTACATACACCTAACTTAGAAGACCAAGGTTGACCACCCATGCACTGCCTCGCGGACTAACGGAGAGTGGGTAAAGAGCTTGGCGGATTGTGCAGGCCGACTTTGACTTTGTCAACAACGTGTCGGTAATCCTTAGGTGTCCAATCTCATAAAATGAGACCAAGATATTCCAACGCTGACTTTGTCAACAACGTGTCAGATAGAGCTTGGCGGGTTTGCACACCAACGCTCGATATACAAGCAATGTTGCATACCCTTGGATTACTATTATTATTATTGAATTTATAAGCACAAAAAGAGAGTTACGCGAATTCAACTTAACACAACTTAGTTTTAAAGGTTTGACAAGCCATTATAAGTATTTTAAGTCCTCCACTTATTTAAACAAAGTCTACAATATAGAATAGATTTCATGGCCATCACCTAAGAATCTCCCTATGTACCGGTTACACTATTATCCCTCAAAATTGACTTTTCATTATATTTCTTATTCGATCTAAGTTGAGAGAAAAAAATACTATCAACTGGCTAAAAAATGTAAACTTATTTTGTTGTATCAAACTAAAATGAGTCGTATTTCACAAAAAAAATATGGTATGTTACTACAGTCTAAAATGTATGATGGTTCTATTTAAATGGCTGAAAATGAAAAATAGAGAAAAAAAACGAAAATGAGTGAAATGCAGACTCCCCCCCCCACACTAGAACTATACAGTGTCCACACTGTAAACGTTTCCTAAATTTGAAAGATCGTACCCAAAGGTGAACGAGTTGTAAAATTATTTGTAAAATGAAATGAAGTTTAGCCACTATATGTGAATGAAAATCATATGTACGATGATATATGTGTTTACGATGCATGCGATGCAAAGAATTCCACCATCTTTTTCCCCCACACTTGGTTCTAGCCCTAGGAGTTCCATTCCCACTGTGTCTAGGCATGTTTTCTAACAAGCAAGAGTTTTTGAAAACCATCTCGTTTTTAAACCTGGATTTATAGTCCATGAGATAAATGTCCAGGGTCGTCCTAACATGAAGTTTTTCAACAAAGCTAACATTCCAAAAATAGTTCATGTGTTCCACAATTTATCAGTGTAATTTTTCAAAAATTTGTGATCGAATATAAATTCAGTGAAATCTGAAATTTGAGTGTTGTTCAAGAGTATGTGATCACATTTCTCATCATTAATTGACAACGTATTTTCGACACTAACAATTTCAAGTTCGTTTGAAATTTTCTCAAAGTTAAAATTTTCGAACTCGTGACGTGAATCTACTTCTTCCTCATTTGGAAACTCATCCTCGTACAATCCAAGAAATTCATGTTCATTAAAATCCATTTCCACTTCTGAGTTTTTGAAAAATTCAACATTTTCATTTGGTTCAATTTCAAAATTTTCAAGTTTCTCGCAGTCTGAACAAGAAAGATCAAAATCCAAGCTTAAATCTTTTTCCCGAAAAGAGTTGAATTCCAAATCATTTGTTGAATTTTGAATTTTTTTATCAAGGTGATTATTCTCAATTTCCAAAGTCGTTACTTGAAAATTTTCCATGTCAGCAAAGAATGAATTATTTCCTGATTCATCGCATTGAATTTGATTTTGTTGCTCTCATTGTTCTTTCAAAGATGTCAATAAACAAAGAAGTTCATCAGCCTTTTTATTTAGTCTTTCTTCCCTCTCTCTAAGAATGTTAAGACGATCGTTGATTTGAGAGCTCTCGTTTTGGATTTCTTGATTCTCAAAATTATTTGAATTTTCAGAAAATTGACATTGATATTGTAAATCATTTTGATTTTGAAAATTAGGTTCGTAACCAACACTATTGAAATTCGAGTGAAAATTGCAGTTTTGGTTAATCTCAAGATGTGGATATGGGTTGTAATTTTCAAAATTTTGGTTTATTTGGAAATCATTTTCAAAGTTAATTTCGAACTGGTTTACAACCCCATATTGATGTTGATCAAAGGTACGTTGCGATTCAAAACCGTTTTGATGTGGATGTGGCCCATAATCGAAGTTATTGAAATTTAAATTGAAATCGTCGTTTCGATCATTTCTATGATTTTGAAAATGTTGGTCAGTTGGAAAATTTTGAAAATTGTCAATATTGGACTCACGAAATTTTGGAAAATTTTGCTTCATGAGTTGTAATTCATATTCATACTCTTCAAGGGGACGTCTACTCCGATTATTACCCCACATTTCCCTCAAGGATTTTTTTGAATCAGACATTTGAAATGAAATCAAGACAAGACAGAAATTATTCTTAGTTCAAAACAATATAAAAAAATGAGTTGTGCTCTATTAATTAACCGACTCAATTGGAAGGGGGAAGAGGGTCTTATGGCCGTTCACGTATAGTATAAATACTAAGGGATATGACCAATGTTTTACGGGTAGTATGCAACCTATTTTGCTAATAGTTCAATAAATTGAACTACTATATATCCACGATCTAATTATACAAGACAGTTAACTTCACAAAGCACTACTTTTCAATTATATTATTTCAAAATTCAAATCAAGTTTTATAATTGAAAATCGACGAGAGTGATCACTTCAGGTATGTAAATTCGTGTCGCACAAACAAATTCAGAAATATCATCCACAGAACAGAACAGCCTCAAAAATAACAACAGAATTAAAAAAAATTGTACAAGCAAGCCGCTGCCCCTGCAGAAGATTTTTTACAAGCAATTTCTATATTTTCAAAGCAGCTTCAGCACCTGTAGAGTTTAGAAAAATATTACCGTGGGGTATGGCTGACTGTCCAGGGCTGTTGAGTAGCTTGAACTTAAGATCCTTCTTTGTAGCCTGGATTCTCTTCTCGCTTTTGATTCCCTTTTTTTTTTGGAAGACAAAACAAATAAACAATCGAAAGGAAGAAAAACAAATAAACAATTGAAAGGAAGAAAAACAAAAACTAAAATGAAACAAAAACAAAAACCACTCTGAGTAGACAAAATAATAGAACAAAACAAAACAAGGCCCTTCTTCTTTTTTCTTTTTCTTTTTTTTAACCTAACAAAAATTGAAAAATAAAAGTAAAAACTTAAATGCTAAGAAGGAAACAACCTCGACTCACGGTAAACAAATCAAACAATCTTCCCAATAACCCACGAAACCAAAGTAAACGCAGTCAATTTAAAAGAACCATTGTTCTCAATTATAAAGTACACGCCTTTATTCAACAAAATAAATACACCCCTTTTCTGAAAGGAAGATCGGAAAGCACGCCACTCTTTGTTTTGTTCTCTCTGAAACAACCCTTTCTTTCTCCTTCTCAACTTCCCTTTTCAAAATTGATGCAAGCGGTTCTGAAAACACGCGAAATACAAGACAACAACAATTCAAATTTGATTTCTGGTTATTGCGTATGCGGGTTTGGCCCATGTTTTATGATTTGGGTTTTTTGAGTAGAAAGGCTGCGAATTTGTTCTTGGGTTTTTGAATCGAATTGTGGAGTTGTTAGGGTGTTCGAACTGTTTGAGGGTGGGGTTTCTGACTGGAGTTTGGAGTGCGACGTGGGTACGCAGATGAAATCGCTGGAAGGGGAGATGCTGTTCAAGGTATGGTATGTTTGATGTGAGGAGAACGGTTTGTTATGGTGGTGATGTGAGGCAGTGGAATAACAGGCAAGGGGGTGGGACGATTATGAACGTGGTTGGTTGACGAAGAGATGGCACTGTGAAGCCAAGTTTTGTTTTTGTGGATTATATTTTTTTTAATTGTCTGACGATGCTCAATTTGGAGTGGGTTTTGTGAGGCTATTGGGTATGGATTTGGTTTCGAACTGGAGGAGGTTGGGGTTGATTTTAGTGGAGCTTTGAGATGGTGAAGGGATTTGCGATTGAGGATTGTTTGGAAGAGGCTGGAGATGGTGTTTCTGGTTGTGTGAAGCTATGGTCTTTGTCGAGGAATGTGATGGTCAGATGAGGGCCGTAAGGCTGATGGCTTGGAATGATTTGGCACAGTGGGTTCTGTGTTGTTTTTGAAGGGTTATAGTGATGGGTTGTAGGTGATTGTGGGAGATCTGTGGAAAAGGATCTTGTGCGTGGATTTTTTATGTGGCAGAATTGGTGATGGAATCAGATGGTGTTGTGGTGATTGGATGTTGAAATAGCATGAAGTTTGTTGAGGGAAAAATGGGTTTGGTTAGTCCGTGTTTGCGATTTGGGATATGAGCTTTTGAGGTTGAATAATGGACAGTTCGGTGTGGGTTTTGTGTGGTGATAAACGTGGTATGTATTTGTCTCGAATGAGTGAATTCGAATTTTTGTGGCAAGGTTTTGATGAACTTGTTGAAGTGGATTTGGTGTTTGAGATTGTAATGAACGGGTAGCGGCTGTTTGAAACTTTGGTGAGGTTTGTTATGTGGGGAAGGACGTAGTGATTGTTTGTGACTGGTCTGTGAGTAAGAAACAGGATGGTGGTGAAGATGGATTTTTTGATGGCGGCAGAAGATGTATATAGAGCAGAAGGCAGTGGAGAATATAGAAGAAAGGAAGAAAAATTACAGAAAGAAATTTGGTTCTTGTTTTTTTTTTAACTTGTAAAGGAAGAAATAAATTTTTACAAAGGAGGGAATGATTGGGAAGAAAAGAAAGAAAATAAAAATGGCAAGAGCAGAAAATCAATGAAAATGGTATGTTATTTTTTTCTCTTGTTACGAAGATTACAGCATCATTGAATAATGCCAAATCAAATCAATCAAGATTTTTTTTTTATATATACAAGAAAACAAAAGCAAACACAATAAAATAAAACTAACACGAATCAGAAATTAAATAAATAACAAAATTTAATCGTTACCTCCCCGACAACGGCGCCAAAAACTTGATCGTCGCTTTCCTATGAATTAGAAAAGCGCGAATTTTAAATTAAATACTGCAAGCGCACAGGTGTGTAGCATACAGGTCGAACATAGGGAGGTGTAATTAAAATCAAATTATTTATTTAATCTCTTGGGCGAGTTAGACGATTTTCGAGGTTGGTTTTTTGAAAACAACAAAAATTGAAACTGCGATCCGATTCAGAACAAATCTAATTGAACCGACGATCAAATCACAACTATCAATTGGAAATTCAAATGCAAAACTGGAATAAAAAGCAGAAAGTAAAATTGCAGGAAAAGGAGAACAACAAAAAGTAAATTAGGATTGTCGTTGAAACTAATCAAACGACTAATCACTAACAAAAAAATGTAAAATACAATTGGTGCTCTACCGAATCTAATCGTGTAGACAACACTAATCGCTAAGAAAATAGAAAAATTGCTAGAAAATAAAAGAACAGAACTTTTATTAATGTAAGAGAAGATAGAAAATGGGATACTTGTTACAATGGGTATACATGTGCTTTTATAGGTGAAATTGGCCAAACGCTAATCAGATTTGTATGAATATATGGGCCTCTTTTCCAAGAATTATTATCATATCACATGCCTTTCTTGACCAAGCTTTGTTTGGAAATGATCTTTTAAGAATATCTGAGCATATCGTGGTGAATATCTTCCATATCATTCAAATCTTCCATGTGGCTAATTGATTGACAAAGATCTTCCAATGACATCTTTTGAGATCTTTTCTACCAATCCTCTTCTAATGTGACCAATGTGAACACATCTAGTCTCCAATGAAAGCTCCTATGCAATTCTTCAAGCAAATGGCATTTATTCTTCATTTTAAGGATGAATGAGGTCTGGTCAACATATCTATAAAAACAACAAGAAAATACCCAGCGTAACATTTATTTATATACAAAAAAGATAAAATATAGGTGCATAAATTAACATATTTCTATGCTGATCAATCACTACACTTTCTTGCGATCAAGTCATGACATTTCTCTACAACTCCCACTTCTGTTCATCCTACATCCTTTTCCAATATCCACTACATCTTCCTTGCATCAAAAATCCACATTAGAATGACAGAGACCCAATTACAAAAGAAAAAACAAGATGGTGCTCACAAATTGTTTGTTTAGGTTCAACGACAAAAGCACGGTTTAAGATTATGGATGTGAAGAAAGGATCAAGAGGAGTGACATGCCGAGATTTTGTCGACCCCAGGTGTTAGAACAGTGAAACGTAGTACTGATATAATGTGGTAGGGTGCAAATGATACAATGTTAATAACTCATAAATTAATTTTGATGACAACAAAAATATAAATATATACACTTGTGTTTTTTTTAAGTTGTGTGGAATATTTTATAGGGTATTTTACAGGTTTATACATGTGCATGATAATCAAGATTGAAAACTGGTTATTAAAGAGACTAGAGATCGCGAGATTCAGTTATGACCAACATGTTTTGAAGACTCAAGAGTTTAGAGACGGAGATAAGAAGAGTTCATGACTACAGTCTAAATTGGTTAGAATAAAATTGTCAAGGTCCTTAGATAATGACCAACTGATCTATTAGATATTTCCTATTTAAATATATACATTATTACTTATATTAAAATATATCTTTTAAAAAAATTCAAATAGTACTTATTGTTTGCAACAATATTGGTTCAAACACCCAAAAAGTATGTTAAAGAGAATAAAATTGATTAAATAGTAAAATGAAAATAAGGGGAAAAATACACAACAATTTATAGCGGTTCTGTTATAGATTGCCTATGTCCACTTTATAATTTCTCTGTATTTTGACTAGAGATTGAGATTACAAGGGTTAGGGATGATGAAATCCCGAGTACAATGTTATTACCGTAAAAAAATTGCATATGAGAAGTTAGAAGAAGCTTTCCAAATGTTTTAGAGTGCCTTTTATACATGAGGTACGAATCCGATTCGACATAAGATGTACGTGGGAAAGTAGGAGCAGTGGAGTGAGTGGGCCAAGCCATCGTCAACTGCCAATCTAGTTCGGTATAAATCTGGTTGGGCCATGGCGAACTAGATGTTGGCCGAACTGGAACGTGCTTCACCTTGCTTTGTTGATCCGGGCCTTGGCCGATCTGGATATTCACATGTTTGCTTAGTCGATATGGATGCATGGTTGATCCGGGTTTTGTCTTCAGATTGCTTGATCGATACCGAGTCAGGCTGAACTGGATTGTGTTGAGTTGAAGTCGCTTCTAAGTCAGGAATACTTTGATTATGAATATCCATGAACTTGATGGTCTTGCTAAAAGACGGGTCAATATTTTGCCCCCAAAGTGTGTCGCATTGAGAACCGGACGTACTTTGAATCGATTGAGTTGTGTCTTTCCGTGAATGCTTTTCCCTAGGATGTCATCTATATTTAGGAAAGCACCGATGGATAATCGTATCCTTTGAAGTAGTTGTCGCATTTCGAACTTTAGTCGCGTATGTTGAATCGTTGGCTCCAACTTGTGTTCAAACACATGTAGGTCATTACTGAATGTCGTTTATCATATTTCTTGATCAAACTAGTCTTAAATTACTTGAAGTCACGAGCGTATGTGTTTATAAATTGAGAATTGTTCATCAACTTCGTTGTCGTCATCAGAATTTTCTCTTCTTCTTTTTTCCTCTTTTTTTCCTTTTTATGTCCGGTTCAGTGATTGAACCGGATTCCGGTTGGCATAGCCAATCCTGATTGTACGCCTATCAAATCGAAAAAAGAAGACGAAGAGTCTCTTGAATTTTTTTATATATGTTGGGCCCATATGTACTCATTATTTATTTTTTACTTTCAACATTTCACTGCCCTTATCGAACCAAATTGTTTTCTTCAATTTCTAAATTTTAACTCGATCCGACTTGATTCCTCTAATCACTGAATTCCTCTACTTCCAGCGTTACTAATATTGGTATCGAATTAACCTAAGTGGGTTCACATTGATTTAATTTGCATTATGTATTGTGTTGAATCCCAATTTCAAGAATTGTGGTACGACTTAGAATTGCATGCGTCAGAGGCGGCAACGATACGTTGTCAAGGTGGAGTTTGGAGAAACGGTTAGTTAACTCAATCGATGGGAAAGAGGCATCAGTTTATGAGTTGAAACCGCGATAAGTGCAGTATCTTTGAGCGAATGTAGAGGAGTCAAAGTGGAGTAGAATATAGGCAGTTTTTAGTTATGTCCGAATTGATATTGTCACAAGACGACCCGGAGGAAGATCGAATCTGGACGGCCAAACCGAGGATATCAATCCGGAGACGACAATCTGGTAAGGTCAGTCCGAGAGGGCCTAACCGGAAAGCTTGATCCAGGAAAGTCATCCCAAACAGAGGTGAATAAATGTTTGGTTTGGCTTTAAACCGATCAAAAATGTTGAAACCAAAATAACCATTCAAGAAATATAAACTGAACCAAACCAAACCAAACAAATATATTTTTTGAAACCAAAACCAACCAAATGATAATATTTGGTTTGGGTTGGTTGGTTTTTTTGGTTTATCCTAAAATGAAATAGATCTACTAGTTGTTGAAATAACATAGGATTATAACAAATAATTGAGTTCATATAACGTAAATATTTTAGAAATCAAACTCTTCTTCTAAAAATGTCAATATGAAACTAAAGAAAAATAATATTGTTATGAGCAAATTATGAATTATAGCACTCTTAGTGGTAATTTATTAACTTTTAAATAAATTAATTTTTAAGTTTGGTTTAATTGGTTTGTTCGGTTTTCAAATATTAAAAACCAAATCCGACCTATAAACCAAAGTAATATAAAATTGAAAACCAACCAATTAACTTACCAAACCAAACCAAACAGGCCAAGCTTAACTGGTTTGGTTAGTTTAATTGATTTCAACCAATAAATGCTCACCCTTGGGCTCAGAATAAGTTGACCAGATTGATCGACCCAGAAATGCTTAACCAAATTTCAGTGTGCTGATTATATTGAGTGAATACAATTGATCTAGAGAAATTTTCAAATTAGGTGACTTGTGGGAGTAATACTGACTTGACAACATCTTTGCATATTCGAACTCTGGACAGTTAGGATAGAGCATACATGGGCTTTCACACTTGCATATGAACATTGTTGAACTTGCATATAAATCAAAACTGCCCAAACAACATGAACTCACTCCTCGTGGGATCTATAGTTCGGAATTTCTTATGATGATGACTCGATGAGGCGGTCAGGAACAACGGTCCACTAGATTGTAACTCATCACTAGTTTTCAACACTTTACTTCTGTTGATGTCACTGCATAGTTTTTGTATCTCACTTCATACACTTCACTAGTTCATGCACATCGGGGTATATGTCAATCACTTTAACCGATGATATTTCTAGGATAGCACAGTTATCATGTTAAGAAGATACCCCATTAGAGCTTCCAAAGAGGGTAAAACAAATGTAGTCTACCACGAACCCGACTCAAAGTTTAACTCTGGGACTGAATCTGAATGAAGATTCACGATTTAAAATCCAACCCCATGTTGAACAGTCGACCTAATCATCTTGGGAATTAAACTCGTTGAGAGAATAAGAGGTTGTTGTTGATGGAGCTAGAGGAGCCAATATACCTAAAGTCGGTCCTCCTACTGATTCTTTGCTCGAGGTTATCTTTCTAAGTGATCTGATCGACTCCTAGTCTTCATCGATGGATGAAAAGTTGAGAAGGATGTGTACAAAACACAGGATTCTTTTTTAATATGTCTAAGTGCCAACTCAAGGTGAGACTTCTCATAACTCTCCAGAGGGTTATTTGACCTGTGGTCGATAGATGTGCACAGTGGGATGCATTCCTCCCTTCAGTTCGTTCATTTGGAATTTTCTTCATCGCATAAGACTGGCGTCCATGCAGTTGTACCCCACATCATATGCTTACCTCTACACAATATACATATAATACGGAGAGCATTTGCATTAAAAGATCATCTTTGAGGATATCACATTATTCTACAACTTCAAGCATCGTAAAGATAACCCATCCCTCACTTACTTCGAAGCGAATTCGGGCAGCCGATCATAATGGATGGATATGGAAAACTAGTGAACATCAAATTAGACTAGTTTTACGTTCCATAGCAAGAAGGCTTCGCTAGGAGATGGATTTAATGCAGTAAGTATTCCATCATTATTCTCCTCTCCTGAATTCATTTGAGTGTATCTAACATTCTATGTCTTTGTGCAGTCGAGAGTCCGTCCAAGCCCACAAGCAATATCTGTCGCATAGCTTTGGCTACTTTAAGGAATGTTTCGGTGAATGACTGAGGCATCATAAGATGCATTGCTAATGAATTCCTACATCAGTTTCAATTAATTTACATAAACATAAGTCTAATCATAGGCAGTGCCCCAACTGGAGGAGTGGGGAGAGGCGGCGTCCGAGCTCCAGCAAACGTGCCCTTAGTTGGGGGTCTATTAGCAGTTGAGTTGTAGGCCCCGGCCGAAGTCGAAAGCTATGCTAAGGAAGTAGTTTCCCTTGAGCCCAATCGGGAACACGTGGGAGAAGTGAGTAATGTGGAAAGCATGAAAAATCTCTAGAAAAAGAGACCGAGGACGGGAACAAGAGTCCCTCCCCAGAGAAGTTGCCTTCCAAAGAGTCATTTGCCAAGACTCTACCTCAAGTCAAGTCCTCGGTTCATTTTATTAGATCCTGAAGCACAGAGTCACTATTTAAGGGCTTGAGCAATCTACTGCCGCCAGATGTGCAATATTCCTCTCAAAATCTGGATTTCGCATCATTCTTCCCAGCATCCAAAGAGGAAACCACACTAGTCAATGCTAGGAAGACCACTCCAACAGCCAAACTCCGGAAATGGGTCTATTGGGGGGATCACTAGGACACAAACAGCATGAGCACTGCACGTCACAACACTTATTTACCATGTGACTGCTGAATTCTAACTTAATTTCTTTCTCTTGAATTGCAGGCTCGATGACAAAAGGAAGGAAACATCACCAACACTTCGGCTTTAGTCTTTCTAAAAGTGGCCCTCTCCAAACATCTTTCTTGAACGCGAATGCCTAGAAAGGGTGATATATAAGAGAATGACAGCGATAGAGAGGAGAGGGAGCATGAATGAGAAAGAGAAAGGGATAGCAAGAGGGAAAGACGCCACTATGATTTTGCCTCTCGCTCTTATGACAAAGCCTTCCGTTCACACGATAAGGCCTTAAGCGAGCATTCCTAAGTCCGGGGCTCATCGCATCCAAAATCTCCAACCAACTCGACCTCAGATTCTAAGCCAGTCCCGTCGAAAGATAAAGAGGTTATCGTGCCCGGTAGGTGGAAGGAGAAGGAAACTCAGGCCAACATCAGAAAGGAACATTAGCTTACCCTTGAGCAACACAAAAGGGAGTTAGAAAATGCTTGATTTTTCTCATCACTACATCTCTCGAATAAGCTTTCTGCCTCAACTTCATGCAGCGCCTGAATTTTTAATGCCTAACTAAGGCCAAGGGTTGATTAGTTGATAACTCAGTACCAAGAAATGGTCAGATATTCAAGGAGGTTATTTGAGGTTATCAGGAGTCTTAAGCTCAACATGAACCATACGAACCCACTGTGGGGCTGCGACAAGAAACTACTAAAGCACTACAAAAAAGGACTTAGAAAATTGCAAGGCCAATCTTGCATCTGCTAAAAAGTTAGAGGAGTTCAGGTCAGGTTCCATGAGGAGCTCAATTTATGGGCGCTCAAGACCAAGTCTTTTAAGGATGAATTAAGGTAATCACCCAGGAGAACATATCCCTAAATGCTGAAAATGAGGCTTTATAGAAGGAAAAAAAGGGATATGCTTAGGATATCAAAAGGCTTAAGGCACAGCTTGCAACTTCCGAAGAGGAGAAGAAGAAAGCCGAAGAAGTCACTCACACTGCCCTTGAATCAACAACAAAATCCAAATTCCAATACGACAAAGAGTTTCAGAAGCTAAAGGCAAAGGTGATTGATGTGGAGAGAATAGAGGAGGAACTCGACTCTCAAGTGTTCAGCTTTTATGCATAAGTCCTTAGGTATCAAAACTTGACATGGGTTGAAGATTACCCTCAAGCTTTAGTCAAAACTTGGGACTGATTCCTGGAGGAGGAGAAGGTTACCTCAGAGGACGGTTTGGTTAATGTGGAGAAGCAGATGGCCAAGTTTTTGGGGGTGATGGAACTGAAATTCTAGCTGAGGATTGGTGGTTGTAAAAGGAAGAAGAAGATGTGGAGCGGCTCTGAGTTAAAGGAAATACTGCCATGAGGAGTGTTCTAGCATGGCTAAGGGTGATTCCACATCTTCCCAGTCAACTAGACAGTCTACTCACGCCGTAGATATGCCTACAACACATGTCACTGTCTTGCCTACCTCACTCAAGGCCCCGAAAGAGTAGAGGAGTACAATATAGATGAACTAAGCCTTGGTTCATACAAGCCTCTAACTCTGATTCCTGAGATGAAAATGCCTGCAACTCCTAGAAATGGCTTCTCCGAAGGTATTGCCCTACTTTTTCCTTTATTTGAGAAAATTATTATGGCATGTCGCCAGGCTGTGGAATTGCCCATTGAGAGTCCTGTTATTCTACGAGAACTAACAATTGTTTCTCTTCCTGCTTTAGGTATACTACATGGATAATCTTATTTACACATCATCTCCTTTACACATCAGCCTCGACGTTGCCTTACCCTACTGCCATGAATCTTCTTATCACTTTCGTTGCCCCACTAAATACTATACTCCCCAATATCGTACGTCACAACGACATAGCCATGAGTGTGATAATGTAAGAAATCAAAATCTGCACCTGAAAATGACCCACCTAATTCGAAGAAATCAATGCTGGTAGAGAGTAATGGTGATCTAAGTGAGATCCGGAGGAGACTTTAGTAAGATGAGGAATTTTGAGAAATGATGATTTAAAGGAATTATAATTTTTCTTTTTTGGTTCGGCAAAGTAGCATGAAGAAGGAAGGAGAGGAATGGGCCACAACTTTATGAATAAACAGAGAAGACCATTCAACTTCCTCTGATTTGACATCCTTCAGTTTTGGTTCAGCCATGCCAAATCGAACACAACTTCCACCTGGTTCGGCCATGCCAAACCAAAATAGAAAATGGGAAGTTTAAGATAAGAAAAAAGGAGAATTCTGACACTCTCATGACTTAGTCCATAAGCTCATGTGTTGAATCACGTGAAATTATTGACTTGACTCGACGATGCGCTTGACCTACGAGGGAGAAAGTGTTGTATGGAAACAACTACATGTGTAAAATTGCATACATGGGCCAATGATTTGATATTGCATGACTAGATGGCAAGTATATTCAACCTTTTGACTCGGCGAGGTTTGAATAGTAACCTGTCTAGAACCTTCAAACAATGGCTTCGGTCTGATGAATACTGTCAAAGACAATCAAGAATATACTCGATTATTTATACAAAAAGGAAAGGTCTAAGTGTCATGTCTATTCCAGAAAGGACGCGACTATTTAACTCATAAAAATCACATCTCATCTATGATGCGAAATACTTTAGAGGTATAATGTTGACCAGCCTTTCGTCGAAGCCGTCACACGAGAGATCTCTCAAAGTTGAACCATTCAAAATGCAATCATCATTGGAACTAATCCCTGGAGTCCTAAAGTGGAGCCATCTCAATTCGTTAATTGTCTGGTTTGGCCTTCTGAATGAATTCATGAAGCATATCTTCTAAATCAGCCTTCTTGGGTTTGGCATGGGCCCTCCACTACAAGCCATACGAATACTAAGGTTTCCCCCGGTACGACATACTCCATCCCGACCTCTTTAACCTGCCTAAGTGGAAATGATGAACTCTGCCCAATTCGACATGACCCATGCCGAACTGAACTATACAGAGCCAGAAATCACGTGGTTGACGTGGCCATGTTTTCCACTACTTTCTCCCATACCTCCCACTAGTTCCACTACACTTAACCGTTCCCAAAAAGGCTATGCCGAACCAGATATGAATTTCCTCTATAAATACCCCTTTGGAAGACATTTATGAGACTTCTTTGGCCACTTTTTGCATTAGACACTTTACTGTAATTCTCGGTAATTGAGATTCTAGCAGTCTCTAACTTTGTAATCTCCACAATAGTAAAAGATTATTGGAAGTTGTGAAGCAGACATAGGAAATTCACGTCGAACCACCATAATTTTCGTGTTCCTCGTTTTCATTTTTTTCACTTTTATTCTATTTTTTTGTACTTTCTGGTTGTTTGAGACATTTTTGGATCAAACAACTACCAAGTATAAACTAGTTATGCCATCACACCGCCACCTTGATCCCTAAAATTGATCGCTGTGGATGCTACAAACACCCATAATATTAATTTCTAGCGACCAACTAGTCCCTCAACATGGTAAGTCACAATAAAAAAAAGAAAATTAATTATCATAAGTCCCAATCTCGTTCCATCCATCAAATTGCAAGATCAAATGGAATGATGAAACCTCAATGTCAAACTAAAACACATATGGAAATGTCATAAGTGGAAAACATATATCGTTGGTGATTTCATTTTCCCCGCTTCATCAAAGGAGCACTCTGTGGAAAGGAAACAACAATCAATACATATGTCTCTACAATTAGTCCTGACAAAGCAGGAAAAACTTCTGTACTAGGCACGAGCTCGAACATTGTGAGATTCCTCGATCGACTTCTCCAAACCATTATTCCTTCAAAATGAAATTATCACCCTTCGAGCCATCACTCAACCCAGCCATAACCTCCAGACTTCGGAATGACAAAAGTGAGAATTAACCGTACTTCTATATCACATCAAATTCGGTCAATACTCTCCAACACAGACATATTGCCTAAACCAACAAACTCCTCACAGAATTCTAAGAAGTTGATGCAAATTGTGACGGCCACAAAACCCCGTACGGATGGTGGCAAGGGTAATCTTTAGAATATAACACATAAACAGATAATAGTGGAACAGAAATAAATAAATACACCAGATAATGTACAAATAATACACTGGATAAACATAATCATCAGAGTTACGCAGTATACAGGATCATACTTAGTACAAATACAGTTCAGCTATACATAAATGTCTACAGTGGAAAACAAACGTAATATGTACAATAGGAGCTGAACAACATAAAAAGAGATAAATGATAGAATCCGTCTTTAGCTCCAGCTATCCTGAAAGAGCCTGCTAAAACCTGAAGACAAGGCTGCCCATGTAGAAATAGGGGCACCCGAGTTTGCAAGTGAAACAAACTACGAGTCAGTCAAGGGACTGGTATGAGAAATCTACTTAACACATTATATAATTTGGCTAATCACAGGACCATGCCACTTTCGCGGAACGGGTTTACTCCATTGGATTGCCAGTGCTTTAAAACAAGTAAATCCTTTAAACATCGCAATGCTTTTTATAAAAATGAAGCCATTATAAGACTCAGTTCCCATCACACAATGCAATGCAAACCGAAGGATAGAGTTTTACCTTATAATGGCCAAAATATGCTTGATACGAATAAAACAAAAGAATTCTTAATCAGACTCCAACTGTAAAATAGTAAGAGAATGATTCCCTAGGTATTAACCCCAAAGGCCGAAACCAACATCAGACCAATACCCAGGAAACCATCCGTCTTAGCTCGTTTCCAGTTAGTTTCTAATTTTATAAACAATCATGAATATCAATCATAGACAGCATGGGTACCATATATCATGTCGCCATATAAAGGTATACAATCAAAAATGCACATGTCGTATTTGGAAATTGGATTTCCGTCATGAACCAAGGCAAAAGATAGTCCTTACTGAATTCGAGACAATCTAGCCCATGTCTCAGGCACAGCCGCAACTGCACCTTGGATCGTCAAGGCCGGTCCACCGATGTGGATTATTATGCCTGAACACTAAGTTTCCCCGCCCTTTGGGGCGTAAATGAGCCAACGAATGGCTCCATTGGCTTCACATAGTCACTGATATATCCGAGGCGCCTCGCAACAGCAACAACCACATAGGTGAAAAATAGTATAAATGCCAGCCGGTTTTAAGCACTGACACCACCTCTAGCTAGAAGGAAACGCATGCCCTCCCTGATGTCCTCTCTCGTTTCTGGTTCATACCGAGGTGTGAAGCTCGCGAATTTACGTTATACACAAAGCTATGCCACACAGGCGGTGCTTTGATCATCAACCATAAGACTTTGCTTTTCAACAGAAGCCTTGATCACTGCATCTTAGAATGCCACACAGGCAATTCACACCATGCAACTGATGGCTATCAATCACACAGAATGAATTCCCATGTCAGACACACAGCCCTTTTACAAGTATGTTCTGGGTCTAAACGAAACCGGAGGCACTATATACCTCGCATACCCATCGATCTCCACGTACGTCTGGACGATCACCACTCATTATCCAAATTTCGGGATGCCTCCCAATCAGGACATCAATTACCATCCAACCGAGGTGAAGATCTCCGGTCTTCAACCACCGTCTTCATCATCGATTTCTTATCATCGATTCAGTTATTCAGAATGGGATAAACCCGGTCTTTCTGAGCAACTCGCGTATATAATAAAAAGTGCTACACAAAACACAACATACGCCTCATTTCAATTCATCAATCACTAACCGTAAATCAGCAAGAGAACGATTTCCCAAATATTAACCCCGAAGGTCGAAACCAACATCAGATCAAAACCCAGGAAACCATTCGACTTAGCTAACCTTCAATTAGTTTCTAAATTTCGCATTCCATATCATTTATAATATTTTATAATGATTTATCGCTATTTTATTTATTTAAAAATAGCTAATTTATTCAAACGACGCTTCAGGCCATAACGCGGTCGTGGCGCTATTTTTCTTCAGATTTGATTTACACATATCTGAAAATCTAACCATTGGATCTTCACAAATTTTATATCATTAGAATGATCTTTTCAAAACAAATCCAACGGTTCCAGTTTTGGGAAAATCCGACGGTCGGATCTCCCGGTATACTCGTTTGAAGTTTCGATTTCAAAATACGAACTGCAGCGTCGTTATTCGATTTAATTTAAGTATATATATATATATATATATATATATAATCGATTCTGGCGCTGGTTTTCTTCAGATTTGAATTAAACATTCCAGACAATCCAACCATTGGATCTTCACAAAGTGGGTGTCGTTGGAAAGATATTTCCAAGGCGAACCCAACGGTTTCGGGAAAATCCGATGGTCGGATCTCCCGCACAAATCGTTTGAAATCACGGTTTCAAAACACGAACTGCACCTTCGTTATTCGATATATTTCAATTCTATTTATATATATATATATAAAAATATAATCGAATATTCGATTTCAAAACTATTTTTTTTCATGCATTTGATAAGATGATATTTTTATCCAACCGACATTTATTTCAACACTTCACAATTTTAAACAATTCATGTATATAATAAAAATGTGATTTTTATTGCAAAACAATTTATTTCAAAACACGACTATTTTATATAGTTCATATAAATGATAAAAATATGTTTTTTATTATAAAACAATTTATTTCAAAACACGACTACCATTCAACACATGAATTTCTATTCAACGAATGAATTTCTATTCAACACATGAAGATTTTCTATAGTTCGTATATATAATAAAAATTCGATTTTTATTTTTAAAGCAATTTATTTAAAACACGAATACCATTCAACACATGAATTTTTATTCAACGAATGAATTTCTATTCAACACATGAAGGTTTTCAATAGTTCGTATATATAATAAAAATGTGATTTTTATTGTTAAAACAGTTTATTTAAAACACGAATACCATTCAACACATGAATTTCTATTCAACGAATGAATTTCTATTCAACACATGAAGATTTTCTATTCAACACACGAATATAGTTTCAACACATGAAAATAATTCTAACACATGAATATTATTCAAAATTTCAGCAGCATAACGGCAGGGTAGCTAAAACCGGGGTCGTCCCTAGTACGGCTCCTCACTCTGCCTTAAAGCCTCGCAACTTTTGACAACGGGGATTTCATGCATCTAGTTCGCACGCGGGCGGCATGTATATTTTTTTCTTTTCCACAAATTAATCCTATGTGGTTTCAACCAAATAATTCTCAACCATAAATGGGTATTTTTCAACCACTATCAATCAATTTCAACCACAAACAATTTTAATCAACCATTCTTTATCAACTAATTTTCACACCAATCACAACCAATGAATATCGTCCATGGTTTATGGACGAGGGGCGTATATATATATAAGCATTTCACTTCTATTTCAACACATATATTTTTACAATGCATATATAACTTATACATCGAACGTACAACTTATACAATGCTTATACATGAGGTGTACAATGCTTATATAACTCATGCATCGACTATATAATTTATACATCGTCGTTTTCCATATTGTTTATAATTCAGAAATCTCACATTGGGTTCCACTCCACCAAAAATAGCAGAAGGCTCAGAAAAATATGCGGTTTCTCCTAGAATGTAGAAGACATCCACACGAGTCCACTGTCTCATGTTTCACTGAATTTCGTCAAGAAACGAAAAAAATATGATTTTTACAGTGAGATCAACAACCGTAGCACTTTAAAGTGCTATAGAATAGTTAAATTAAAAACAGCCATATACCTTTCCTCGATCTTCAAAACTAGGTTTAGATTTCTATGCAAATTCGTTGTACTTCGTCTAGATCAGGTGATACGGTGTCGAAGAGCTTGGAGAGGCGCTCCTCCCTGCAGTGGTGCGATGGCGTTCGGTGGCGAGATCTGGGCGCAGCGGCGGCATGAAGACGTCGACTTCTCGGCGTCGAATCTCCTCCTACAGGCGACGAGAGGTGGCACTCCGGCTATGGATGTGGAGAGGAGGTCGAGCTCTCCAAAAAACGCAACTAGGGCGAGGGTCAACGACGATCGTGGCGGCCGGAATATGGCCTGGAAGTTGCGAACGGTTTTCGCCTTCAATCGGAGGATAGAGAGAGAATGTCGAGGTGAGAGAAACTGATGTGGACCAATAGTATTTTTTTATATTTATATATTTTAAAAATCCGAAAATACCCCTTGTCACACACGAACACCAATCCAAACCCAACGACTGTCGTCCCCAGCTAAATACCCCCATTCCGAACACAATGGGATATGTTTCGTAGGCCCATTCGACTGTTTCAGTCAGTTTTCCTTCAAATTAAAATATAAAACATTCAATATTTAATTTGAACATACATTTCAATTTGCCAGAGCCACATATTGATTCTAAAAATTCCCGAAAATTAAATCTAGCTATGTTTTGACGATACGGTCCCAACAAAACTAGTTTCGTCGAATTCTGAGACCGTTTGAAAAATGGCCCTTTTCTGGTCGATCCAATTTAATAGAAATTGACCAAACACATTTTCCTTTGCCACGCTCACATACTAGCTTCAAAATTATGAAATTTGAAGTATAGCAATAATTTGACATCCCGGATCCAACAAAAGTGGTTTTGTTGAATTCCGAGATCGTTTGCAAAATGGCCATTTTCACGGGCTATATAAACTCTATAGCGACCTTTCTGAAAATTCGTTTGGCCATAACTTTTGCTTCCCGCTACGAAACTTCGATTTTTCAGATTCGTTAGAAAGATATCGCTAACAGATTTAAATATTTTTGGTTTCACTCAAATCCGTTTTGTTTTGCACCCGGTACAGTCAGTCAAAGTTTGAATTCAAATTTTGAAACTACCGCGCCATTTCAGGCCATGTTTATAATTAAAATTAATTATATTCATTTTCAAACATCGATTCAAACTTACTTTTCGTCGTTATTATTTAAAATATTTATTTTAAATATTTTAAATTCACTAAAATAGCCAAATTAAAATTTCAAACTAGTTCAGATTTTCCGGGTTGTTACATAAATATCCTCGAAGTGAACCATGAACTGGCCTTGAGCGAATTGATTTTAGAAAATGGAAAGTGATCAGACTCTCAACCAATTCAGGCTTAACCTTACAGTTCCTTAGGAGTAACTCCTAATTAATTCATTCAACATCTAACTTCAAGTAGTCGAAGAAATCCTTGCGAGAACCCAAACAGCCCTTGCAACACAATAGTCAAATTCGGTCCAAAGAACGAGTCGCCACATAAACACGTAAATTTCCATTGTGGCGCGGCATAGTTGACTCACTATACTTGAGCACCATGACTAATTAAAGAAATTAAATCATCCAAGATAATGGTTCATACCATTGCTGGAAACATAAACTATAAATCGACGCAAGTAGTTCTCGATTTTGCTCAATTCTTAACTCTAGAGATGGAGTAATTAGGAATATTTCCCATTCGCCAGATCATCTTGTGTAAGTGGTCATGACGATTGGTCGATAGTGGAGAAAACTGTGTCAATGGCACTCATATTGAAAACAACCTATAATATATATACTAATACTATACAGGTTTGAAGACCAAAATATGTACAAGCATGTACTCTCTCATGTATAAATTAACTCCCGATTCGATACCGCTTAGGTTAAACAATGCAATCTAAACTCTAATACCAAATGTGACAACCTTTTATACACCATTGGTGCTCATAACCAAAAATTTGCATTGTACAAGCACCCGATCAATGTAAAGCGATCATCAAGAAAACGAAATAGTAGAAAAGAAGAGAAATGAAGGAAATAAAAGAGGAAAGAATGAAGAGAAAACATAGAACAAACATTAACACAACCATAGAACCTGTAGTATATCTCATAGCGCATCAGATAACATATAATAATAACAATCACACACACGCACGCACACACGCACACACACACACACACACACACATATATATATATATAACATGTGAAATAGTAATTGCTATATTAACCATATAATTCAGAGTATACAGGCCCATACAGTTATACATAACAGTGATAGAGTTTATACAAGAGGTAAATAAACCTAAACAGATAAACTATATCAAAAAGAATATATAACACCGACAAAGCTCCACAGTATCACATAGCAGAATAAATAATAAGGTTACAAATATAAATATGTAAAATGTCGCCTCTTGCTAATCCACCTAAGTAGCTCTGAATAATTCATATACTCCTCACTTGGCCTGCTCGTTAGCATCATCGATGAGCATCCAAGGTAATAAAAGGGAAATAAAACCTTGGGTCAGACAATAGTTTGGTGTTAGCAATAACAAGTCACAAAGTACTATAAAAGTCATAATAATATGTATGACACAGAGGGTATGGTAAATCATACATGTCCTGTCCTTTAGGTAGTGCATAACAAGTGATACATGTTGTACTTGATAAATATCACGTGGAGAAGGTGTGATAGATGTCTAAGAACAAAATGGTCATAAATAAGAAAACAACCATATCATCCATCAACTATCCTGACATTCACTCACTGAGTGCGTAAAGCATATGATATCCAATACTTTAACCACCCAATCCATGGGTTCTACATCAAGGAACTATACCAAACTATCGACATGTCATAACGCCATCGGAGACAATAATCGTATTCATTCAAAAGTGTCGACAGACTCTAGGGTACGAGAAGACCATGTCTAAAACATTGACTGACTTTGACCTATCTTGGTGTCACTCTGTCAAAAGTGTACCAAAATTTTGAATACCAATAACCCCTTTTCAAAAATTCTCCATAGCAAAATCCATATCGTTGATTATCCATAAGACTCTCATCTGAAGTCGTCACGATATGGGGATTATCCTCAATGGTCATCATATGTCGTAGTATATCGTTCTGCGTCTTCCATCTCCCCACATCAATAATTACCTCAATACGACTTAATGACGCCTTTTCTACATCTTGGAGAAGTCTATTCATTGCATCATCCTTGCTTTCCATACTAAAATCGTTGTTGAACGACAAGTCTTTGTATAAAAGCACTACATCCATGCCTCAGTCGAAGCCAATGATCGAAGAGCCATCATGTTGAAACCGCTATCGAACAAACAATTATATCTTGCTCTTGAAATCACACCATCGTCCATGTAAAATTGACCAAACGGCCAATAACAATAGCAGTCGATTTCAACCACTCTATAGTAATTGATAACGACTACTCGGATCACATATTTAACCAAAATTGGTTAAATATCCATCCAAGGAAAATGTCCGCCATTGGTCGCAAAGTCTAGCTCCTCACCAAGTCCATCCATTGTCTTCATATTGATCACCAAGCTTCAGTGTCGCTCTATCTTAAAATCTGTCGTGGAGCTCTAATGTTGCTCCATCGTCGAATCCATTTGTGCGCTCCGGAGCTCCTTCGATAATTTATCACATTTGTTTGAGTCTATCATTCTTGTGCATTCAATTAATGTACACAGATATGTGCACTTAACCGATAAGCACCCCAAACTCCAACGAACGAGATTTTCCTAATAATAGGACGTCTACGAACAATGTTTTAAGCTAAATTAAGAAAATAATACAACCGTGCAAAAATAGTCATTCAAATACCTAAACTAGCATACAAGTATCCATGCTGTAATAAATTAAATGAAACATATACAGTGTCCATTTAACACATATTTGCCATTGTGGTCAAAATAGCGCGCAATATCATGTAAATGGGTGAATAACATGTAATAGCATGCAAATATATGAAAATGTGATAATAAAGCTAGAACTACTCAAAACACTTTCTAATATTTTTATTTGTTATTTACTAGGTTCGATTATCATAAATATTATGTTTTATAACTAGAAATCAGTTTAAAATGTCAATTTTATACTATACAAACAAATACAATTCATTGAGAGACATTATCACCCACCTTAGCCAAATCAATCCAAATCAGATTTAAAGCATAGAGCTCGCCAATACGAGTCTATTGGAAGAAACAACGTCCAAATTCGACCTCGTCCGAAGAAGATACGATAAATACAAGTTGCACAATTTTAAATCGACAATTATAAAATTAAACAATTATTATTTATGAAATTACCCCTAGCATTTCTTCTTCCTTGAAATAAAATAGTTGTAGCATGCATTCAAATGCAATCCCAATCATGCATTCACTAAAATGAGTGATAAAGAGATTGTCTTAATTAAAACTGAAATCGATCACGCAATTGCATTGCTTTTCCAAAACTTGACTTGCCTATACCAAACTCATCATTGCTAAAGCCACCACCCAAATCCCATCCTCCACTGCTCATACACATCCTGTTTCTTCGAAATGTTGCACCCTATAATAATAGTTCGAACCATCTAAATTTGCTCGGGACAAGCGTATCGCAATACACAACTCAATGGCAATCTCGAAATCATCTAACTCCAATTAGTCACAGAGAAAACTAAAAAACTACGATCAAACTCGTGTCCCAGACCATCGACCATCACAGTTTGCCTCTAGAAATTCATTAAACTTAGACCCTTGGTTGTGAGTTCAGTGAGATGCAAATCATGATAGTGAAGTAGATTAAGAGCTTTGAATTTTTGAAGTAAGAAAAGAGAACGACCATTAAAAGGAATGAAACAATAGTCGTAATTTGGGAAGAAAAGGAACCGGGTCGGGTCCGTAATTGTATCACATGGGTTTAAGTAGTTAATTATTATTTAATTCATTTAATTTGAATTCTCTTCTTAAAATCAATGCACGTTTTTTTCTCGCACGATCAAACGACAAGTCCATTCACTACAAAACTTAAGAACGTGCATCAACGCTATGGTTTCAATGGTATAAGTTTCGCCAAAAATCTGAGACTATTCCTTAGAATGATAATTTTATGTGTATTTCGAGATGGTATTGACCCAAAAATCGGCCGATATCGAAAGATAGCGATCCATGTACTTTTCTTCATGTAACGAACAATTTGGACTTAATGGACCTCGTCTCAAATCTTGATTCAATCATTTGTGAAAAATCACCTTTTAGAACTGTCACTCAATTAATTATCAATCAATATTTAAATAAAAATATTTAAATATCCAATCGTTAAAATACGGGTTGTTACACATCCAGTCTGGATATGTTTGCATCTTTGGTAAACTCATCTCCATCAATCTATACACTTCATCTTTTAGTCCAGCTGAGCATTCTGTACCCTGAGTTCATCTATTTTGCTTAACCGAGTAAAGAGGGAGTCGATGTTCAATGCATGGCTTGCTAATTTTGGCGTGATTCCATAATATCAACATGACTCCATGCAAACACATCCAAGTTAGCTTTGAGGAAGGACATCATCTCTTGCATCTTTAGGCTAAGGTGTAATCCGATATTTAGGACTCTGGACTGGTCCTTTGCATCTGTCAAGACAAGCATCGTAAGCTCATCTCGTGCTGTCAGAAAGCATTCAAACTTTAGGGCATGATTTACTGGGGCCACACTATGTTATCACTACAAGATGAGCTCTCGAATGCGGTGCACTCTTCCCTTTCTCATTCCTCTTTGCTTCTCTTAGCTAGGGCTATAAATTTGTGTGTGAATGTTTGATGTACGCTTGTGTTTGTAACCAAAATACGTCCATCCGAGTCCGTCCAATTTTCATTTAGGACACGAGTTAAGACTATAAAGTTTGTACGAGAAAAAAATCACATCTGGTCCATATTTGTTCAAATTCCTGGTAGTTCGGTATATAGTTGAGAGAAAATATAATAAAAAGTATAAAATTAAATATAAATAGCTATGTCTAACCGGGCTTGCTCGTGTCCGTGTCCTAAAAACACATGTCCATGTCCAAACGGTTTCATTTAGGACACGAGTTAGGACAAAGAAATTTGTACAAGGAAAATTTTCATTCGGTCTGTATCCTGTCCGATTTTGTTTAGGATAGAAATTGAACACACCTCTATCCGGTCTGTTCTGATCGATTTACATCCCTAGTCTTAGCTCGGTAATGTACCATTCCCCGACAACATTTTGTTCCTCTTTCACAACACCAAACGTTTTCCTTGGGAAATTTCATAGTTAAGCACGATGGAGCTAACACAATCTTGAAATCCATCGACGTGGGTCATCCTAGAAAAGCGTTGGAAGCTGATATCTCGTCAATTCATGAATATATGGATTGGTTTATCCCTTCTTTGTCCTTTTAAAAGCTCCACAGGAACATCAGTCCTCCTGATTGGTTGCTTTGGTTTTCTTGTGAATCCTTGGATCTTCACATGACAAGAGTATACATCTTTCATGGAAAGTTTCATTTATTTGAAAGTCCAACGGAACAAGATGTTCACAGCAGCTCCGCTATCAACCAATTCTCTTTTGATCATCGCTGACCCAATTCCAATTATGAAAACCATGGGACTAAGGGTTGGAGCTTTAATTCCTTTTGAGTCTCGTGCCCTAAACACTATTTTTGTTGAATGTTTTTTTTCTTTGCAGGATTCCATCCTTGACTTTCAGGCAACTTTCAACCTTCGGGCCATGTTTCAATGCACTAACATACCTCTCTATTTCTCTTTAACTTCTTTAAGCTGGATAGGCTCCACCAAAGATAATGTTATTGACAAGATTTCCATTATTTTTCCTTCCATGATTGATTACTTGTTTCAAGTTGATTAGCGGAAGTATGCTGACCTTCTATTATTGGTGAATGGTCCATCCTTGGTAGCTTTTGCATGTACTGTTGTAATTTATTCTTTCTTACGAGTTCTTCGACGAGGGTGTTCAAGTGACGTCACAATACTCATAAATGGTGTGTCCTTGGGATTCATGAAATCGAAAGTACTTTCCAAACTATTTTTGCTCCTTTGATGGTTTTTTAGGATGGGGATTTAGATATTATACTTCATCCTTTCTAATTAAGAATTTTGTAACAACCTTGAATTTTGGAACCAATTTAAAATTTATTTTTAATAGAATTTAATGGATTTTATTATTTAAAAATGATTTATTTTGAAAATTAACAATTTAAAATTTACTTAAATCAAATTTTGAACGTATAAATTTAAAATTTAATTAAAACGAACTCGAAATGGCGTGGCAATTTGAAAATTTGATTTTAAACTTTGAATGCAGGTATAGAATTCAATATAAATCAAAATTTGATAAAACAAGAAACATTGGAATATTTTGAATTGTAATTTTCTAACGAATGTAAGAAATTGAGATTTCACTTTACAAATTGTAAGTTATGTCTAATTAAAATTTAGAATAGTTACCATGGAATATATATATATATATATATATGTATATATATATATCCCTTAAAAATAGCCATTTCACAAACGACCTCCGTTTTCTACGAAATCACTCCCATTGGGTTCAAAATGTAGATTGTGACTTTTAAAACTATAAACATCGATACCTTTAGAGTTGGAGAAATGTGGTCTTTTCCATTGGATGTATGACCAAAATATCACTTTTTATATATGGACAAATTTGACCTCGAAACCACTTCCATTGAGTTCAAAATGTCGTTTGCGTTTTCGAAAACTATGAACTTCGACGGCACTTGGGTTGGATGTTAGTTTGGCTAGACCTAGCCACTTAAAACACCCCTAAATCAACCCACTCTCCCTCATCCTCTCTTCAAAACACTTCATCAAAAATAGAAAATGGGGAAAAAGATGGGAAATTAAAATCCATAAGCTAGGTTTTGCAATTTGGAGCTCAACTCAAGAGGAAATCAAGCATGAAAATAGAGTAAGCTCCTTCATCTTCTCCATCTTGTTTCCTCTTCAATTTATGAGATTTCCTAAACCTAATCCTTAGGAAATATTGTATATTCATGTATGGATTAAAGATTTGTGTGTTATATGTAGGATCTAGATTAACCCAAGAGGGGGGTGAATAGGCTTTATTGAAAATTAAGTGAGATATAAAAAATATCAGATCACAGAATGCAACAGAAAATAAATGCAAAAAGGTAAATGACATAAGATATACCCAACTTTGGCAAAATCCTGCCTACTGCTGCATTCCTAAGGTTTCTACTAGGTAATATAACAGATCCCGCTTGCAAAACCATGTAAACTCGCGAACCTCTCACTCATAATCTAATCCTACGCTCAAAACCGTAGACTGATCTAAACCCCTAGATCAGATTTCCCCTAGTTTTACAGACTCTAGTAAACTATCTAGTTTTACGGACGAAACTAGAAAACCACCTAGATTTTACAGACTCTAGAAACTGCCAGTTAACACCCTAACTGGATTCCCTAGAATTTTACTGACTCTAGAGACTGTTAAGACGATTACAAAGGAAAAACAAAAATACAAAATTAAAGTTAAAAAAAAAGCTAAAAACCCTAGTCCCTTTTTAAAGACAACTCTAGCCCAAATTAAATTAGACCGACCCACTTGTATCCATTTTTGCCCGATTCCCCTTTTCATTGTGAAATAGAAAATGGCAGCCGAGAATGGGAAATTGAAACTAGGGTTTCCTCTTTAATCCCCAAATTGATCGACGTTGTGATAAATTGCTTCTGGAATTGATTCTCCTTGTCTTCGATGATTACACTGTTGCTCCCTCTGTCTTGCTCGATCAATTTGGGTGCAGATCGAATCCCTAAAAGATTGTGAGTTCTCTGAATTTAATCTATGCTTGAATTTGTTGCTTTTGTGGATTCAATACATATGCCAATGAGGAATCAGTGTTTATATAGGATTAGACAATCCTAAAAATACTCTGATTTCGTTTAATGACTTGCACTGATTTTTCGTTGCTTTCCCCTTTTGATGTCCTTGATAAAATCAACTTGTTTGTCTTGCGTGATTTTGTGATGGACCTGAATGATTTTATAAACCATTCTAAACTTTGGAAAAACATACGATTTCCACAATTAATATTTGCCACTTTTGAAACATTGATTCTAGAGAAAAATAAATGAATTTTGGAAAGGAAATTGATTTTTTCTTGCCCATTTCTGAAGATAAAATCTTGAATACTTGCCAGTTCTGGATTGTTGATTTCAGGAAACATTTTAAGGCCATACCAAAAAGATGTTGATTGTAATTCTCTGATTGATTACATAAATGCTGAAATTGATTTCACCAAGCAAACCGATTTAAATCTTGCCCCCTCCCCCCCCCCCCCAAAAAAAAGGAAACATGATTTCTGGAAATGGATTTGCAAATTTTCTCCTTGTTGATTTTGTAATTCTTTGGGAAATATATGAATTGATTTTTTTTTTCAAAAAAACTTGCTTGCTCAAATCTTAAATCAGAGATTACTCAAATTCTCTCTTGTCTAAAAAAGTAATTGGTGATTGTCACTGACCAGAAATCCACAATGTGATTTTCTGGAAATTCATTTGTTGCTTTGTTTGAATTCATTGATGAATTATATGCATTAAACAATGCTGCACCATGTGCATCTATTGTTACCCTATTTGTCCATTATGTATAATGTATATACATGTATGCATGCACAATGTATGCTCCATCCAGTTGCACTAGTGACATTGTGCACATGCACCAGTCGTATTTGAGTTACTGTTGTGTATCACTATGCTGCACTTGTGTTCATCTTGAAGTGTTGACTGTTTTGAATTGAGAAATGCACACATGTTTCACTCTCTCACATTCTGAACATGCATTGTGTATTCAAACTTTTGGTTGGCTTGAACCTTGAGCCTTGTTTTACTGGTCTGGTTTGTGTCAATGCTCCACTCACTATTGTACTTGAAATGTTAAGGCAATCATATGCATGTAGATGTTGTTGCATACATTCTCATCTGCTATGCCAATATTATCTTGTAACTGCACATCGTCCACTGACTTGAAAAACATGCTTTAGCTTGCTGTCACCCTATGTCCATGTTGGCTGCACTATATTGGCTTGCTTTGATCATGTGATCATGTCACCACTCATATAGATAACCGGCTGCACTTCATTCATTTGTGCCATCAAGCTGAACCGATCTGTCTTGGTCACTTGATATGGTGTTGCTGTTTGGGTTGTGTTTCATCTGCTATGCTTTTTTTAAGCTGCTGAACCACCACTTGTTTGCTTGACAAACCACCATGCTTGTTGTTGTTATCCCACGTATGAAAGTGTACTTCAACTTTGAACATGCAGTATATATTCTTGAATTTGCTAAAGCTTTTGAACTACGTTATAACATCACATGGTTTGACTTTGAAGTTTATACAATGTGCACATCCATGCTGAACTGAATATCCATGGTGTATACATTTATGAGCTGCACCACCTTGGTTGTAAATGCTGATCATTTGCTTTAATCATTTTGCTGACTTTGTTTGTTCATTTTGATGCTGCATTATATTTGACCTGTGCTCGACCACATTGATTATTGTTGCACTGAGTCAAGATGGTCCACGTGGCTACTCCTCAGTTGCATATTGATTGGCGTGACAGTGCACACATGTATATTTGTACACGTGTGTATATGCATCCATTAGAAAATTTTTCCTATCCATGCACTGTCATATGTGTATATATATTGTCTGCCTTGTGGTAATTACAGTCCATGAATATCACAAGCTGTCTAGACACATATGGATTGGATATATATATATATATATATATATATATATATATATATGATCAAGCCATGAAAAATAATGAGAAACACACCGAAATTTTGAGGCAAATAAAATTTTAAAAATAAAATTTATATTCACATGTATTTACTTTCATTTCTATTGCCGTGTACTGTGTGTGTTTTTCATGTGACAAGTAAGCAGATGGTGACTGGGCAGACTAAAGGATGTTGTGAAGACAGAAGACAAAATTAGCGTGTGTCTGTATACATGAAATGTAAACTGAGTGATAGTGTCAGTGTATAAAAGTGATTATATAACTGAAATTGTATAAGAAACTGAGTGAATGAGTGAACTTTAGTGAGGAGCTGTGTTTATGAAATTTGATATGATATGAAATGAAATACAGAGTTGTACAAATAGTGGAGTATAAAATTTGTACTGTTTGATATTGAAATAAAATATTATATTTAAATAAAATACTGTGTGAATATTTAAATTTTTGTACAGTCGTATTTTATTTAAATATAAATATTGTATTCATGTCTGTGATGTATATGTGAAATAGTACAACAACAAACACATTTATTAATAATATATATTTGGTTGTTATCATCAAACAAAAATCATATAGTGAATCATATCGAAAATTTTCCAAACCGAACTGAATTAATTTCGGTTAATTCGGTCGTTAACCAATTTAACCGAACTTGAAGGATGTATTATTATTCAAATGATGGATTCAATCAAAGTGAAACAAAAATTCATGTTTGGAGAAATTTTAAATTTTATGTTTTTGATGAGATTTGATCTATTAGAAAAAATGTCTTTGTATTATATAGCTAAACTAATTATTTAACGTACTCCAATATCATAAAATTAGATTATAAATTAAATGTTTGGTTAATTCGGTTAAACCAATAACTAAAAAAATTATTTTACAAACCAAATTCAAACCGGTTTAGCTTTAAAATCGAACCGAACCGATCGAAATGAACCGGTTTGGTCGGTTAATTCGGTTTGAACCGAATATTGCTCACCCCTAATATGCGGGCATGGAGGGATAAGTGAATTTCCTAGTGTATTCCACGTCCAAAATTTCCTATGTGAATGGCGTTTGACACAGAGCAAAGCCTCGGTCTTCATCATCATCTTTCTAGGCCATACTCTCCATAATTAGCTTTTTGATCATTTTTGAGATATACTCCTCGCTAGCATGACGTTCTACGGGGAAGATTCCTGCAGCATCCCCAAGTATTTGGCCTTGAAAACAATCCCTGTTGGCCAACTAAGATTCTAGTTCTTCAGTAATCGGAAGATCCCCTCCGGTGGAAGTCAATACTCGTGGAGGGAGCTGTACAACGGGATATAATGCATTAGGTCGATTTCCTTTTCCTGCATCAACATTAACGTAGAAGTTTGCCAATTCTTCCTCCTGATCATCACCTGATACATGCATCCTACCCAAATTTTGTGTAGCATCCGCATGTAAATTTATGTCCGTTTCCACGTTCAGATTCCTAGGGAGCGTTGTTTGACTCTCCACTATTGCAATCTGATTTACATCTACAACATGCATTCTCTACGTTTGATTTTGATTTCTTCTTTTGCCTATGAGAAGCATAGCGGTCCCAATATTAGTTCTAGGTGGCAGTGCAAATAGAGCATCCATTTTGTCCATCAGCGCCTTGTTAATAATCTCCATGCGCTTGTCCATGATCTCTACTACCATATCTATTTCTTTTCGGGTGATATCATCAGCTTAAGAGAAACTTATGCTCTGACCACTAGCCTCCCTTTTAACAGGAGTGGCATTAGCGCTCCTTCCTATAGTCACAGAAACACTGCCAGACTTGCTACTCCTTATCCTTATCGTTTTTTTCTTAATTTATGCACGTTTTCACAGCTTTAGCAGTAGATCTGTCTTCTAGACCTTAAGGTTTATAGTGGATAGTCTAGATCTTCTACTGAGTTCAATTCTCATTGAAAAGAACCAAATATTAACGTAAAAAATGGCACTAACACTGAAGCAGTATGAAAACACCAATTCATTTTGGTAAATAATATAGGTTCAACACTAATATTGCAAATAAATGGAAAAAGCAAGAAACCAAAGAGCTAAAGATAAGAAAACACAGAGTTTTATAGTGATTCAGCGGTTAACGAGGCCTATATCCACTTTCAATAGATTCACTACATTCTCCTTGGAAAATACAACAGTTTTGAGTATAAATACCTGAATAATTCTCCAAAGTATAGTGAACAAGAGCCAAAAATTTAAAGAAGTATAGGAGTAGATCATGATAGTTCAGTTCGATGAAGAATTCTTGTTGTCTTTAGAGAGTGTTGTTGAGAGATTGATTTGGCAGAGAGAAATCATATCCTTTGTATGTAGGAGGTATAAGGATATTTATAGGTGTTTGGAGGTGAATTGGACCAAGATATCCCACAAGGAGGTTCACTTCAGTGTTATATTGAGCCTTGCCCAAAATATAATTCACATCTGATAAGTGCCCATGGATCAACATCAATCCATCGCCTATGAATCAATATCGATCCATAAATAGTGAATTTTGATGTCTCCTTCATTCTCCCTGTCTTCCTATGTTCCTATGATACTATGTACCAAAATTCCAGATGTTTAGACTTTATTTGTTCATACTTGCAAATCAAATTATATTATCCATCTTCAAACTGTCGAGTATCATGAGTTCGGAATGTTCGATCGCTACAAAACTTGGCGTGCATGTTAAGAGGAGGTCTGGAATCATGATGACAAGGTTGATGATACATCACACTTCATCTACATATAATATGATATACACTTAACCCATTTTTGATTAAATTCCCGTGGACTTCCTTGTTGCCTTCATTTGAGCTTGTTTGGTAATTTTAAAGAGAATCGGAGTTCGCATCGACTTCTAATTTCTTAAAAAAAAATTCTTCTTTTGAGTCAGGAACCAAGTTAACAATAGCACATGAACATCCAAGATTTTAAAGATGTATATTCAAGAGGAAGTCATACAATATACGTAAATTAATAAGAATGAATATGCTATAATAAGAAGAGCATCATTGC
The DNA here is from genome assembly GCA_030737875.1 of Allium sativum. Lineage (NCBI taxonomy): Eukaryota > Viridiplantae > Streptophyta > Magnoliopsida > Asparagales > Amaryllidaceae > Allium > Allium sativum. The sequence goes on along the minus strand of CM060923.1, from coordinate 655,720,533 downwards.
AATTTTCATCTTCAGTAGCATACCTATAAATATGGCTCAAGTGTAATGTTTATTTTAGATCCGATGCTAATAAGATTTATCCTCTCTGCTTCTTCAATGATTTCTTATTTTCATATTATTCATCACATATAAGGACATTTTTGATGGTTTATGTGTCTACTAGAAATAGGGCTGTCAATGAATATCCGAAAATTCTGAAATCTATCCACATCTGTATCCGAAAAGCAGATAAATATCCGATATCGAAAAAATAGATGCGGACACGGATACATAGATATATGTATCCGAAAATTATCCATCGTATTTTTCTAAAATTATACTTAAAACTATTTGTATTTTAGTATAATGAATGAGGTTAATTTATTGCTTTACTAAGTCGAAGATTTGTATTATATGCACCAAATGCATATTAGCGACTTCAATCTATTTAATTTCTTCATATATGTTTATTTTTAACACTTTTATGATCAACGAAATTGAAAAACATCTACGTTTGGCTGAAAAAATTCATTTACATTTCCTCATTTATCGATCGTTGGCGGATATGATAACTATCCGATATCCATCCGTATCCGTGAATACGGATATCCGAAAATGATTTCGAATACGGATACAGATATAGCACTATCCTTATCCAAAATTATCCGTTGACAACCCTAAGTAGAAAAAATATGGCATTAAAGTTGTTTTAAGCTAGCAACGGTACTAGTACACATGTTTGCCTTGGGTTGCAGATGGAAAAAAAAAAAAAAAAAAAAAAAAAAAAAAAAAATTAACATTGGTGACTAGAACGATTTTTTATGCGAATAATACGGGCAAAGACACAAAACAAACGCGATCATTTCCAAAGCCCTACCTGTCTTTTGCTCGCCCCCATCTTACTTGAATTTACCGTAACTTCTCCTTTTTTTTTTTTTCCTTTAAATTAGTTAGTTGAATTATATTTCGTTTATTTTGTCTTTTTACAATTATTCATTTGTAATGATATCCAATTTATAATGTTTGCCTAATATATTCAGGATTGGCCTGAGGGCCAAACCCACTAGGCTGTGGACACCCCGTTTGGGGCAACTAATTTATCGTTTCTCAGCCCAAGAAGGAAAATCTGAAACTACATCCCAGCAACGACTCCAAAGCCCTGCCGTCAGCGTAATAAGTGGCGCCAGCAAATTACCGCGCTGCACAACCTCGAGCCAGTCACCGCCACTAATTCAGCGCATGCTCGCTCTACGCTTCTGCCTCCGGCTTCCCTGCTTGGCTGGTCGAAGGTTGCTGCCTTGTGCCTACTCGCGGACTAAGGTAATTTGTTATGGGTATATTCCTGATTTGGATTATTACCCCCCTGCGTGTGTCATTGATTGTATTGATTACTTAATGTGGATGCTGCTGCTTCTTTTGTCAAGAAGGATCTCAATTTGGAGATTTGAATAATTTTGGAGAAATAGGGACAAAAATACCTAAATTCAACTGTTTTCCTATAATTATTTGAAAAATTATTAAAATTTCAGTTTGTTAAATTTTTTTCTGTTACAATTAGATATATCAAAATTAATATATTTAAACTGATATAGTTAAAGTTTTTTTTTTGGCTCCATCTATTCTCACCCACACAATTTGCTCTTTCCACCCCGGTAATTTAAAAAATTAATCTTCACTCCAGTTTTTTCTTTTTCCACCCGTTTATTCCTTAACTACCCTTGTTTCTTCCATTGTCTGTTTATTTTCTTTCTTTTTACTTCTTTACGGTTTTCGTTTCTCCATCAAAACCTTAGCAACTTTACATTCTACAATCTGTAATGAAAAAGATGCAAACAGTAAGGGAATAAATATATGAAAAGAATATCTAAACGGAGGTATTATAACAGTTTGATCTACTTTCTCATTTTGGTTGAAATTAAATAATGATTTTGCTGAGTTGCATTCAACGATAAAATTGACTAAATTAACTCGCTTTTATAATTTTGATTGATTTCGATCAATGTCACGGTGGATGGCAATTAGAATTATTAATTACATTTAATGAAATTTTAATAATTTAAGGGCAAAATTGGAATTATCAATTTAATATGTTGAACGGGGGGTGAAGAGTAATTAGTGAGGTGCTAATAGACGCAGCCTTTTTTTTTTCATTAAATTGAAAATGTATAGGAAATATGACAACGAATGAAGATGATAAATATCTGAGTTGGATTTCAAAAACAGAACTCCAGATTTTACAGTAGAGAAGTTAATAAAAAATGAGGATAAATAAGCAAAATCACTTTTGCCTCAATCTCCAACATGTTTCAATGAAAAATTCAAAGATCCCAATCTTCATGTCCAACGAGAAGAAGCTTTTGTAAGTTAAAGTTGATAAAAACTTATCTTCTAATAACTATGTCGTGAGAAAGATTTAATGGTGGGCAATGGTTTCAACTGAAAAACAAATATTTGGAAGCTTTAAAATATGAAGATATAATTGAAGAGTTGACTTCTAAACACCCAAGAAGTTTTTATTAGATAGATTGAAGATCTTCTTTTGTATGTGAAGCTAATGAAGAAATATATATTCATAATATTATAGTACTATTTTTTCTGTGTGAAAAGACAACAAATTTCATATAGCCCTAGGGCAAACCGGAGACTAGAACCGGCCCTGATGATAATTTTGGTTGATAACGATTATATGCTGACATGCTTATTCTGTTTCGGCTATTTTTTTTTTTTTTTTTTTTGGAAATTTAATTCAAAATTGTTATTTTGCTTTCTTAACCTTCCTTTACTCAAGTGATGATTGTTATGCTTGATTATAAAGCATCACAGTGAAATTAGGAAACATTCATTAGTTGTGTAAGAAATATCCGAGCATAAATAATAATAATAATAATAATAATAATAATAAATTCAATATATACCTCATTTATTTTTACAAAAAAGAAGAAATTTAATTCTTATTCAGATTTAAAATTAACCCGTTTGACAACCACTTTAAATAGTTCTAAATAGTAAATTTTAAGTAAAAATGTTTGGATGTATTTTAACTTTTAAGCTGGACTTAGTTAGCTTTGATGTTTGGCTGCCATGACTTATAAGTAATGATAGCATGCCAAATTACACCATTGGACATTAATTGTACATGAGACATGCATTATGCACATGCACATGCATTAGACATAAGAAAAAAGCCATGCAAACCATGTAGCAGTTTTATACATGAATTGTTAAACAAAAGAAACCAATATATGTTTGGAAGTTGGCTTCATTTTGCTCAGATGTTGTTTTTTCAGTACTAGAGTTTCTGCAAATCTATTCTATACCATAAACATAGCCATATTCCGAGTAGCAAATTAAGCCTGTGTTGATAGGAACGTGTAATCCGGATAATTTCATCTTAAATATTATTACAAACAATAGAAAAATACAAAAATAGCATAGCATGCTTGACATATTTTAATATTCAGAGGCATCACTATTACAGCCATATCATTTGTTAGATATTTCTAAAGCAATATTATCCCGTGTTATCATCATGAGAGAGCTATTGTTACTTGGTGTACATGCATTTGCTTCCAAGAGGCTTCCTTTTGTCAACTAAATCTTGAGAGAGAATTTTCACTTTCAGCCATTTTGAATGCATAATCCGTACTACCTTTTTTTTCTTATATAATTGTGAAGAGCCATTGATGCAATGACAATGTTTTGTTGTGTATTGAATGAAAAGTTTGGCATATCATGTACTAAAGATGCATACCTTAATTTTTCTTTCCCATCATTCATCATCAACAATCTGTGTATTTTTCTCATTTCTCCAACCTAATCCCGTTTCTTAACTCCATTGTTGCCATGTTGATCAGTCCAATTTTATTTGAGTCCAATGATTTTTGATCTGTTTGGACATATGATTTGTTTTCATCCCATGGTTAAAATTATTTTTGATTGTCCATCCAAACTTTTTGAGCTGTCCTCCAAATCGATTTCCGTTTGTAACTTCCACCACACATGAATCAATGAAAAGTTTGTGAGCTTCATCATCCCATTTTGCATTTATGGAACACTTACTTCCACTACTAGCATTGCTACCTCTTTCTATCATGTTTTGAATCACTGGGATATCCATTTACCAATGAACTAAATAGCTCAAAGAAAAATTATTTCTTAAACTAAACGAGTTTGTAATAAGAAAACTAAAAGCAATGTTTATCTTAACTGTCAAGCAAGATGAAAACAAATTGAAAACGACATATAAACTGAAGCTTGCTTGTTTATCTTTGCCCATCTAATGCTTTACTTTTATAAATGTTGATAAAGATGTTTTACTTTTATAAATGTTGAATATTTGATATGGTGGTAAAGTGGGGTTGTTGAATGATGAACTGAAGTAAATAACCTGGAAAGATAAGATGGATGTTTTACTGTGGTGGTTGGAAAGATTGAACAGCCACAATATAATGTCTTTCTGCACATATACAATTTTCTGTATGTCAGCCAATTTATTGTTATAGGCTGTTTGTATGTCTTTCCTTTAAATTATCCATTATTTTATTCTTTGTATGTCTGCAGTTGTTTCGTTTTGTTCATTAGTTCATTCTCTATGTCCATTATAAGCTATGTCACCCAACAAAATCTTCAAAATAGACGGGAGTTTCATACTTCATTCCTGTTTTTGAAAATTTTCTGTTGTACCACTTTGATCTTTTCTTAATATTTAAGACACTGCTGATTCTGTATTTTTTGATTTGGCGCTGGAAACATGTATAGTTGCTTTCCAAAATGAAAGCATTAGGGTTATTTTGGTAAACTGTCTGGTCAAAATTACTTATCAAATTTCATCCCAAGTCATAAGCAACATAAAGTTGCTTCTCATAATTCAGCTTTTACGCAACTTTTGTAAGTTGCTTATTAGGAGTTGGCAAACATAAAAAATGATGCAAGTTGCTTCCAAGTTGTTTCGACTACTTTTAAGTAGTTCCCAAACAGACATTACATTAATTATATGCTCAAACAAGAATAACATTTTTAATTTATAACCGATCTGTCCAACAAATCAATGATATACTGCATAACAATTTTTTATTTATTTATAATTTGTCTAAAATTTAATTGTTTGGTTATTGCAGCATTACTTTGTGCAACATACGGGTATATTGTTAAGTGTTAAGCTCATTTTTTGGGGAATTTGTTGAACTAAAAGCTGCTACGAATTGATTTAGAGGGATAAGTAGGTTTCCTTTTCTCTTTCTACTGAAAATGGCGGAGAAGCTCATCTCCATCACTTTTTCAAAGGACCAAATTCCTCTTTCAGTACTTGCCACTGCAAAAATTGCACAAATCGAGATGTCCATCGATGATTCGTCTTCTGAGTCGGTTCCTGCTTTCAATTTTTCAAATGGGTAAGATGCACCTTTTGTTCTGGTTTAAGTTTTAAATTTTTGGTCTGGAAGTGAGTTTGTGCTTCTTATAATTTATTGAAGTTTATATGCATACTACATTATTGAGTAGATAGAGAACTCTAGGTTTGGTGTTATTCGGTTAAACAGTGGACCGTTTTGCTTGCTTGTTTTGAGTTTGACGTCAGAAATGATTTTTGACATTAGACGTTGGTAGGTGTATTGATGTTTTAGGTAGACATATCAGTTAACTAATTCTGGTTGTACACGATTGTTGTAGAATTCTTGCATCTGTAATGTGGCAAGATGAATTTGAAAATGGGAATCTTATTTTGATTTTGATGGAAATAACCTTCTTTATGGCAACTAGAAATGTCAATCCTTTGTTATAATATGGGAAAATGTAACATGTCTCTACAAAATTTTCAAATGTAGTTTTTGAAAATAGCAGATTTGTAGCATGGGAACTATTCAGTGGCTTCTCTTGAAGATTTCAAACCCTAAATGAGATCTAACAGTTGAAAGTTTTATTATCTACCAATGTATGCTACATTAATCTATTTATTAGTTCAAAACCCTAAATGGGAATCTTGTAGATCCATCTTTCTGAAACTTCAGGGTTCTGAAAGGTGATTATCACGGCGAATCGATTTGGATGAGCGGGATTATCAGTTTTCTCTTTTCATGTTTATAAGGGAAACCACTTTTTTCTAAATGAGTTTACACTTTGTTCAACAAAATTCAAAATTATCCAACAGTTTTTGTTGATGGAGGTTGCTAAAAATATTAATCCTCTCATTAGTTAGTCTATGGCCCTTACCTAAGGACCAAAAAAGTGATGTGTTCAGTAATTATGCTTTGGAAATGTCGGAGTTCCAAACATGTTTGGGGTTTCAGATTGCTGCTTAGTTGGTCAATCAGTCGAGGCACCCCATGTAAATATGAAATGGTCTTTAGGTTTACAATGGTATTTAATTAGCCTATCGATGAAGCAAACCCCAGAAGCATTTAATACTGTATGTTGAATTGCCTTTTGGTTGAACATTTGATCCTTTGCTGCTTGGAATAATACTGCATGATCCATTAGTAAAACTTACACAGTGGATATTCTGTTAGATAAATACTTCATAGGAACACTTTTGTGTCTAGTATTACAAACCAAATTAGTATATAGCACAAATTTTAGTAAAAAAAAAAAAAAAAAAAAAGACGTTTCATGTTTGCACACGCGCTATTGACGATGTACCATGCGTTTGGCAGAAATAACGAGTTTTTCCGAGATAGTGATAATCGATGTAATCCTGTTACAGATCGAAATTGCATGGGATGAATAATCTTGTACGGTACCTTGGACGTGTAGCAGCCATCCCCTGTTTTTATGGGAAGAATGCACTAGAATCAGGGCAGGTATAGCAGAATGCAATTGAATATGCATACCTTATTATATATGCTTGTTTATGCGCTCTTTGGACCGATTCTTTGCAGATTGATGAGTGGCTTGATTATTCTTTGATTTTCTCATCTGGTTCTCAATTTGAGAATGCATGTGCGCAAGTAGACAATCATCTAACTCTCCAAACTTTCCTAGTTGGCTATAATTTGTCGATTGCTGATGTGGCTGTATGGTCTGTTCTTGCAGGTGAATTTTTGATTTGTCTTGTCTGTTTCCCATTCTTTTTCCTCTTCAAAAGCGCAACTTTATTTTCCCAGCATCAATCTTTTTAGTTTTTTGTTATTGAAATAATTCTTTTACTCTCAACGACGTAACATATGAATACATCCAATGGTGTGTGTTTCATTAAACAAGAGTTATCTCACCACATCTTACAGAAATTCAACCCATCTGTAGGCCGTGGTATGGTATTAGCTAATCTTTAGATGGGGCAAGGTTTGAGGTGATTATGTGAATAAATTCTGATAACTCCCAATTCATGTTTGAAACTTGATGTAGGTGCTGGACAGAGGTGGGAAAGCCTAAGAAAATCAAAGAAATATAAAAATCTCGTTCGATGGTACAATAGCATCTATGAAGAGTACAGTGTGTCTCTAAACGAAATCACCGCAAAATATGTTGGTAAGAGAGGGTTAGGAAAGTCAGTTGTCCTAAACCCAAGGGAACTGAAAATGATACAAAGCACACCATCGAAGGAAATGATGGGAATAAACTGAATGGTATTGCAACATCGAAAGCTTCTACATTTGAAGTGGATCTTCCTGGTGCAGAATACGGTAATGTTTGCTTGCGATTTGCACCAGAGCCTAGTGGATATCTCCATATTGGGCACTCAAAAGCTGCTTTATTGAATCAGTATTTTGCTAACAGATATAACGGACGATTAATTATTCGTTTTGATGATACTAATCCTTCAAAGGAAAGCAATGAATTTGTCGAAAATGTGTTGAAAGACATCGAGACTCTGGGTATCAAATACGACGTTGTTACTTACACGTCTGATTATTTTCCGCAGTTGATGGAAATGGCAGAGAGACTAATAGGAGAGGGAAAAGCATATGTTGATGATACTGATAGGGAGACGATGCAGAAAAACAGGATGGATGGTATAGAATCAAAATGTAGGAATAACAGCGTAGAAGAAAATTTAAGATTATGGGAAGAAATGAAGTCAGGTTCTGATAGAGGTAAACAGTGCTGTTTACGTGGTAAATTGGATATGCAGGATCCCAATAAGTCACTTAGGGATCCCGTTTATTATAGATGTAATCCTGATCCACATCATAGAATTGGATCAACATACAAAATATATCCGACATATGACTTTGCTTGCCCTTTTGTTGATTCATATGAAGGGGTCACACATGCTCTCCGTTCAAGTGAATATCATGATCGAAATGCACAATACTATAGAATTCTTGGATATATGGGATTGAGGAGAGTGGAAATATATGAATTTAGTCGATTAAATATGGTATATACGCTTCTTAGCAAGCGCAAGCTGCTTTGGTTTGTTCAAAATGGGAAAGTTGATGGTTGGAATGATCCTCGTTTCCCAACTGTGCAAGGAATAGTTCGGAGAGGCTTGAAAATTGAAGCGTTAATACAGTTCATTCTCGAACAGGTACTATATGTGGTACATTAGTACATATACTTTCTTTGAAAAGTCTATGGTCTGCACTACAGTATATGATTTACACGATATGCACTTGTTTCTTTGAAATCAACCCAAAACCTGCATTGAGAATATAACATATATGCATTCAGAACCTAATATCTTGATATTTCAAATCAGGGTGCTTCAAAGAATCTGAACTTGATGGAATGGGACAAACTATGGACCATCAACAAGAAGATAATCGATCCAATTTCTCCAAGGCATACAGCTATCATTGAATATCGGAAAGTAGTTTTTCATTTGATCAATGGACCCAATGAACCATTTGTTCGTATTTTACCAAGGCATAAGAAATATGAAGGCGCTGGAACTAAAGCCACTACATATAAGAACACGATTTTGTTAGAGTACAGCGATGCTTGTGCTATTTCCGAGGGTGAAGAACTAACTTTGATGGATTGGGGGAATGCCATAGTCAAAGAAATCAAGAAAGAGAATGGTGAAGTCAAAGAACTAATTGGTGTTCTTAATCCAGAAGGATCGGTCAAAACGACCAGATTGAAGCTTACATGGCTTCCTGAAAGCGATGAGCTAGTTAAGCTTTCACTGGTTGATTTCGATCACTTAATTAAAAAGAAAAAGGTACACACTTGTAATTTAGAATGACAGTTTGGTTCACTTCCACCTGGATGATAATTGTAGTACTCAGTATATGATATTTAGTTATTTACCAGTAAGTAATTAAACCCTCTTTTTTTGTTTTGATAATGAAACCCTCCAGCTTGAAGAGGGTGAGGAATTTTTGGACAATCTGAACCCAATCACCAGGAAAGAGACAGCAGCGTTGGGAGATCCCAATATGAGGAATTTGAAGAAAGGAGACATTCTTCAGCTGGAGCGGAAAACTTACTACAGGTGCGATGTTCCATACCTCAGTCCTTCAAAATCTATCGTTCTTTTTGCAATACCAGATGGTAAACAGCAGGCGTCCTTGAACTAAAATCTGATTTTGTTGAAGGCAATATTGAAAACAGTTACATTGTGTTGCACTATATCCTTATATCCTTTTTCAGTGTTTGTACGTTCGCAACTTAGTCGTGTCTATGACAGCTTATATTGGGTGCTTGCTTTCATTTTCAGAATCGTATTACTACAACTGGTAGTAGTCTGTTGCTTCAAGTTGCACCGTGCACTAGTAAAATTAGTTCGTTTTAACTATGTTAAAACAAAACCAAGTTTTCTTCACATGCGTGGAATCTGGGCAATTTGAAAGGTAAAAAGTTGATGGGATATATGAGAAAGTTCAATGTGTTGATAGGATACCATATATTTTGCCCTAACGTAAAAATCATTGATATATTGGTATAGTGATAAAAACAAGTAGTGCTAGTTCCTAGGTTTTGGTTCATGCTGGAAAAACGCTTAAAGAATGTGGAATTAAACTTGGGTAAAGTTAGCCTAGATTCATAAATAATTCAGAGACAATTCTTATAAGTAACCTGGAATTAAAAACAAGAAAGCAAAGATTTAATACAGAGCCATTTTATGATCAAGAATTAAGTTGGCGTCAGAATTGCACCATAAGTCTTGACTGATAATCTGTCTCATTTGAATGTATTTTTGTTGGTGATTTTATGAGTGTTTAGGAGTTCATCATATGTTGGATAAGGATGTATGCTTGGCGATTTTAACTATGTAAGGGCTCATTATATGTTGGATAAGGATGTATGTTTAGTGATTTATGCTAGGTATGTAACTAAATTGAAAAGGGTTTTGAGTAAGAGCGTGAATACGTATTTGAAGTGCTTGAATATCTCTATTGCCAATAACAAAGGTTTATATGTATAGAGCTCATATATTGTTGTTTAGCTACTTGTATTACCGCACAACGGTTGAAGAATCGACTATTAAGGTGTTTAGCATGAAATATAAAATTATCTGTTAGAATTTATTTTAAGTTAAATTTTAATGAAAAAATTATAGCGTAGTTTAGGAGAAAATAAAAATCAACATTTTTTTCTTAAGGCAAGGTTTGACAAAGTCAAGGCACGGACGAACCAGCACGGACAACGAAAAAAAGGCAACTAGATATTAAATGCAGATAACAAATTATAACATCAGTGACGAAAAATTAAGGATGCGTTCGTTATACCCTTTTTAATTTTAGGTTTTCGTATATATAAAAGCGCGAACGACGCACATAAATTATGAGAAACATCCGTTTTAAAAAACGATGTTAACACATAAAACAGAAAACAACGTTTTAGTATTTTGGTGTTTTAAGAAATGACAAAAGAACGATAGTCAATTCATACGTCCACCATCCCTCCATCCCATACTCTGTCTCCGACGTCATCTCTTAACTCTACGCATCTTTTATATTTAATTTTGAAAACTCAAAACACAAAAATAAACCAAGCACACTCTAAGGTTTTATGTACAAAATCCAAGTATTATGATATTGAAATATTGAGCAAAAACTATGTGAACAAGAAAAAAGAGTGATGCAGCGAAAATGTTACCTTGCCATAGAAATGAAGACAAAAAGTTATTATTTGTTTGTAGACCTAGATTGTAGTTTGTGTGAAACATATAAATTCAGAAATGTATTGTGAGCATTTGTATGTTGACATATTGTAAATGGATAAAGCCTAAATTATTTTAAAAAAAGAATTATCTTATAGAATCTGTCAATAATGCTTATACAATTGAAAATTAAGTCACTATTGTAACTCAAGATTAGTTTAAGTTTAAACTAGTGTGAATCCCACACGGTTTCATGCCATAAGCTGTTTAGCAATAAGTTAGTAGATTTTAAGTGGTCAAAAAGAAATTATAACATCTTTATGGGTTCGAAACTACAAAATACAACAGTAGTCTCACAATTTACACCATAAAAATCATAACAAAATATAACAATAAAATTCAATAAAGCAGCATCAGTTAAAATATGCATGAGTCTGACATAATTTGAACTTAAATATCCACTCCATGATTCAATACATTGTTATTTAAGTCCACCATTATCGAATTTGGAATCTAATTTGAAGTTAAACCTACCATCAAGCTTGCAGTAAAAACCCAAAATTTGGAGCCCTCGTAGGATTTTATCCAAGATGAAACTTCTATGTCTGCAGCAACAAAGAATCTGATGTCACCAGTTGCATAAATCTAACGTCACCAGTTGCATAACATTTGAAGTAGTGTAGACATAAGTGAAATACCTAAGTAAAGAAAGCTTGAATTAAATGAAAGACTAAATGATCCTAAAATAGCAAGGGAAAAAATCAACGGAAGATGTAACAATCCCATAATATCGCTCCACATGATCTTAAATCAATATTTTAATATGCAACATGGCTGCATAATGTATAATGAAAACAAATTAAGAAAAATTGAATGGAAAATTAAGTTGAAGAAATAACCATATCCTTGTACCTTCAGTCTTACCTTTTCCTATGAATTATTGCTCGCATGCTGATGAACTCAGTAAGTTGAATAATAAATTTCTTTTCAGCTAAACTCAGATTGATTCATAAACTGTTGCTGAATATGTTGAAAACCGTATGGGGATATTTTTTATTTATTTAAAAAAATAATAATCTGTCTGACTTTATCTTGGAGGAATTAATAGAATTGTTGAGCAGTGGACATGATTTTGTCGTCCAATAGTATGAAGCTTTGCAACTAAGCATGAAAGACGGCTTAAAGGTCCTACCCTGTCGCTGTGGGCTTCATAATTGTTGGTAGAACAAAAAACTTTATGTTTTGAATAAGAATGTCTTATCAAATCTCATATAAAACTAGTATGAAAGCAGAAGCTAAGATCTGTAATTTTGGCTTAAAACAACACAAAATGTGGTTTATTTAAGTCAATCTAGACAATAGTACTACACTGAAAAATATAAGTATACAACTAGTGGAGTGAAGCATAAAGAGGTCCTTTAATTTCGACAAAACATTGAGAAAAAAAGGTAGATAATATAATAACATGTAAATTTGAATATAAAATGTAATGCATATACTGAACACATTTGTCAACAACACACACACGTTTTGTCTATATACACAAGATCAAGAGCACTTCAATTAGCACAACACCTTTGTAACCTCCATCATTTTCAGCATATTTTCTCGTTTTTCTCTATTCCCGCTAACCTATTTAATTATAAATAAATGATTATTATTCGAATGCAAAAGAGATGCAACGAAAAAAGAGTACCCACGTAGTGGCACCTGTTTTGAGGGAAAAAAATCAAATAAAAAACAAAATAAAATAAGGTAGAAAGTTTCCATTATATTGAAGTTGAATTAATAGCCACAGTCTTTAGAATATAAGATCTTAAGTTTTGATTAGGTTGCAAGTACAGGATAAGACCGGCCAAAAAAAGGTAGAAAAATTGTGTTTGACATATAAAAAGGCAAAAATTTATAAGAACTCGTCATTGTCTGTGAAATTGTTTACACGGTCAGCTTGTATTTTGGATTAACATTTGTACATGCTTGAATAACTTATTTTATAAACTACCTTAAGTAAAGAAATAAACATAACAATAGCCCTCGGTTTTCATCGTTTGTTGTCAGCAGTTTAACGGAATCCACACAAATATTAAAATAATCAGAACTAATATTCGCCGGCTTAAGATGAATGAACACTACATGCAATTCTTAAAAAACCTTGTGTGCTTAGAAATAACAATTAGTCATCAAATAATCTTATAATAAGGTAAGATAGCTTACTCCGTTTATCAGTGTTTGATTCAGGCTCAAATAGAATGCAATCGGGTACCTTATGAAAGCTAAGATAGATAAGATCATATTTACAATTCGAGTTGGCCAATATATTAAGTCAGCAATATGGAAAGAGTTAATATCAGTTACCATAAACGGTTTGATAAAATTAATAATCGCACCTATCATTACAACACAGAAGATTTGGCTTGTTGTATTGAAAGCTGATTTAATGGAAATGAATGCGTATTGCAAATAAAAAGTTAAAAAGTACGGTACAACAGAAAATAGAAATGGTGCTCTTACAATCTCCAGTTTAAATAGAATAGAAAACTCACATGTAAGTGCTTTTGTAAACTAGAAAAAGACGGTTTTCTCACTTTATAAGTTACAAATAACAAACATTTTGTTGGAAAAAATGAATTAGTTCCAAAAAATATACTTTCAACAGTGACTAATACAAAAAATTTATTTGCAATTTGGAAAAAGGAAAGTCCACATATCATAAGCAATGTAAACTTTAAGTTGTACCATTTCCTTTTTTTTTTTTGTATACTGTAATGCTAAAAAAATAAGCCTGCATTCGAATGAAATTGAAAGGCCAAAAAATCACAACTTCGGCTTGAATACCAAAGCTTGGATAAACATAATGTTGTCACAACCTAGCTCAATGTTCACAATCTTGTAGCTTAAAACTATATTTCTCCGTAAATTAGTTTCTTGAAAAAGAAAAGTTTGAAATAATAATAAATAATCCAAACATAGGAGCAAGTTATTTTTTTGTGAAACAGTAACTGCCTTATGAATGTAGAACAGATAGTTAAAGCAACAACTGATATGACATATAGTCAAACCAATTATAGTAGTTGATACACTACAACAAAATAAGATCATTAGTCTCACAAATATCTCTTAGTATCTAATTAATTCAAGATTATTACGGCGGCAAGTCGAGTCGAGTCGATAGAGGGTCGACTAGTCATAAACTAGTCGATAAATAAATATATGCGTACATATTAATACATAATTATAGTATATAAATAAATATATGCACAGTGTATTAATAGATAATTGTAGTTTATAAAACATTTATATATGCAGTCTACCACATATATATATATGCAATAAATAAATATATACCACTTCATATTCGACTTGTAGTGTATTATGTTTGTTTATAATAGATAATTGCAATTCTTCCACTTCGTATTATAAATATAGATAATTGCAATCTTTATATTGCAGTTTTTTTAAAACTGCAATTATCTATTAATATATAAATGTTTTATTTATCGACTAGTCTACGATTAGTCTATGATGACTCTGACTAGTTGATCCTCTATCGACTCGACTTGCCGTCGTAATAACCTTGGATTAATTAGATACCAAAAGATATTTGTGAGACTAAATATCTTATTTTGTTGTAGTGTATCAAATACTATAATTGGTTTGACTAGATGTCATATCAGTTGCTGCTTTAACTATCTGTTCTACATTCATAAGGCAGTTACCGTTTAAAAAAAAAATAACTTGCTCGTATGTTTGGATTATTTATTATTATTTCAAACTTTTCTTTTTCAAGAAACTAATTTAGAGAGAAACATAATTTTAAGCTATAAGATTGTGAACATTGAGCTATGTTTTGACAACATTATGCTTATCCAAGCTTTGTTATTTAAGTCAAAGTTGTGTTTTTTCCCTTTTCAATTTCATTCGAATGCCGAGTTATTTTTCTTTAGCATTAAAGCATACAAAAAAGGAAATGGTACAACTTAAATTTTACATTACTTATGATATGTGGATTTTCATTTTTCCAAACTGCAAATAACAAATTTTGTATTAATCACTGTTGAAAGTATATTTTTTGGATCTAATTCAGTTTTTTCGACAAAATGTTTGTTATTTGTAACTTATAAGGTGAGAAAACCGTGTCTTTTTTTTTTTAGTTTACAAGTGCATTTACATGTGAGTTTTCTATTCTATTTAAACTGGAGATCGTAAGAGCACTATTTCTATTGTATCGTACTTTGTAACTTTTTATTCGTAATACACACTCATTTCCATTAAATCAACTTTCAACACAAGAAGCCAAATTTTTTATGTTGTAATGATAGGTGTAGTAATTAATTTTATCAAACCGTTCATGGGAACTGATATTAATTCTTTCTATATTGCTGACTTAATATATTGACCAACTCGAATTGTAACTGTGATCTGATCGGACGTATCCGATGGCATTCAATTTGAGTCTGAATCAAACATTGATAAACAGAGTAAGCTATCTTGCATTTTTTTTTTTTTGGTTATTTCTAATCACACAAGGTTTTTCAAGAACTGCATGTATTGTTCATTCATCTTAAGCTGGCGAATATTAGTTTTGATTATTTTAATATTTGTATGGATTTCGTTAAACTACTGACAACAAACGATGAAAATCGAGGCCTATTGGTATGTTTATTTCCCGTCGTATACCTTTTTATACGTCAAACTCAATTTCTCTACCTTTTTTTGCCCGTTGTATACCTTGTTTGTAACCTAATCAAAACTTAAGATCCTATTCTAAAGACCGTGGCTCTTAATTCAACTTCAGTATAATGGAAAAGTCTTTACCTTATTTAATTCTGTTTTTTATTTAATTTTTTCCCTCAAAACAGGTGCCACGTGGATACTCTTCTTTCGCTGCATCTCTTTTGCATTCGAATAATAGCCATTTATTAATAATTAAATAAGTTAGTGGGAAAAAAGAAAATATAGTGAAAATGATGGAGGTTATAAAAGTGTTGTACTGTTTGAAGTGCTCTTGATCCTATATACACACATACACACACATACATATATACACAACCAATTTCAATGATATAACCATTCCGGAAGGGAACAACATGTTCAAACTAGTGATGACCATAAAACAATGTAAGATCAGGCTGAAGGAATGGAACAAATTAAGACCAAAAGAGGGTGATGCTATTCAAGGACTCCAACAACAACTTGAACATTTCAAAACCTTCTAGACTCAGACCCACTCAATGAAGGTCTAAACAGTGATTTTTATGAAATGCAGAGGCAAGTCAAAGAGGCTTTATCAAAAAAATCACTGGAAATTCAGCAAAAAGCTAAAGAAAAGTGGCTCACATAGGGAGATGAATGCAACAAATTTTTTTATACTAAAATGTCGCAAAGAAAACACTTTAACAATCTGTTTAATTGTCTAAATGAACAGGGGGATGCTTCAAAACAGATTAAGCAGCTAGAAGGCACAGCTATTGCATACTACACTGAACTATTTAATGGGGCATTTGATGAAGACTTACCCAGTATTGAGTGTAGAAGGCAAATCTCTGCTGAGGGAAGGGTGCTGCTGGGTGCTGACATCAGCAAGAGGGAATTGAAGAGAGCCTTGTTCTCCATCCACAACGATTCCAGCCCCGGCCCTGACGGAATGGGGGCATCCTACTTCAAATTGCACTAGAAAAACCTGAAAAAACTGATGTTAGCTGCCTATCAAGAGGCTTTAATTTCAGGTGAATTTATTAGAGAAATAAATCATACTTTTATTTCACTAATCCCCGAAGTGCAGAACCCTACCAGAATTGAAGACTACAAACCAATAGCATGTTGCAATGTGGTGTATAAAGTGCTTAGCAAAATCATTTGTAATAGATTAAATTTAGTGCTGCCAGACCTTATCTCTCAATGTTAAAGTGCATTCATAAAAGGAAGATTCATTTCTGAAAACTCTTTCATGGCTCATGAACTTGTTAGAGAATTCAACAAGAAAGGAGCGGACAAAATCTGTCTTAAAATTGATCTTCATTCATAAAGCTTATGATAGTGTCAACTGAGGGTTCATAATGCACATGCTAAGCTCTATGGGTCTGCCTGCGAATCTCCTGAACCTGATACGATTTTGCCTCAATTCCCCAACGTACTCCATCATAATTAATGGGGTTCCTAAGGGATATGTCACTAGCACAAGGGGAATTAGACAAGGAGACCCAGTGTCACCCATCTAGTTTATGTTGATGATTTATTAGTGGTGTTTAAGGCCTCCTTAACAACAATTACCTATTTGAAACATATCTTTCACAACATGGAGAAGTGGGTGGGACTCAAGGTAAATGATCTCAAAACTAAATGCTATTTCAACAAATTCTACAGAAGAAAAAATGATTTTCTAAAAACAATGGGTGTTCCAGTGGGTACTCTCCCAGTAAAGTACTTGGGGGTGCCTCTATCTAACAACACCATTACAGATGCTGAATGTGGCAAACTGATAGTTGGTATTCATGATAAACTACAGGGATGGAGATCAAAACTTCTGTCATTTGCTGGGAGAGTGGAACTGGTGCACACAGTTATCACTTCAAAAGTTAGATTTTGGCTCCAAACTTTTCAAATCCTAGATTGCTCGATAGCAAAAATTAATACAGTTTGTGCAAATTTTATTTTTGAAGGGTGGTATGCACAAAATCAGCTACAAGCTCTTATGTAGGCCTAAGAAAGAGGGAGGAATGGGTTTGAAAATTTAATTTGGGCTCAAGAAAGCCTATGGGCTTAAATTGGCCTGTAATTTAATCTCTTCAAATAATTTATGGGCTGTTTGGATGAGGGCCAGATACAACAAAAGCAATTTTTGGACCTCACCCATCGATAACAACTCATTAATAATTTGGAAGACATGCCTGAAATTCAGACAAGAGTTGAAATGCAGAATACATCGAGAGATTGCAAATGGAGATACAACAGATTTATGGCGTGACCCTTGGTTGAATGGTCAAAGTCTAATTGACAGGCATGGATGGGATAGCTTTTCAGCTAATGGTGCACCAACAATTAATGTAAGCATAATCATTCTGAACAACATATGGAACTGCAATAACAACTTGGTGGCTCGTAATTTGGCAAATGAACTAGCTGAAAAATCCATTAATCCTAACAAAGCTCAAGACGAGTGGATTTGGTCTGAAGGCAAGTTTATCCTTAAAAATGTTTGGGAGAGCATTAGACATGAGCATGAACAGGTATCCTGGAGTAAAGTGGTTTGGTCAAGGTCCTACCCACCCAAAATGTCTCAAATCCTATACAAAGCTATTCTTAACAGACTGCCTACAAAAGAAAGATTACATAGCTGGGGGATCATAGACGAAGACACATGCTATCTGTGTAAGAGAGAAAGGAAAACTCTAAACCACCTTTTTTTTGAATGTCAGTATAGCAGAAGGCTATGGGCCATACAAGAATTAAAAAAATTCAATACCGAACAAATTGGAAGCTTAGAGGAAGAAATCAACTACCTGAACGATGGGAGTAATATGTCGCAGTTGATGATAGAGGTTGGCAAGGTTGGCCTCGCAACCACAGTGTGGCAGACATGGCGAGAACGCAACACTCGTGCTTTCAAGAAAAAAGAAAAGGATGTGTTAGCAAACACAGCGACAGGGAAATTGCAATAATCATTGATAGAATCAAACCGAAGTTTTTTACCACTACAACGGCACGAGAATTATTGCAATTGGAGAAGTGGAACTGGAGGGCAGTGACTGGAGGAAGGCGAAAAGAGAATCTGCGGCCACCATGAAAAATTTACTGATGCCTTATTTTTTCCAATTGGGAGCTTTTAGTTTACTTTTGCAGAGAATATAGAATGAATGAAAAGTTTTCATTTGGTTGTATTATGTGTACCCGAAGCTGTTGCGGCCTTTGTACCATTTGGGTCGAGCCGGCTTTAAAGGCTGAAACAAAAATTTACCCATTTTTTTTTTTTTTTAAAAAAAACATATGCACACACATATGCATATGCGTGTGTATGTATTGTTGATAAATGTGTTCAGTACATGCATTATATTATTTAGTTTTTTTCTTTCTACACTTCAATGTTTTGTTGAAATCAGAGGGCCTCTTTATGTTTCACTCCACTAGTTGTATAATTGTATTTCTCAGTGTAGAGTTGCCGTTTAGATTGACTTAAATAAACCACATTTTGTGTTGTTTTAAGCCAAAAATTATAGAGCTTAGCTTCTGCTTTCATACCAGTTTTATATGAGATTTGATAAGATATTCTTTTTCAAAACATAAAGTTTTTGGTTCTAGCAACAATTATGAAGCCTACAACCGACTTATTTGCATTCGAATAATAGTCATTCACTAATTATTCGACTTACTTTGACTTGAATAACAAAGCTTGGATAAACATAATGTTGTCACAACCTAGCTCAATATTCACAATCTTATAGTTTAAAACTATGTTTCTCTGTAAATTAGTTTTTTCAAAAAGAAAAGTTACAATAAAAGGAAATAATAATAAATAATCCAAACGTACGAGCAAATTATTTTCTTGTAAAACAGTAACTGCCTTCTGAACGTAGAACATATAGTTAAAGCAGCAGCTGATATGACATCTAGTCAAACCAATTATAGTAGTTGATACACAACAAAATAAAATCATTAGTCTCACTAATATCTCTTTGTATCTAATTAATCTCTATTAGACATATAGTGCATAGTGTTCTCATGTGCAGAAAACTATTTAGAATTATAGTTGACCGGTACATTCTAATGTATAATCACTTACAACTTTTCAATTTTATTTCAAGGAAAGCCAAAGGCTAATATTACTAGCACTAGACATAATATGAACTGCAAATCACTCGCTTGTTTATGTAGATAACTTGTTGATATTTGGAAGGACCACTGAAAGAGCACCAATCATAATTTAGGTGGCTTTTGATAACCTAAATTTCAATTCAGGACTTAATATTAGTATTATGAAAACTAAAATCTATTTCAACACTGAAGCCATAAGAAAACAATATCTTTGGATATATTGCAACATGGAAAAGCGAGATTACCTATCTCTTATCTGTGAATTTCTCATTCATCCAGTTATCTTCATTACTCGCGGTGTCATAAGAAAGGCTGTAAGAGGGGCAAAAGAAGGGATCGTCGACGTTGGAGAAGTTGAAGGAGGAGGAGGGGATTTATGGTTTGTTGTCAAATTGGAGGACAAAAGATGATTTAGTGTTTCAGGAAAGTTTGTAATCATGGGCGGGTTAGGATTAAGTTTGTCCATAAATTGAAGATGAGAAAATAAAACTTGCGGGATATTAGAAATGATATTTGTGGATCTCGATAGAAATGGCGAGTATGAGGTGAGAAGACACGCGAAGACCAACGAAAAGGAAAGGGAAAAGTTAAGGATGTGTTTGGTTAAAAATGAGTTTTTAGTTTTTAGTTTTTAAAATCAATTACAAAACTTTAAAGGTGTAGAAGGAGGAATGGTAAAATGAAAGCAAGATGGAGGAGACCGCGGAGGGGATGTAGCAATCATGAAATGAGGATTTGGTCTCCATATTTCTCTCATTTCTCAAAACATGAAAAATGGATAAAAGTTGTTTTTTATTTTGTGTGTTAACTTTGTTTTCTAAAATTGTTGTTTTTCATGATTTACATGCGTTGTGTACATTTTTGCATGGACGAAAACCCAAAACTTAAAATGGTAAACCAAACACTACCTAATTTTCACTTACAATTCAAATTCATGCAGATGAATTCTCGGATGGAGAAGAACATGAAACAGGAGGTGGACGAAGCAAAAGCAAAAAAATACAACGGAAAATTTTGGTTTCAGACAAAATTGATTATTACCCACATTAGGCAGACCCCGCCTAACAGTCGGTTTGATTAAAACGGTGGAGCGCACTTGAAAAGTCGTTTAATTTCCACCACAAACCTGCAAATACAATAATAACATTTTTTTGGCTAATGCTATTATTTTATCTGGGACATGAAGTAGAAATCAAGACGATTTTATAAGGTGGAGCCTAGATTTATATATATATATACACACACACAATATACACACACATACACACACATGCATACACACACGTGTGAGGGAGACAAAAAATCATCGGTACATCCGTGTGGCGGTAGATACAAGTAATGCTGATTAATAGTTGTTTGTTCAAGCTGGAAAAACGCTTATAGATCCTTCACTTGAAGCTAACGTCAGCGTATGTTCATAAATAAGTAAAGACAAGATAAGTAAAATGGAACTAAAAACAACGAAGCGAAGACTGATACAGAGTAATTTTACAATTAAGAATGCGGGGCGTCCCAAAAATTGGGTTGCTGCAGCCCAAAGCTTTTTCTTACATGCAAATCGAGAAAGAAAAAAAAATTTGGTACTCATGCTTAAACTCTTGGTGCTGAAGTTGAAGTTATAGATAATTTATCACTTCACTACAATTGAACATTGACATGTTAAAACATTGCAATATTATTCGTTTTCTAAAGATAAATAATTTATTTAAGAACTACTTTTTGCCTCATCTGGGATTGCCCTAGCCCAAGGCTTGGTGGGCTTTCCACGAGTCGACCCAGTCATGCACATCTTTTACCCTCCTTTCTATTTTTAATTGCACTAGCACAAAATGGTATAAAATTTCTAGCTCTTTTGAAATTATAAATTAATATTGATATTTAACATACATTTTAGTCTTTAAACTTATAGTATCCATTTAATCAAATGACAGCTTTTGTCGTGATGATCTTAGAAGTATGCGAACAAATCTATGAATTTTTATACATTAGATATAGAATAATCAAAATACATAAAGGTGTTGCGCTTCGTCTTTCAAACTAACATGTACCTGATCTTTTATATTCTACAAAGACCGTTTTCATGTACATCTTCTACGCTGAAATTAGAATCATTTTGGAAATTATAAACCTTTAGAAACATAAAGCCCATGGAAGCCTATGTAATTGATTAAAATAACACATTGATATTAATACCATTGCGATATACAATATATGGTGGAAGATATGTAATACTCTTAGTACATTATGCATGCAACATGGTTAGCTTTCAATCCTATATCAAGATAGCACTTTACACATATCATGGACATGAATACATGATATGAAATTTTGAAGCAAGAAACTTGGATCAGTTGAATGTCTTTAGGAATGGAAACAATTCATATTGTTTACTGTGTGATTTAGAGACGTTGATACGTTTATAATTAGATAATCATAACAATCAATAAATGAAGAACAAATATATCAAACAACCATGCAAGAAGGTGAACTTTTTATAGTAGTTTGGCATCTGGACCATATCCTTATTCCTTTTGTCAACGTCTATCGATTTCCATCACCATGTGCTCGGTTTCGCAAATGACCTTGATGGTTGTTGGCTGGGTACGCTCTTTGTATTGCCTTCCGTCTCTGTCACGATGTATGTTACAATTATGTTTGTGCGATTGCTCTTGTTCACAAGCATTTTCTTATGTATCTTTTATGTTTATGTCATCAACAGGGGTATTCCATGACCCAAACTTCTCTCAGTGCCACGACGATAATCGTTGACACGATAAGATCAACCGATACCAGTCGACAATCGGTACCAATCTATCCCTTGGAGCATTTATTCCCATAGCATTATTTCTGCTTGTATTTCCTTCCGTTTTGTTTTTGACTTGTTCTACATGTTGCTAAAAAAACTCTGCTTCATTAGACGTAATTGATGAATTCCCAACGATATCTAACTAGAGATCATTCTCCTTGAGAGGTTTTTCATATCATTTCAATTCCTTGATAACTCCATCGTCGATGTTTAATACATTGCTTCTATTTATTGATTGACTCTAGCAACGATTAATTTCTAATTCCTCTTTAGTTTCCAAACCCAGAGGTGGTTGTGCAGATCCACCATACACGGTTGGATTTTCAGCACATCCTTTACCTTGAGCCCCTATAACCCCTTCTTTTATATTTTTCGTACGACCCATCTGTTCTTCTATTTTAGATGTAAATAAAATCCATGTAACCAAAGAACTTGTAACAACTCACCCTTCGTAATACTCAAATGTTAGCATCTTACATCAACGTCTAACTTTTAGATACGACAAAAGGTCAACTGTCAAGGTTAAAGAAATTACATTGTGCTATGGCATAATGAAATAATTTCACAATGCAGTGATAACATATGATATACTGAAAATATATAAACATGATGACTAAACCGACTGAAGCAATTGATAAGTTAATGTCAATAAAGAAAGTCAGAGTAGAATATCCGTTCCTAATCTCATACAAAAAATGATATACATGTCATGTACTGCTACGTTATATATCCAAATTATCGACTTCGCTTCCAAAGCTCTAGTTATGCCACTCTAATAGCCTATCCCAATTGCACATGGTTTCTAAATCACTCAATTGAGTACTATAGAGTTGTTATGACATTAGCCGACAAAGAAGAAACGTATATTAGTCATAACCTCTAGTATGAGGGGAGCTATCATAGGATATTGTATATCAAACTATAGACAAATAAATGTGGGCTATTAAGGCATAGTAGCGTAGACTAACAAAGTAAAGTAAACTATCCAAAAGATAGAAAATCATCTCCATAATCATGGCCCAAGGGTAATTTAAACTATTTATAACCAAGTAAACCTATCCAAAAGATAGAAAATCACACCATTATATGCTCTTTTCTTGTAATTAACGAGTTAGCACAACTAATACAATATGGTTGATATGTAATTGTATACTATGATAAAGGTGACCAAACATCCAAAGTAGAATAACCATAATTTAACTTTAGCGCAAAATACACAATTGTAATAAATGCAACCTCAACAAAATAAGGTAATTAATAATACACACGACATAGAAATGAAAGACAAGTGTAAGCCATAAATACAAATCAATACCCACCATTGGTGATAGGGGCATCTATCACGATCAATTGGCCCCCTTTATGGGTTTAAAATAAATAGTCACTATATAATTATTCCATAAACCCTGAGCCACATCCTCAGCCACGAGTCGCGTGTAAATCTCAGTATACCCGTTCAGTGAGCTTTGGTGATGTATGATCTTTTGTGTATACTTGATATATTCTTATAAAAAAATAGAGTTGATACCTAAATGCATCGTGGACCTTTTGCCACATCCCAAGTGATGAGTCTCATATGGATCTCACTGTACCCTTATGTTCACGATATTTTTCGTCAACACCGGAATAAGGGAATAAAGGTATAGACCTAAGGGTACCTAGGGATTATTTAGTTCCTACAAGCTTGAGTTAGTTCACCGTTCCTAGATATCAGGGTCTTAAGCTCGATGATTAGTTACTCTTCCTTCAAAGAGGTAAGTATCACGCTTACAAGACTCAAGAACCAATAGTTACCTTGGGACAAGGGCTTCATGAACTTGACACGAGTAGAAGCTAAAGGGCTTATGAAGTGCTACTTTGGCAATTTAGTTCTTCTAAGCTTGACTGAGTTCACCGCTCCTTAGGTATCAAGACCTTTAGTCCAAAGATTAGTTACTCTTCCTTCAAGATGTGAGTATCATGCTTACGAAACTTAAGGACCAACAATTACCTTAGGATGGGGCTACAACAATCGTCACTAATCGGAACTAAAATACACATTAAGAGTATTTAGGTAATTGTTGGAAGGATTTAGTCGAGGAGAATTGAGACGTATAAGCACAACAATACACCATATAATATGCAAAATAGTAAGAATACACAGTTTATAGTAGTTTGGTTTAGATTGAATCTACGTCCACTTTAAGGGCTTTGATGATTTTATTCAAAGAGGTGTCCACATAAGAAATCTCCAATTTGGTTTATAAATTAGGGTTTGTTATCTTAGAAATGAGTACAAAGTTGTGAAATGAGAAAAAAAAGTCCCCCAAAATGTTACCTTTGGGGTCTTATTTATAACGGATTTGGCCCCCCTTCTGCTGCTTCTTGTTGCCACTTTTTTGGTGTCACCATTTTGCTTTCGTTTTCAGCTTTCATTCTGGCTTTCGTTTCTGGCTTTCGTCACCACTCTGGTGTCGTTTTCTGTTGTTGCAACCACTCTGGTAACCTTGTTTCAGCCATTATTCCCAAATGATGCATTCGTTTGTTTAATGTGACCACTCTACGAAATGAGAAATCATTATATGAATCCAATGGAAGTGGTTTCAGGTCTAAATCTCTTACCAATCAAGAGTTATAGGAGAAACAAGATTTTGTGTCATCTTTCTGGTATTGATTCTTGGTGTCACCCAACTGTTTTCCTCATTGAATGTTTGTATCATCCTCCATGATACTTATTAACATTATTTTGGCTTTGGACTTGCTACCTTCATGTTTCTACCTCTGAGACATCAGTATCGTGGTTTTGGTATCGACCTTGATGTTGGATTAACTGCTTCTTGTACTTTGTTGCTTTGGTATCCATTCGATGTCTTTGTTGTTAACGATATTTTTCGCCAACACCCGAGCTAGAATAAACAACACATATGCTTAGAAGTTTGATGCAAGGATGATCCAAAGGTTATTGAAATGCAGTTCTGAATCAGTGCTCTTTATTCACCATTTCCTAGGCGTCAAGACCTTTAGTCAGAAGATTAGTTACCCTTCCCTCAAGGGGTGAGTATCACGCTTATGAGACTATGAAGTCAATAACAAGCTTGAAGAAAGGTTTTACTAGTTAAATGAAATTAAGACCTTACGCAATACACACCTTTAGATCTTGGATGAAATAATATACATTGTGTTGAGAAGAAACTGGCTAATGCCTCACAACCCTCGGATTTGTTTTTATGCTATTGCGCTTATTAGCTTATATGATACTTCCATATTGAACCAGCCAGGGTAGGCCTTGGTTGCGTCAATTATCAAGCCACAGGCTTACAACAAGATCCCTTCCGAGGTTGGGTTGCATTGGGCTTAGTATGGAAGAGTTGAGTCACGTATGAAAGTTCGAAGGGGGAAAAGCCTTGGTTTTACTCAAGACCTTCCTTCCCACGAAAGAACTGTGATCAACTCTTTCATAAGAAAGGTAGTGTTTACTCTTTCTCTTATTATTATAGACACAATATGATTATCAAATCGAGAAATGCTTAGGTCCCGAACTTCTCTTTATTAATTATAAATATATTACAAGAATTGAAGAAATCCCCAATTCGATTTGGAAATTAAGGTTTTCTCTTGAGAAAAAGAGCGAGATGGAGATTCGATTTCGTCCCCCAAAATTAGACCTCTGGGGTCTTATTTATAGACAAATTGGGGCCCCTTTTGCTATTGGCCTATAGTAGCCCCTGTCGACCGTTTTACCCCTTGGTTCTGGAAATTTTGCCTCTTGGCCGCCTTCTCTTTTGGAATGTTTTGCTTATGACTTTTTGAGGTGCCGGTTCCTATTCTCGGGAGGATGGTTCCAGTCTGTGGAACTCCTTTTTGATTGCTTGTCCATTCATTTTGTATTGATTTCAGAAGATCTTGGCTTTCGGATGTAAGCTTCCGGATATGGACTTCCGCTCTTTCTATTGATGCTTCGAGGAGTTTGTCTTTATGATTCAAGTGGATGGTTGCCGGGTGCGCCACCCTTATCGGTACCGACACTAAACAGATTAGTGTGGATAACTTGTATCTCTTTTGGGTTTTGGCTCGGTAGATTCTGGGGTGTATCGTAACTATCCAGGAGATTGCTTTCGTTGCTTTGTTAACTACTTACTAGGGTAACCTCTCGATGACTATTTGATGGGGTCTCGGTTACTGGTTCCCAGATAATTCCCATATGCTTCAAACTCTGTATCTTTGATGTTTTCGTCTCCTTATGTATTGACATTAAGCAAGTTAATACCGATAGCCCTTTCGTCCTTATAGGTCCCGGTTTGTATGATTATTGGTCTCTTTCTTCATTGGCTTCCGGTCTTGGTTAACCTTCTACTGATCGTGCCGGAGCTTCCCTGCCGGTATTCTTTCTTTGTATAGATTTTAAGCTCTTTACTTCGATAACGGTGTCGGTTGCACAACTCTCGAATTGTTCCCTTATGCTGTCGGCTTTTTCTTGTGTTGAACCTTTGCTGACGGAAGATTTATTTATGCTTGTGTCGGTCTTCTACCTCTTCACCGTCAGCCTGATCCACTGCTATATTTTGGTAGTAACTTTTGCCCCCCTAGTGAAGGGGTGTTTTTGAATTTTCAAGTAAAACTTCTTTTCTAGATTTTCTCGCATTTCACCTGCATGAACTTCAACAACCAACTTTACATGTTAGAACTAGTTTTACACGTTAATTTTTATTGATATTTGCATATATACTGGATAAGGTGTTGTTGGGGACCGATCGCTAACATTATATTAGACTCGTGTCTTTTACATTCTATTGTAAAATAAGAGAAATAGTTTTAGGTGACTTCCTGGTCGTCAGTTGTGAACGGATATTATCATTGATATCGGATTTCATTATAAAACGTCTAGAGCACCGCCTTTGTAGCTGTCTTTCCCGAACCAACCTTTATTCGGGTATTAACAGACTGAAAGTCTGGAATCAACTTCTGGCGTTAATAGAATTCTCGAACCAACCATTATTCGGGTATTTAAAGATTGAAGACTAGAATTTCACTTCTGGTATTAATAGAAGTCCCGAACCAACCCTTATTCAGGTATTTAAAGATTGAAGACTAGAATTTCACTTCTGGTATTAATAGAAGTCCTGAACCAACCCTTATTCGGGTACTTAAAGATTGTAAACTAGAATTCCACTTCTGGTATTAATAGAAATCCCGAACCAACCCTTATTCGGGTACTTAAAGATTGATGACCCGAATTTCACTTCTGGTATTAATAGTTCTTAACCAGCCCTTATTCGGGTACTTAAAGATTGAAGACCATAATTTCACTTCTGGTATTAATAGAAGTCCTAAACCAACCCTTATTCGGGTACTCAAAGATTGAAGACCCGAATTCCAATTCTGGTATTAATAGAAGTCCCAAACCAACCCTTATGCGGGTATTCAAAGATTGAAGACCAGAATTCCGCTTATGGTATTAATGTTTCGTTACCCCCTTTGGGTTTGATTTATGAAGCAGAGATTGCACGTGCTTCTTGAGCCACTCTCTGGGCTTTTATCGTCAAGCAGAGGATATACGTGCTTTGTTGGCCACTTTCTGGGCTTGTGCGCTTGGTTAGCTTATCCACAAGCAGGACCCATGGACTTACCCGACCTCCCTATAGGAGGTGCCTTATCCTGATCATCGTAGGCGATGATAAGGTCTTAGATGCTTAAACCGGGCCATCATATACGCGGAAATAAGGCTTACTATTTTGATGCTCTACCCTGACCAAGGCGATGATAGAGGCTTACACTCCATCCCCCTTCAAGGTTTACCTTATCCTGACCATCGTAAGTGATGATAGAGGTTTGCGCTCCCTTCTGCGGGTAACGCGGAACATAAGTAGTGGTAAGATGTGCTCTTCTACGTGCTGATGTAGGACATGCTTAGTTCATAATAGAGGCATGGCGTGCTAATTAGACGCTCCGTCACGACCATTTCTAGTGTGCATTGGAGGCTTACACTTTCGATGCTTTAACCCGGCCCTTTCGGTTTTAGGAGCAGAGAAAGGCTTACACGCCACCCCCTTCCGGGGGGGTGTCTTTCCCTGACCAATCTTGGCGATGTCAAGGATTTTTACCCATTTGTAGTTTGACCCATCTTGGGTTAATTCGAGCCTTGAGAGCGTTTCTCGTGTGAATAATCTGGGAGAATACCTTCCTTTACTCATTTACCATTGATAAGTATGGTCTTAAATGTTCCGAGTTCCATATCCTTGGAACGATATCACCATTTGGTTTGCAAAGCCGATACGTCCCAGGCATGACTTCTTGATGGATGATTAAGGGTCCTTCCCAATTTGGGTCAAGAGGATCATCCGATGGGTTCTTTGTGTTGGTCATTACCCTTCGTAAGACCAAATCTCCTTTTGTGAAGGTTCTAGTTTCGACTTTCGAGTTGTAGTATTTTGTGATCCTCCTTTAGTATTCGGTTGTTCTGATCGTAGCCTTGTCTCTTAGTACTTGTATTAGGTCTAAGGATTCCTTCTTTAACTCTTGATTCGGACCAAATACGTAAGCTATCCTTCTGTGTGAAGGGATTTTAACCTCAATCGGAAGCATGGCTTCACATCCATATGTCAAAGAAAATGGAGTGTGCCCTATTGCCGTTTTGGCGAAAGTTCTTTATACCCAAAGTACCAAGGGTAATTCTTCAGCCTAATTTCTTTTGCCTTGATTTAGTCGTTTCTTGAGGATTGTCTTATGGTTTTGTTTGCAACTTCAACTGCTCCGTTCGCCCTTGGATGGGCTACCGAGGAAAAGCTTTTGATAATTCCATTCTTTTCACAAAACCCAGTGAATTCCTCTCTTTCGAATTGTGTTCCATTATCTGATTTGATTTTATAAGGAATCCCAAAGCGAGTAACAATATTCTTTATCACGAATCTCAATACCTTCCTTCATGTGATTGTTGGAAGAGATTCTGCTTCTACCCATTTGGTGAAGTACTCAACGGCTACTATGACATACTTGGCTCCACCTTTGGAGATTGGTAGGGGCTCGATCAAATCTATTCCCCATACGTCGAATTGCCGAGGCATTGAGATACTGATTAGCTCACTAGGAGGAAGCTAGGGTATTTTAGAGTACCTTTGATACTTCTCACATTTCTTGACATACTCAATTGCTTGATTAGTCATTTGTGGCCAATAATAACCTTCTCGCAGTGGCTAGCTTAATCCCACTAGAGTGGTCTTCGCACAATCCCTCATGTGCTTCTTTCAACAAATTAAGCCCATTCTCGAACCTCACGCATCTCAAGTAGGGAAGTGAATGATCTTTCTTATAGAGTACCCCATCCATAACCACAAATGTAGGGGCTTGGTGTTTTATCTTCCTTGCATCTTGCCTACTAAGGGTTAGACTCCCATTCAAAAGTAATCTGCCGTAAGAGTCATCCAAGTACTTTCATGATGGTAATTCATTTCTGTTGAAGAAGGTTCCTCACCAGAAGCTACCTGCCTATCCATTTCGTCTCCTGTAACACCCCACATTTTATGACAATAAAATAAAATATGATAATATAATTGCATGTAATAAGTTCATATATTGAAATGATGAAAAGATTAATAAATTACATGCAATAAGAAGAAATGCAATGGTATTAGAATGCATATTTTTTTTTAATTTTTTTTGAAGAGCTTCAAGAATTTGGCCACGGGATTAGCGTCATTGCGTTTGTGGCGATTTTCTAGTCAATTTAGACCTATGGATTGTAGAAAACTGAGTTAAGGTGAAAGAGATTCATTTAAATGAAGTATTGTAGCAAAACATGAGAATAAGGTAAAACAAGGAGAACAATGACTACCATTGTTTCTAAACTTATTAACAAAAGACATTATAGTTCAGTTGGTTAAGGCATAAGATTTGCAATATAGAGGTCGGGGGTTTGAACCCCAATGGCGATATAATTTTTATTTTTGTTTTAGAGAGGGCCAGCTAAGCATACAAATATATGTACGTATACAAATTCAAATTTTGAAAGGACAAGAATGTACATATAAGGAAACAAAGAAAATATATGTATATATATATGAGAATGCATATATATATATATATATATATGTAGAAATATATATATACAAGAGATAAAATTCAAGATAAGGCTGCAGTCAATGAAATATAGCAAGAATCAAATAACGGTGCATCACCGTTTGAATTTTGAAAACAAAACAAAAAATGTGCGTATATATATACGCGTAAAATGGCCGTTATAAGAATTGTATACGCATAAGAAGATTACATGTGAATATAAAAGTTAAATAAATTCAAACATTCAAAAATCAAATTTCTGCGCCAAAACAGCTTGCGGGACCCAATGCTGA
Organism: Allium sativum; assembly: GCA_030737875.1. Lineage (NCBI taxonomy): Eukaryota > Viridiplantae > Streptophyta > Magnoliopsida > Asparagales > Amaryllidaceae > Allium > Allium sativum. The sequence continues at coordinate 655,689,632 of CM060923.1, read as the reverse complement.
CTTAGCACTACGTGTACGATAAGATCCGGCTAGGTTCGTCTGCGAACCTGGACTATTTTCTTAACTGGGTTCAATGCTGACTCCGCGCTGCGTGTACGATAAGGTCTTGAGCACCTATAAATAAGACCTTAGACCTAACCCTGAAACCTCATAATTTGGTGGTTACGCTGGAGCTCTTCCATTACTCTCTCTCTCTCTTCTCAAATCTATTCTGAAAATTAAAATATTAGCCTAGGAAAATTATGAATCCGGTTCTGGAAGAGGGAATTGACAGTAATAAAAAAATTATCCAGAGTCATGAAAGATATGTAAAATTCTAAGATCCAACCCATTCTAATTCTTACTCTTCCTTTCCCTTATCTCTTTTAATGAAAATAATAAATCCATGGTTGTTAGGTTGTGCATCGGATTAAAGGGGAATAACCATGGATGTTAAAACTGGATCAGATCCAGGATTTGGAAAGCTTACGAGGTAAGTGGATCTAAGCCATATTATTTTACATAATGGTATATTACCGTTTAGCATTCTCTATTATGATAAATTGGAATATAATATGTTAAGATGCCTAAACATATGCTAATAATGATATATGACATGCGGGAATGATAAGCATGATATAACGTCAAATTGTTAATATGAATCAGTTGAATTGTTGGAATGTTTACATGTTATAATATTAATATGAACATGTTGGAAAAATTCATATATTGAATTAGTTGAAGTGCTAAATTTTTTACATGTTATGAACTTGTTAGAATATGGGTATCAAGTGTGACTGTTCGTTTTACATGTTAATTTGTCTCAAATGTATACGTGAAATAATTGGAGTAAATATATGATTATATGGTTTCATGTTAACATAGAATTGAATTGGGACATCGACCAAATTATGTTTAAAGATCTTAAATTAGGTTTGTAAATATGACTTGGAAAAAAGGGTATGAAACCTATAATGAAATAGGAATAATTATTAAAGAATAAACATGCCTAGAATTACAGTAATTAGAAAGTGTTACCGTGCTTAGACACGAAGTTAGATTACACTTATGGTAGAAGTCTGCCCGGACCCCCTGGCATATCCAACAACCACAAGTGGCGAATCTAATGTAAGGGGTCTAAGTGCATAAACATGAAATGTGCCAAGACACGAGGTTAAGTCCGACTTATGGAAGAAGTCTGACCGGACCCGCCCAACATATCCAGCATCCACAGGTTGTAAGCTTAATGTGAGAGTTCTGGTACATGTATATATATATATATAAATAGTCGGACTGATAAACAATATTAATTGAAATTAATGGTAATAAATGGAATTGAATGAAAGAAAGATACGACAGTAAATGATTTGGTTTAAAAGGGGAATGATAATAACCTATTATAAATAAATAACATTAATGAAAATGTTGTATAATAAGTAGACTTGTCCTAGGGACAAGTGAATATTATAACTTAGGTTATAATAAACTAGTAAGGGAATGGGATAACTGGTGCATTAAATTAAGGGACACTTAATTGTAAATTAAGTAATCAGTAAAAGGGAAAACCTGAAACCAGTTAAGAAAGGGGGGAAAATATATAGTACTTAATTATAAATTATGTAATCCGTAAACTTGGAGGTCTGAAACCCACTGATAAGAATAACATGTTCAGACTTGTCCTAGGGACAAGGGGAAATTATAACATAGGTTATAATAAATTGGTAGAGAAACTTATTATTTGGCCTTAGTTAATAGAACTAAGTTAATAAGTAAACAACGTTAAGTTGTATCAAAGATGTAAAGTGGAATTATGATTAAATGAGAAAGGATGAGGAAAAATTATGAAATGAAATAAGTTATATTTAATCATAAATGGTAAGTGACATGTTAATTGGAAAACATGTGAACTGAGATATACTTAATTACATATCAAGTAAAACATGTTAGTGTAATGCTGAAATCAAACAAGAATATAAAAAAGATTGTGGATTACAGACCTTGGGCCACAATCTGGAGAATAACATGTTGTGGGCTTATTAATAAACTTAAATGAGTTAAGTTATAACTGAAATTAATAAGCAAAAGGAACTTGGTAATTGATGAAGAATTCAATGTGAATGGGAATAACCAAGTTAAAAGAAAACCTGGTAAGGAAAAGCAAGCGCGTAAAAGAATGTTTAGACATAGAGTCTAATAACCTATTAAAGCGAGGCGCTTGGACCAGTCCGTACGTTTGAGGATGAATAACCCAACGGGGTAGACCATCGAGGTGTTATAATGTACGAGGGGAGCACACATTCATCCGATTGTTCTGACGGCTGCAAAGGACTGGGAGGGGAAGCTCGCGACTTCCCGAGGTATGTAAGGTGCTCTTTCCTAGTAGTCCTTTGTGAGGTGACAGATGTCTTAGGTTGTGCTCGCAGAGGTTGGGTCTGCGCCTAACTACTAGGTGGGTGGGCGTTGACTGCAGAAGTAGCTAGGCAGTCAGAATGCTGTGACGTGGTGACACCGGGGTGATTCGGCGGTTGCCTCAACGGGGAGGCGGAGGGTCACGACCAATAAGGATATGAGATCGTCGGATACCCATCATCGACAACCAGTGGGTTGCGAAAAGATTAGAGCTAAACCGAAGATACCATTCACCCTTCACTATCGGGGTAAGGGGTTGAGGAGAGACGCCAAATGAATGTTTAGATTGTTTGTTATTAGGGGGCATGAAACACCCCACCTCCGTTAGGGTCACTTTCAAAGGGAATGCCCTAATTTTGGTGGAGGTTTATAAGTATAAGTCACAGATATACAAGACAGATATAAGAACACATATTTGTAAACAGCGGAAAAACAATAACTTTTATTTCATAAAAGCAAATACGTGTTACAACAACGTCACCATAATTGTCTTACATCTTTTCCAAAAACATAACACTTTCATAATCTGTCTTGATTACATTATTTAAAGAAGCATAAAGAAAACATAGATAAAACTGCAAAAGCCCCATAGAGTTTGTCCAAAGCCATAGTTTCAAACGAAAAGGTCCAAGCAATACATTTCTCTTCTTCAAGCTGGATGTTAAGGCTGGTCAAGCTGCAGTGTTCCCTCCCTGTGGACCTGGGGGGGGGGGGGAAACGGAAGAAAAGAAGACGAAAGAAAAGTAGAGTCAGACATAAAGCCTGAGTAAGTCTAGTACTATTCTGTCTATGAATAAAGAACTGGGTATGATAAGTATAAACAAGAAGTGTGAAAGCACTATAACTTGGTTAAGTTGTCTAGGGTCGAATATACTATCGTACCCCATGGTAATCTCTGAACCCATATAAACTAGTTTCCCATTGGCACCCCATAATCAGGGTGATGTGATCCATTCAATGATGATCGGCTCCTACTCGCATAGTTACATGTGTCTTACGGCCCCCGATGTTGTAGTTACCTATGCTGGTCCCACCATGGGGTGTATCAAGTCCCATGGTGGCGGCCCGACACAATCCTAGAATGCACAGGTATGCTACTGGTGTCCAGTGCCTTATTTTTCTGCGCCGGAGTGTGTGCACGCCCGCACCCCGTTAGAACCTACACTGCTACACCACCGCCGTCGATTTGACCTCTTACAATCAGCCCAGTAATCGTGCCCCACCCTGCCTAGTTTCAGGGTATCCTGATACACCTTCTAGGGTTACTGCTGAAAAGGGTCCCCCGTTACTAGGTTTTCTATCTCTAGCCAACATGCTAAGTTGGTTAAGTGTTTTCTAACCTAACCCCCACCAGTCCGTTTAGTTTAGCATGTTCCATTTTGATTAAGTCTTTAGTTCACTTAATCCTAACAATCCTGACTCAGCCTTAATTGTCTTATTAAGGCCCTGACCTCTCACATTAGACAGGTATTGTTGTGGCTGCCTGTTGCCGGTTGGTTCCGGGCAGTCTTACGCCACAACTCAGTCTAACCTCGGGTCCTTCTTGGGCTCCATGTTTAACCTCCCACATTGGATAGGTATTGTTGTGACTACTGGACAGCCGGGCGGTTCCGGGCAGGTTTACATCACAACTCAATCCAACCTCGGGTTAAACACATCGTATGTTCTACATTTACATATTTTGTCTTTCTTCTTTATTTTCTTATATGTAAATATTTGCGGCCCATTATTAAGTTAATGGTGTAAAGGTTACACCAATCATGGGCCCAACCCATGCTTGAATTTGGGCCCTTCTATTTTATATTTTCATTCATTAGTAATTTTAACCCAACGTTATTTTCCCCCGTTTAACTCGTCCGTTTATTATATATATGTTGGGCTTAGCCTTTTAAAGCCCAACTTAGCCATGCGGAAATGGGGAGGCTTAAAGCGTGATTACATACACGAAAAGGGGAATGTGAACGCATGAACTTGCAATATGACGTTGGAAATACAAAATAGAAACTGGTGTACTTGCATAGTAGTGACATATACTTTGGTCATAAAGCATAAGTGACATAAATCAAAGCATGTAAACTTGTAGTTAAGTTAAGAATATCACTATCGACACATAGGCTTTAACTACAACATAAACCTATATTTTTATTCAGGCATAATGTCAAACATAAGCAAATCATGTTCATAAGACTACTACATGTTTTCAAAGGTGCCTACTTTTGTGACTAATACAAAAGTATAGTTAAATTTGTTCACATAACCATGGCATAAATATTTCTAACATGAAATCATGATTTTTACTTTAGTCATGCAAACTTGCAAAAAGGGATTTTGAATCTAACCTAGCTATGTACCACATATGTCATCATATAATTCTTGTAAACAATATAGACTTAATTATGCAAAATATCAATCATAGCCTAGTCATATTCATAAGTTTGCAAATAGGTTTTCTAGTACAAAAGCATGACTTAATACATAGATCATGATGCCAAATTTTCAACATAATTTCATATGGACTATGATAACCCAAACTTATTCCAATTACTTCACAAAAATGATGTTTGTATAAAAATACACATTATGATGGCATAGTAGCAAAACTCCAAACTTGCATGAATTTCAATTAATCAACTACATACATGGATTACATAATTTGCGAATATTCCAAACGTATACTTGCATAAAACTACCGCATGTAGTTTTTCATCTCTGAATAACATAATTCGAGAATATCCAAACGTATACAATATTCCAAATCGATAAGAATCATAGTAACGCACAAATTATGAATTATTTATCACCACAACCAAGTATACAAACCAACACAGTTATTTGTTCATACCAAAGTAATACTCTACTTACTATGGTAAGGCGAATTCTCAAATTTAGGGATTTGAAGATGCGGTTTGATTTGATTGAGTTGCTTTATGCCTTAGAATTTGCCTCCTAATCCTCTCTCCAATTGGTGGCTACCCCTAGTCGTTCCTCAGCAACATGGCGGCTTTGTTCTTATTTTTGAATAAATAGATTAGGGTTGAGTCTAGGGTCATTTTATAGGGGTTATGAACTGATTAGGACCATTGATGTTGCTTGGATTGATCGTAGCCATTCATCCTAAGGAGAGACCAATTAGAGCCTGCCACCTAGCCCTAATGACAAAGCAGACCACAGAAAATCGACCAACATAGAATAGGCCAGCCAGGTTGGACTGGGTTCGACCTGGCTCTGGACCAGGTCGACAGCCCTGTCGACCTGGTTAGACCAGGTCGACAGCCCAGTCGACCTGGGTGCGTTAGGCGGGTGTTTTTCCGCCCTGGCCCATTGGGCCCCATTTTGGAATTTTAAACTGTTTTATTCGGTTTGAATTTTAAACTTAATTCAGAAACTTCCGAAGGCCATATCTTCTTCATACGGACTCCGTTTTTCGAAAACTCGGACTCTATTTCACGTATTTTTCCGAGACGAACGCAATGGCGTATCCCGTTTTCCTTAGTTCTTTGATTTGAAATTGATTATACTTTAATTTGTGAATTTCACAGTTATAGAATTCGCGGGGTGTTACATTCTCCCCCACTTAAAAGGATTTCGTCCCGAAATCTTCAAGTTAGGAGGAATGTATATCCTAACATCCAATCATCCATCTACTCATCCATCAAACACGAGCATCCATTGTCCTTAAAAGACTTCTAATGCTTCATGATCATATGCGAAGTGTGTGTGTACATGTACTTATCTAATGCAAAATCAGGCGGTCTACTGATTCAGTTGACCTCCTTAATGCGAATTATGTAAGTGCCATGAATCCATTATGAATGCAAATTTTCCTATTCATGATTTTACATGAGTGCATAATCATTCAATACAAATGCAACATCCACATGACAACACATTAAAGTTCAACCACAAATGTATGTAAACATATATGCATATGCAATATGAAGTGACTGAGCCGATCTAAAACCTAGATTGTGTGTGTATATGCAACCACGAGCAACCACTAGCAATCACTTGCAACCACTTGCAACCATCATCCATAACATGTTTCAATTACATGTTTCCATCCAAAGGATTTCTACTTAAAAGATAAGGTCGAGGAAATATACCTAAAAAGATAGATAAAAGCGCAACTTAAGGAAAAGGAAAGATCAAGGATGTACCCTCGAACAGAAAAGGGTAGGCAGTGCGCATTCTAGCTTCAGTTTCCCAAGTCGCGTCTCCCTCGGCGTCGCTCCACTGAACTTTGACGAGCTTGACTTCGCGGTTGCGTAGCTTCTTCACTTCCGTTCCTAATATGCGGGTTGGAACTTTTCTTATGGTTGCTTCGCGTTCCACTTCGGCCTCTTCTAGGATATTTGGCTCTACCACTTCAGCAGACTCATGTAGACATTTTCGGAGATGTGAAACGTGAAAAACGTTGTGGACTCCAGCCAACTTCTCGGGTAGCTCTAATCTATAGGCCATTTTCCCAATTTTCTCGATGATAGGGAATGACCCTACGAACCTTGGTGCTAGCTTTCCTGTGGTTTCAAAACGAACAACGTTTCTTAGCGGTGATACCTTGAGAAAAACTCTGTCTCCAACCTCAAATTCAAGGTCGGTCCTTCTCTTGTCGGCATAGGACTTCTGTCTGTCTTGGGCCGTCTTCATCCTTCTTCGTATTAAATCTACTTTCTCTGAAGTCTCTCGGATCATATCTGGTCCAAGTATGAGCTTATCAGTAGACTCCCACCAACAAGTGGGCGATCGGCACGGTCTTCCATATAAAGCTTCGAAGGGCGCCATTCCGATGGTTGCTTGATAGCTGTTGTTGTAGGCAAATTCCACCAAAGGAAGGTGGTCTTCCCATGTCCCTCCGAAGTCAAGGACGCATAGCCTTAAAAGGTCTTCCAAAACTCTGTTCACTCTCTCTGTTTGGCCGTCGGTTTGGGGATGATAGGCTGTGCTCAAGCATAACTGCGTTCCTACTGCTTCTTGCAGACTCCGCCAAAACTCACTGGTGAAGATGGGGTCTCGGTCACTAACAATGCTAGATGGTATTCCATGGAGTCGAACGATTTCCTTAAGGTAAAGTGATGCTAGGGATGAGGCAGTCTTTTACTTTTGACAGGTAAAAAGTGGGCGCTTTTAGTAAGCCTATCCACTATTACCCAAATGCTAGTGTTGCCTCTCCTAGACCTAGGCAGCCCATCGATGAAGTCCATTGAGATGCTATCCCATTTCCACTGCGGGACCTCCAGAGGATGTAGCAGTCCGCCAGGCTTTTTCTGTTCCGCCTTAACCTGTTGGCACACCATGCACTTAGAAACGAACTCTGCCACGTCCTTTTTCATGCCGTTCCAGAAGAAAGTCCTTTTTGTATCTTTGTACATTTTATCTCCGCCTGGGTGTATTGTCATCTTGGAGTGATGTGCTTCCTCGAGAACCTTCTTTACTAAATCTTTTGTCTGTGGGACGCATAGTCTTCCGTCTCGCCTTAGCAAACCCTTATCGTCGATGGAGTATCTGTTGAGGTGACTTGAAGTCTCACCCCTAATTAGTCTATCAATTGTTTCCACAAGCTGAGGGTCTTCGCGTTGTGCTGTCCCTACTGAATCCACTAAAGTTGGGCGCACTTCGAGAGATGCTAGCAAGCCTGGTACGAAATCGGAGGAAGGCCTAAAGTCGAAGCTGGCTATAAACTCTAGGCTTTGTCTTTCAACAAACAACGGGCTTAGGGTCAATTTCTTTCGGCTCAACGCGTCTGCCACTACGTTGCCTTTGCCCGGAGTGTAGGAGATTTCGAAATCGTACGAGGCAAGAAACTCCATCCATCTTTGTTGCCTCAAGTTAAGATCCTTCTGTGAGAAAAGATATTTCAACGATTTATGGTCAGTGTAAAGTTCGAACTTCTCACCTAGGAGATAGTGTCGCCAAGACTTGAGTGCAAAGACGATGGCGGCTAACTCAAGATCGTGGGTTGGGTAGTTCTTTTCGTGCACTTTCAACTGCCTCCCGCCATAAGCTACTACCCTTCCTTCTTGCATTAAGACGGCGCCTAGCCCTGTCCCACATGCATCCGTATAAACAGTGAACATCTTGCTCCCATCTGGCAGCGTCAAAACTGGGGCTGTTGTGAGAGCCCTTTTCAGTCGTTGGAAAGCAAACTCGCAATCCAAGTCCCAATTGAACACTAGATTCTTCTTAGTCAATTTCGTGAGCGGGGCTGAGATTTTCGCAAAATCCCTTATGAACTTTCGATAGAAACCCGCTAGTCCTAGAAAGCTTCGGACCTCAGTTGCATTCCTTGGTGTCTTCCAATCCTGTACCGCCACTACCTTAGCAGGGTCCACTGCTAACCCTTGTTTGGAAACTATGTGCCCAAGGAACCTCACCTCTTCTCTCCAAAAGTGGCATTTGGAGAATTTGGCTTTTAGTTGATGGACTCGCAAAGTTTCCATGATTGCCCTTAAGTGCTGAGCATGTTCCTCTTCACTCTTTGAGAAGATAAGGATATCATCTACGAAGACCACTACGAATTTGTTGAGGAAATCTCTAAATACCCTACTCATCAGGTCCACGAAGTAAGCAGGTGCATTTGTCAAGCCGAAAGGCATGACAAGCCATTCAAAGAAGCCGTCTGGGGTTCTGAACGCCGTTTTATCGATGCTATCTTCAGCCACCCTTAGCTGATGAAAACCGGTTGCTAAATCGAGTTGGGAGAAAACAGACGCTCCTACAAGCTGGTCAAATAAATCGTCAATTCTAGGGAGAGGGTGCCTATTTTTTTTCGTTAGCTTGTTGAGCTCCCTATAGTCAACACATAGACGGAGTGAACCATCCGCCTTTGTAGCGAACACCACCGGAGCGCCCCATTCTGAAATGCTCCTCCTAATGAACCCCTTTTCTAGAAGCTCTTTAATCTGTTTACTGAGCTCTTTCCTTTCCCGTGGAGCCATGTGTCTAACGGGTAACGCAACGGGCTTTGCATTATCTACAAGATATATGCGGAAGTCTATTTCCCGCTTCGGAGGCAAGCCCTTCACCTCTTCGAAGACATCCAGATATTCCCGGACCACTCTAACTGATTGCAAATTTTCAACAGAGGCATCTAGCGATTCAAGATAACTAAGCATAACCGCATACGAGGGATTACAAGAAATTTCCAAAGTATTACCGAGCTGGGTTAGGAGCCTAACAACCCTTTTCTCACAATCAAGGATGGCCCCATTACTGGATAGCCAATCCATACCCAAAATCAAACCATAACCCGAAAAGCCCAAAACAAAGGCACTACATTGAAATTCTATACTTAGAATAGAAATTTTCAATCCCAAACAGATCATAGACAAATGAGCTGGGCCCCCAATTGGGTTTGAAACAATTAAGGGGTCCTCTACCATACTAGTTTTTAGGTGCAGAGATTCTACTAAAGCAGACGAGATAAAGGAGTGCGATGCGCCAGAATCAAATAAAGTGCGAACGGGGTGATCATAAAGATAAACTACACTTTCTACAGAAGTATTTATACCTCGCTGTTGCAGAGGTGGCGCTTCCAGCACATGAACCTGTGCCCCTGGGGTGGATCCAGCCCTCTGCCCCTGTCCTCGTTTCTTTGGGCAGTCCTTAGCCCTGTGGCCCGTCTCACCGCAAGAAAAGCACCCACCATTCTCCTTAGCCTTCTTTTTCCGGCAGTCCTTTACTAAGTGCCCCACTTTGCCACAAAAATTGCACTTCCTCTTCTCTTTGTTGCCTTTCCCGCCCTTCTTAAAGTCTGCCTTCTTAGGCTGCAAACCTTCTTTCTTCCCTTGAGAGCTTTCTGCCTTTGTCTCCTTCTTGCCCTTATCCTCTTCATTCAGCAATGCCATTTGCACCAATCTTTCATACGTGGCTCCCATGGGTATATGGGTCATGGCCAAACTGTGTAATGGCTCATTCAACCCTTTGACGAAACGGAGAGCCTTCTTGTGCGGGGTGTTGACTAGGTCAAGCCCAAACCTAGCCAGCTCATCAAACTGATTCACATACTCTCTGACTGTCTTGTCCCCTTGCTTAAGAAATAAGAATTTTTCCAACTGCAAACTTCTTTCCGCATCTGAGAGAAATTTAGTCTCAAACCTTGCCCTAAAGTCCTCCCATGTCTCCACTGGTCTTTCAGCATTAGTGACTTCCCACCAGTAGGAAGCCTCGCCCTTCAATAGCCACACTGCCAATTGTACTTTTTGTCTATCCTCTACCTCAAAGATGATGAATAGGTCCTCAGTTTCTTTCAGCCAATTCCTGGCTGCCACGAAGGACTCAGTTCCATGGAAATCCTTTCCTCCCATAGCTTTAAAATCTTTACATATCTTAGCAAAAGTGTTTCCCCGTGGAGGAGGTGGAGGAAAAGGTGCTGCTGCAGCTGGATGATTTCCTTCAGCTGGGGGAGGAGGAACGGTAGGACCTGGCTGAGTGGCCCTTGCTTCTAAGAACCGTCTAAACCAACTAGGTATTGGCACCCCTTCTGGCAAGTTAAGTTCTTGGGACATGCTGAAACAAAAAGGATAGGTTCAAAACGAAGGATAAGAGATAGTACCTATGGCTTTGGGGAGTGGACTTTGCCCTTTTAAAATTAAATAATATTTTTCTTTTAAAAATGCTTCTTTAAACTTTCTTTTTGAAAATAATTTTTCAAAACTTTTTATCTTATCTGGTAAACCTATGCTCTGATACCAAGTGAAACACCCCACCTCCGTTAGGGTCACTCTCAAAGGGAATGCCCTAATTTTGGTGGAGGTTTATAAGTATAAGTCACAGATATACAAGACAGATATAAGAACACATATTTGTAAACAGCGGAAAAACAACAACTTTTATTTCATAAAAGCAAATACGTGTTACAACAACGTCACCATAATTGTCTTACATCTTTTCCAAAAACATAACACTTTCATAATCTGTCTTGATTACATTATTTAAAGAAGCATAAAGAAAACATAGATAAAACTGCAAAAGCCCCATAGAGTTTGTCCAAAGCCATAGTTTCAAACGAAAAGGTCCAAGCAATACATTTCTCTTCTTCAAGCTGGATGTTAAGGCTGGTCAAGCTGCAGTGTTCCCTCCCTGTGGACCTGGGGGGGGGGGGGGGGGGAACGGAAGAAAAGAAGACGAAAGAAAAGTAGAGTCAGACATAAAGCCTGAGTAAGTCTAGTACTATTCTGTCTATGAATAAAGAACTGGGTATGATAAGTATAAACAAGAAGTGTGAAAGCACTATAACTTGGTTAAGTTGTCTAGGGTCGAATATACTATCGTACCCCATGGTAATCTCTGAACCCATATAAACTAGTTTCCCATTGGCACCCCATAATAAGGGTGATGTGATCCATTCAATGATGATCGGCTCCTACTCGCATAGTTACATGTGTCTTACGGCCCCCGATGTTGTAGTTACCTATGCTGGTCCCACCATGGGGTGTATCAAGTCCCATGGTGGCGGCCCGACACAATCCTAGAATGCACAGGTATGCTGCTGGTGTCCAGTGCCTTATTTTTCTGCGCCGGAGTGTGTGCACGCCCGCACCCCGTTAGAACCTACACTGCTACACCACCGCCGTCGATTTGACCTCTTACAATCAGCCCAGTAATCGTGCCCCACCCTGCCTAGTTTCGGGGTATCCTGATACACCTTCTAGGGTTACTGCTGAAAAGGGTCCCCCGTTACTAGGTTTTCTATCTCTAGCCAACATGCTAAGTTGGTTAAGTGTTTTCTAACCTAACCCCCACCAGTCCGTTTAGTTTAGCATGTTCCATTTTGATTAAGTCTTTAGTTCACTTAATCCTAACAATCCTGACTCAGCCTTAATTGTCTTATTAAGGCCCTGACCTCTCACATTAGACAGGTATTGTTGTGGCTGCCTGTTGCCGGTTGGTTCCGGGCAGTCTTACGCCACAACTCAGTCTAACCTCGGGTCCTTCTTGGGCTCCATGTTTAACCTCCCACATTGGATAGGTATTGTTGTGACTACTGGACAACCGGGCGGTTCCGGGCAGGTTTACATCACAACTCAATCCAACCTCGGGTTAAACACATCGTATGTTCTACATTTACATATTTTGTCTTTCTTCTTTATTTTCTTATATGTAAATATTTGCGGCCCATTATTAAGTTAATGGTGTAAAGGTTACACCAATCATGGGCCCAACCCATGCTTGAATTTGGGCCCTTCTATTTTATATTTTCATTCATTAGTAATTTTAACCCAACGTTATTTTCCCCTGTTTAACTCGTCCGTTTATTATATATATGTTGGGCTTAGCCTTTTAAAGCCCAACTTAGCCATGCGGAAAAGGGGAGGCTTAAAGCGTGATTACATACACGAAAAGGGGAATGTGAACGCATGAACTTGCAATATGACGTTGGAAATACAAAATAGAAACTGGTGTACTTGCATAGTAGTGACATATACTTTGGTCATAAAGCATAAGTGACATAAATCAAAGCATGTAAACTTGTAGTTAAGTTAAGAATATCACTATCGATACATAGGCTTTAACTACAACATAAACCTATATTTTTATTCAGGCATAATGTCAAACATAAGCAAATCATGTTCATAAGACTACTACATGTTTACAAAGGTGCCTACTTTTGTGACTAATACAAAAGTATAGTTAAATTTGTTCACATAACCATGGCATAAATATTTCTAACATGAAATCATGATTTTTACTTTAGTCATGCAAACTTGCAAAAAGGGATTTTGAATCTAACCTAGCTATGTACCACATATGTCATCATATAATTCTTGTAAACAATATAGACTTAATTATGCAAAATATCAATCATAGCCTAGTCATATTCATAAGTTTGCAAATAGGTTTTCTAGTACAAAAGCATGACTTAATACATAGATCATGATGCCAAATTTTCAACATAATTTCATATGGACTATGATAACCCAAACTTATTCCAATTACTTCACAAAAATGATGTTTGTATAAAAATACACATTATGATGGCATAGTAGCAAAACTCCAAACTTACATGAATTTCAATTAATCAACTACATACATGGATTACATAATTTGCGAATATTCCAAACGTATACTTGCATAAAACTACCGCATGTAGTTTTTCATAACTGAATAACATAATTCGAGAATATCCAAACGTATACAATATTCCAAATCGATAAGAATCATAGTAACGCACAAATTATGAATTATTTATCATCACAACCAAGTATTCAAACCAACACAGTTATTTGTTCATACCAAAGTAATACTCTACTTACTATGGTGAGGCGAATTCTCAAATTTAGGGATTTGAAGATGCGGTTTGATTTGATTGAGTTGCTTTATGCCTTAGAATTTGCCTCCTAATCCTCTCTCCAATTGGTGGCTACCCCTAATCGTTCCTCAGCAACATGGCGGCTTTGTTCTTATTTTTGAATGAATAGATTAGGGTTGAGTCTAGGGTCATTTTATAGGGGTTATGAACTGATTAGGACCATTGATGTTGCTTGGATTGATCGTAGCCATTCATCCTAAGGAGAGACCAATTAGAGCCTGCCACCTAGCCCTAATGACAAAGCAGACCACAGAAAATCGACCAACATAGAATAGGCCAGCCAGGTTGGACTGGGTTCGACCTGGCTCTGGACCAGGTCGACAGCCCTGTCGACAGCCCTGTCGACAGCCCTGTCGACCTGGTTAGACCAGGTCGACAGCCCAGTCGACCTGGGTGCGTTAGGCGGGTGTTTTTCCGCCCTGGCCCATTGGGCCCCATTTTGGAATTTTAAACTGTTTTATTCAGTTTGAATTTTAAACTTAATTCAGAAACTTCCGAAGGCCATATCTTCTTCATACGGACTCCGTTTTTCGAAAACTCGGACTCTATTTCGCGTATTTTTCCGAGACGAACGCAATGGCGTATCCCGTTTCCCTTAGTTCTTTGATTTGAAATTGATTATACTTTAATTTGTGAATTTCACAGTTATAGAATTCGCGGGGTGTTACAGGGCATGTCGCTTAACTCTTGTGGTCTTTACTAGTTGAGGGAGAGGCCTAGGTGGGGCCATAGCCACCGTGAAAACAGACCCTAGGAATATCTGCAGAGGCTCTTAAGACGGACCTGTACACGTATGAAAAATCTCCCGACCGAGTATCGTGTTTCTTGCATCGCCCTGCCATGAAACTCGATGCACTTTAGAGGACGTGCGATTGAGGCATCGAGCTACAATTGAAGATACATATGGTGAACAGTCTAGATACATGCATGTCGGCTCTGGGTGGTGTATCGTAGACTTGAGGGCATTACTTTAGTATGAATTCTGATTCGAGCAAAGGTGGCAGTCCGTACGTTTGCGTAGCCTAGTAATGACGGATATATGCTGAACGTAACATTGTTATATAGAGATCCGTACGTCACTACAACATAGGATGAGGGACTGCGTATATTTCAATAGTGTTACGGTGGAGACCGTGCGAGTGGGTACCATGAGGTATACCTTAATATTGTGGTTAGCTACATATATACTATATTTGGTTAATCCACTGGGAAGTAAATGGGTACGACGTGTGTGTAAGCCTTGAGTACTGATAACCCAAGTAAGCTAGTAAATAAGATAATATGATTGAATGGTATATGTAGGATTATTCAAAGTGTATAGTTTAAATGCAGTCACCAGAACTTGTATTCTGGCCCCCTCCACATAACATACTCGCAGGTTAGATTTGTGGCAGAGACATGATAGCTTTGGATATTGGTTAGGCTGTATTAATAATACGGTAAGGCTATATTTTGATTATACTATAGTTTGTCCATTCCGCTGTGAGATATTTTCTAAGCTCTGACATATTTTACGTCTCTATCTTTTCTGCAGGATACCAGAGCAAACCAATCCGAGTTTCGATGGATTGGAATTTTGAAAAAAAATCGGTCTGTCAAAATTCAGGTTGTCACATCTAGTATCAGAGCTTAGGTCTATAATTTCTATATAAATAGTGAGTGAACGTATTTTTATTCTTTTAAAATATAAATATTATATATATATATATATATCTTGATCCATAGAGAAACCCATTAAACATAAAGAGTATAATATGGTAAGAAATGAGATGTTTATTTTGTACACTAAAGGAATGAATATAGAAATCTGAGACCCTTAGGTAATTTGGGTGGAGAGTGTACAATGTACTTTGTATGGAAGGAAAGTGAATCCTGTATGATTAGTACTTTGGGTTAGTGGGGTTGAAAACCTTATAAATTGGAAAAAGTTGAAAAGAGAAAAACGGATTAGGAATATATGTAGTTGAGAGAATTGACCTTGGGAAGTGTCTAGGAAAGCCTAGAAGAATTGGAAACCCGCTTCGAGTCTAACCTTGTTAACTTTTAAGAACTTGAGATTATAAAAGTTTTGGGAAAATGGTTTATGGTGTTTTCAAGTTTTAATCTTAAAAGTTATAGTTTTAAAATATGTAAAGAAGTGCATATTGAGTTTTAAAGTAAAATTCTCTTAGTAAAAGGGTGCATATTATAGAGCATGTATAGCTCGCTAGTTTTCTTATTATATTCCATACAAGAGGTTTTAATCAAGGAAGTTTTGAAGTTTCTATTCTTTTAACAATTATTTTTGATAAATTGTTTAAAAGAGAATTTTTTTGGGTGGACAAAATAAGTTGTAGAAAATAAGAATAGAGTGGATGTTGGCACCTTGTAGTAGGAGACTGAACTGACCTTATAGGTAAGAACAAGTCATA
Source organism: Allium sativum (assembly GCA_030737875.1). NCBI lineage: Eukaryota > Viridiplantae > Streptophyta > Magnoliopsida > Asparagales > Amaryllidaceae > Allium > Allium sativum. The sequence continues at coordinate 655,673,525 of CM060923.1, read as the reverse complement.
AACCCGCTTGAGAAAATAGTTGTCCGTATCTACTCCAGTTTTGTGATTTGAAAAAAAAATTGATGATTTTTTTTTAAAAAAAGATGACATGTTTTTATGGTTTGGAAAAAGAAGTTTTCATGAGGAAAATTAAGTTTTGAAACTTTTAATTTTTAGAAGGAAATTTAACTGAAAAAGAGCCAAACCATGTTTAAAAAAAAGTATGGAGTAGGTAAGGATTAGAGCCTAGGAAAGACGGGAGAATTTTTGAAGCTATGGAGTAAATAACAAGAATTATCTTGATAAAAAAAATCCAAGATAAGATGAAAAAGAAAAGCTACAACAAATAAAATTTTCTTATGTGGGTTGTGCTTGGATAGGAAAATAGGAAATCTTTATAAATAGTTTCATTAAATCCAAGTACGGTTGGAAAAAGGTATACAAAAGAAAAACAAAAGGTGTGAAACTTTCCATTTTCCACCTTTTTGTAACATAAGAAATCGAATTTAGGGAATTAGATTTTTCTGAAATTCGAAAAATAAAGTTGGTTCGTAGGATTATGGATGCAACAGTTGGATGAACTACGCTTTTACTCAGTAAAAATGTGGGAAAATTTGGATGAAAATATCTTTTGATTTTCATAATATTGCATTCATATAGAACTGCAAGTATATTTAGGATGTGAGCATCATATTTTAGAAGGATTTTTGAAAATTTGAATACACATAGGAGGTACCGCTTAGGTTATTATGTTGTATTTCACTTTGTACAAGTGCACAATGTTTGCAAAAATTGGATGCACACATGATGTATGTATATCATGCGAGGGGTTAATTGATTTTCCCTTATCAAATTTCAAGGATGAAATTTCCTAAGGGTAAGAGAATGTAACACCCCACATTTTATGACAATAAAATAAAATATGATAATATAATTGCATGTAATAAGTTCATACATTGAAATGAATAAAACATTAATAAATTACATGCAATAAGAAGAAACGCAATGCAATTAAAATGCATATTTAAAAAAAATTGAAGAGCTTCAAGAATTTGATCATGGGATTAGCGTCATTGCGTTCGTGGTGATTTTCTGGTCAATTTAGACCTATGGATTGCAGAAAACTGAGTTAAGGTGTAAGAGATACATTCAAATGAAGCAGCAAAACATGAGAATAAGGTAAAAGAAGGAGAACAATGACTACCATTGTTTCTAAATTTATTAACAAAAGGCATTATAGCTCAGTTGGTTAAGGTATAGGATTTGCAACATAGACGTCGGGGGTTCGAACCTCAACGACGATATAATTTTTATTTTTGTTTTAGAGAGGGCCAACTGAGCATACAAATATATGTAAGTATACAAATTCAAAATTTGAAAAGATAAGAATGTACATATAAGGAAATAAAGAAAATATATGTATATATATATATATATGAGAATATATATATATATATATATATATATAGAAATATATGTATACAAGAGATAAAATTCAAGATAAGGCTGCAGTCAATGAAATATAGCAAGAATCAAATAACGGTGCAACACTGTTTGAATTTTGAAAACAAAACAAAAATTGTGCGTATATATATATTTATGTATACGCGTAAAATGGTCGTTATAAGAATTGTATACGCATAAGAAGATTACATGTGAATATAAAAGTTAAATAAATTCAAACATTCAAAAACAAATTTCTGCGTCAAAATAGCTTGCGGGACCCAATGTTGACTCAGCACTGCGTGTACGATAAGATCCGGCTAGATTCATCTGCGAACCTGGACTATTTTCTTAACTGGGTTCAATGCTGACTCAGCGCTGCGTGTACGATAAGGTCTTGAGAACCTATAAATAAGACCTTAGACCTAACCCTAAAACCTCATAATTTGACGGTTACGCTAGAGCTCTGCCATTACTCTCTCTCCCTCTTCTCAAATCTATTCTGAAAATTAAAATATTAGCCTAGGAAAATTATGAATCCAGTTTTGAAAGAGAGAATTGACAGTAATAAAAAGATTATCTAGAATCATGAAAGCAATGTAAATTTTTAGGATCCAGTCCATTCTAATTCTTACTCTTCCTTTCCCCATCTCTTTTAATGAAAATAATAAATCCATGGTTGTTAGGTTGTGCATCGGATTAAAGGGAAAAACCATAGATGTTAAAACTGGTTCAGATCTAGTATTTGGAAAACTTACGAGGTAAGTGGATTTAAGCCATATTATTTTAGATAATGGTATATTACCGTTTAGCATACACCATTATGACAAATTAGAATATAACATGTTAAGATGCCTAAACATATGCTAATAATGATATATGACATGAGGGAATGATTAGCATGATATAATGTCAAATTGTTAGTATGAATCAGTTGAAATGTTGGAATGTTTACACGTTATAATATTAATATGAACATGTTGGAAAAATTCATATATTGAATTAATTGAAGTGCTAAAAAGTTTACATGTTATGAACTTGTTAGAATATGGGTATCAACTATGACTGTTCTTGTTACATGTTAATTTGTCCCAAATGTATACGTGAAATAATTGAGTAAGTATATGATTATATGGATTCATGTTAACATAGAACTGAATTGGGACATTGGCCAAATTATGTTTGAAGATCTTAAATTAGGCTAGTAAATATGACTTAAAAAAAGGGGCATGAAAACCTATAATGAAATAGGAATAGTTATTAGAGAATAAACAGGCCTAAAATTACAGTAATTAGAAAGTGTAACCGTGCTTAGACACGAGGTTAGATTACACTTATGGTAGAAGTCTGCTCGGAAACTCCCAGCATATCCAATAACCACAAGTAGCGAATCTAATGTGAGGGGTCTAAGTGCATAAACATGAAATGTGTCAAGACACGAGGTTAAGTCCAACTTGTGGAAGAAGCCTGCTCGGACCGGCCCGACATATCCAGCATCTACAGGTTGTAAGCTTAATGTGAAAGGTCTGGTGCATGTATATGTGTGTGTATATATATATATATAAATAGTCGGACTGATAAACAATATTAATTGAAATTAATGGTAATAAATGGAATTGAATGAAAGAAAGATATGACGGTAAATGATTTGGTTTAAAAGGGGAATGATAATAACCTATTATAAATAAATAACATTATTGAAAATGTTGTATAATAGGTAGACTTGTCCTAGGGACAAGTGAATATTATAACTTAGGTTATAATAAACTAGTAAGGGAATAGGATAACCGGTGCATTGAGTTAAGGGACACTTAATTGTAAATTAAGTAATCAGTGAAAGGGAAAACCTGAAACCAGTTAAGAAAAGGGAGAAATATATCATACTTAATTATAAATTAAGTAATCCGTTAACTTGGAGGTCTGAAACCCGCTGATAAGAATAACATGTTCAGACTTGTCCTAGGGACAAAGGGAAATTATAACATAGGTTATAATAAATGGGTAGAGAAACTTATTAATGGGCCTTAGTTAATAGAACTAAGTTGATAAGTAAACAACGATAAGTTGTATCGACGATGTAAAGTGGAATTATGATTAAATGAGAAAGGATGAGGAAATCTTATGAAATGAAATAAGTTATATTTAATCATAAATGGTAAGTGACATGTTAATTGGAAAACATGTGAATTGAGATATACTTAATTGCATATCAAGCAAAACATGTTAGTGTAATAATGAAATCAAACAAGAATATAAAAAAGATTGTGGATTACAGACCTTGGGCCACAATCTGGAGGATAACATGTTGTGGGCTTATTAATAAATTTAAATGGGTTAAGTGAATTAATAAGCAAAAGGAACTTGGTAATTGATAAAGAATTCAATGTGAATGGGAATAACCAAGTTAAAAGAAAATCTGGTAAGGAAAAGCAAGCGCATAAAAGAATGTTTAGAAATTGGGTCTAATAACATATTATAGTGAGGCGCTTGGACCAGTCCGTACGTTTCAGGGTGAATAGCCCAACGGGGTAGATCATCAAGGTGTTATAAGGCACGAGGGGAGCACACATTCATCTGATTGTTCTGATGGCTCTAAAGGAATGGAAGGGAAGCATGCGGCTTCCTGAGGTATGTAAGGTGGGCTTTCAAAGTCTCCTTCTAACTAAATTCCATGTTGGGAGGTCGGGACTCTTTTTCTTCTCTAGTTGGCATTCGGGGCAAGGAAAAAAGAAAATTTCCTTTTTTTGTTGGACTCGTTAAAAGATATATTCTGGAATCTCATTAATAGCATTTAACCAACCGGGTAACCATATGCTTCGACCTGCATTAAATGTTGGTCCAGTTGTTGAAGATAAGAGAACATCAAATCCTTAGTAGTCCTTTGTGCGGTGACAGATGTCTTAGGCTGTGCTCATAGAGGTTGGGTCTGCGCGTAACTGCTAGATGGATGGGTCTTGACTGCAGAAGTAACTATGCAGTCAGAATGCTATGACACGGTGAAACCAGGGTGATTCGGCGGTTGCCTCAACGGGGAGGCGGAGGGTCACGACCAATAAGGATAGTAGATCGTCGGATACCTGTCATCGACACCTAGTGGGATGCGAAAAAACTAGAGCTAAACCCAAGGTACCATTCACCCTTCACTATCGGGGTAAGGGGTTGAGGGGAGACGCCAAATGGATATCTAGATTGTTTGTTATTAGGGGCATGTCGTTTAGCTCTTGTAGTCTTTACTAGTTGAGGGAGGGGCCTAGGTGGGGCCAGAGCCACCGTGAAAACAGACCCTAGGAATATATGTAGAGGCTCTTAAGACGGACCTGTACAGATATGGAAAAGCTCCCGACCAAGTTTCGTGTGTCTTGCATCGCCCTGCCATGGAACTCAGTGCACATTAGAGGACGTGCGATTGAGGCATCGAGCTACAATTGAAGATACGTATGGTGAACAGTCTATATACATGCATGTCGGCTCTGAGTGGTGTATCGTAGACTTGAGGGCATTACTCCGTTATGAATTCTGATTCGAGCAAAGGTGACAGTCCGTACGTTTGCGTAGCATTGTAATGATGGATATATGCGGAACGTAACATTGTTATATAGAGATCTGTACGTCACTACAGCGTAGGATGAGGGACTGCGTATATTTCGATAGCGTTATGGCAGAGACCGTGCGAGTGGGGTACCATGGGGTGTACCTTAATATTGGCGGTAGCTACATGTACTATATTAGGTTAATCCACTGGTATGTAAATGGGTATGACGTGTGTGTAAGCCTTGAGTGCTGATAAACCAAGTAACCTAATAAATAAGATAATATGATTGAACGATATATGTAGGATTATCCAAAGTGTATAAATTAAATCTAGTCACCAGAACTTGTGTTCTGACCTCCTCCTCGTAACATACTCGCAGGTTATATTTGTAGCAGAGACATTATAGCTTTGGATACTGGTTAGGAAGTATTAATAATACGGCAAGGCTATGTTTTGATTATGCAATATTTTGTCCATTCCGCTGTAATATATTTTCTGAGTTCTAACATATTTTATGTCTGTCTTTTCTGCAGGATACCAGAGCAAACCAATCTGAGTTTCGATGGACTGGAATTTTGAAAAAAAAAATCAGTCTGTTGAAATTCGGTTTGTCACATCTCCTTTTTTCGAAGCTTGGGATCTAGTTAGGACTAACAATTCTTTTCTTGTTTCGGGCTCTTCATGCTCGATACTGGGTCTTTCTTAGTATCCTTGTAACAAACTCGACTTTTTGACTCTCGAGAATCAACACTAATACATCCTCTGTACTCATGTATCTCAAATCAAGTGTTAGAAAGTCTGATAGTTTGGGGGAAAAGAAAGGAGATAGAATAATAGAAGAAAGAAGATGCAAAACAGAATCTCACAACGGAACGAATAATCTATAATAACAACAGTGCTCTTTTACAAAAAAAGGGAAAACTTTGAAATATACATACATTAATCAAAGTACACAATGAATCAAGCTGAACATTTATAACAACCTATCCTTACAATTGTTGATAAATACAATAACATACAAAAAGGAATAAATTAAAGAATACGAGTATATGTATCGTCACCAACTCCTCTTATGAAGCTCCAAAGCAATCCAAATCCGATCTGTAAACATACTCGGATACTCGGTCTGACCTGAGCATTATCGCAAAATAACACCCGGATTGGGCTAGCAACCGCGTGAGGTAACTCAACATTAAAGTAACACATATCAATACAGTCTGAAGCCGTACGCATGTTTGTAACGGTTATCCCCTCAATAACATCCAACCATTTATTAGGAGAAGTATAATCATATAATAGATAATGTCTAGGGTGTAGAATATAAATAAATTCACATAGAAGGAATGGTTACATTCGATAACTATTAAGTGTACAAACAAAACCGATAAGGCACGTTCGCATATTGGATTTTCCACGGAGATCTCTCCGAATCAAGCCGGATCCGAACTCCATGCACAAGGATCATAAACCACCTTCCAAGCGTCGTATATCTCTAGATAAAATATACTGTAAGGTAAACATGACTGGCTTGCGCACGAAAACACCGGTGTGCACCACGTGGAACCAAATATACCTAACTCCCCGCGCGCAACATCTTTAAGCATACTCAAGATACGAAGTCAATATATCCTGTCATGGGTTAGCAAAAACCCAGGTCACACATCCTACTGTGTCTTTAGCCAAATCCGGTGTCAAGGTTTCGTTCGACGTCTTTCACACGAGTCTTCATCACTCAAACAGAACACGAATTCCCAGATGGAATCCCACAGCTCAATAGATATTGGAATCACATGTAGATTCCTTCACCGATCTCGGAATCACACATGGATTCCAATACATCACTAGATCTTGGAATCACACATAGATTCCTTCATAGATATTGGAATCACTATATGTGCTTGAGCATCTCAACAAATCTCGAATCCCCATATAGACTTCACTTCACAACCGTTTCCAAAACATAGAACCCGTATATTAGTTTTGAAGTGGTTTTCGATAAGTCGAACACTTACCAATCCCGGTCCCCTCAAAACCAGTCACTAGATTTTAGGTCAAGTTCTATAGTTGATTAACCGACTACAGTAAACACTATAAAGAATTGTATATGGAAAACAGCCTCGCTTAATTTTCATAACAAACGAATAAACACTCAAGGCACTATCAAGGTCACGAAGCATTACAAACAGCCAAATCACTATCAAGTCACATAGCATGGTAATATTCAAAGCACGATTAACTCATATAAACGACTCCTAATCCCTTTCCCCATTTAATTAAACTTTAATTAATAAAAACCTCTTTTATTAGTAAAACTCCTTAATAAAACTTCATTTGTCAATAAGACTTCATTTATTAATCAATAACTCATACTCGATTAATATTTCTTTATATACTAACATATTTATTTAACTCATACATATACGAGGTGTATATGTATATATTCTACTAATTCACTATTCCTTTAGTCTTAATACTTAAAAAGGTATTAATATACTTATCCCTCCAGTATATGTATAATTATAATTCAATCTCAAGATTTCCTTTTTAACTTCAATATTTCAAAACGTATTCATATACTTATCCCTTCGGTATAAGTATAACCACAATTCATTTCTAAGATTTTTTAAAATATAATCAAAGAGGTTAAAACCATTCTTTAATAAAGAACCTCTTCTCTTTTATAAGTTAAACATCTTATTCAATATCTTTATCCAGAAGGATTCTTATACTTGTTTCTAAGTTTATTCGGTCTCATTAAACTATATAATTCAGTTTAACTATATTCAAAGGGTTTTAAAATAAGTGTTGCTAGAACACTGTTTACAACAAACCCAAAATTATTCCTTTATAATCATCTTGAAACGTTCGTTTAAAGATTCGATTATATTAAGTTTGATGATATAATCAGAGAGGGTTAAAAATGAATGTAGATAACATATGGTCACGACAAACCCAAAACCATATATTTATTCACATCTTTGAAATATTCTTTTAAAGATGTAAATATCGATAAATATTCGACAAGGTGAAATTCTAGTGATTTCTAAATCATTTATTATAATAGATGTGTTATAATCCAAAATTCATTTCCAAATCTTATAAAACAGACTTAATAGATTTCAAAATATATATAATAAAATAAGTTTAAAAATAGGTTTTTAAATAAAAGGGTAAAATGTATAAGTTAAAAACAGGTTTTAACTTAACAAAATAAAATGTGTATATAGTAAAGTAATTTAAAATAGGTTTTAAAGAAGAAGGATATAACGATTTCAAAAGCATGTTTTATATTTAAAACCATTTAATTCCAATTTCCCAACTACCGTTCCAATTCGTATAATTTTCCAATAAAGCCCAGTCATGCTAAGCACACCAAAAAGTGTGAAATAGACAAACTCAATATATTATATAAAATAATATATTCACTTCATCACAATTCCACATATAACAATGTTATATAATCAATAGGGTCCACAATCAGGTTTAACGCACAATCAATTCATATAACGACATATGAATATAAATACTGGAATAATCATACTGCCAACCACCAATAAAGCAATAAATCACCCAAACAATCAATTGTACATAAAATATGTAACTAAACAGTCAATACTATTATACGGTGCAAAAGTATAGAAATAAGCATGAGTTAAACTCACCATCCATTTCAAATGACGATTTCACGCTATTTTATCTAATTTCAAATAACTGTTTGAAATTAGATAAATTCCCAAACTCTTCAAAATGATTCCAATCCACTACGACATGTAGTATTTTCCGTTAAATCCAATGTACTTGTCCGTTCGTCATTCCGACTTGACACGAGCTAGATACGTCGATTACAAGTTAATACGTGATTTAAAAGAAAATTAACTTAATATAATTTGATTTAAGCCCACACCTCATGCAAAACACGTGCGACCTCCCCTGTGTTCTTCTTCCCCGTATGAAAAGCTGGAACCCACTTCCCTTTTCAACGTTGACCGAACTTTGACTCACCCTAGCCATTGCTTCGGTCACCGAACGCCAACTCTGACGCCACCACTAACCTCGCCAGCTAAATCTCCACCTGCCTCTGGCCTCTAAAACAATTTCGGTATCCCCAAATCGAATGCATACTGAAGCTCCAGAATTTGAAGTCCACTGTTGCGAATTGATTAGGCCACCGGAGCACCCACGATCGACGCCAACCTTCTTCTCCTGCTTCGCTGATCACAACGGCCTTCTCCTTCTGAATTCCTACGCCCTCTATGTAAACCGTGACCTGTAGCTTCCAAAAGTGGTGTTGCCACTATTGCAAATTGCCAGGGAGCATCGGAGTTCGTCCATCCACCGTCGAGCTAACCTTCGCACCACCCCGAACCCAGCTGCATCACCCAGTTGTCCTCCGGCATTCTCGTGTAAACCTGAAGTTGAACCCATCACTTGTCATCCGCTGTAGCAAAATTTAAGCCTCAGGAATGATGGTCACATATAGTATTTTGCGCGTACATGTAAAGCACTTGAGTCCCTGAGCCCAACTACTCCAACAACACTTGATTTCGATAAGTAAATTGATCAATTTAATTGCTTGAAGAATTATGAAGAGGCGCCGCTTTATTTCGTTATAGAGGATGAAGAAATTTTATTATGTCTTAAGAGTTTTTCAAGGGGTATTCATAGGATAAAAGGTTCAGATATTTTGCTGTATTAGGTATTTTTTTAGGATATTTTCATTATTATAATCATATATATTCATATCACGTGTTATAAGCTTATACGACTTCGTATCAAATCCAATTGTCATGAAATTTGACACTCCGCTATATTTTACAATTTTAGACTCAATAAAATTGATTTCGTTCAATTCTGAAATCATTTGCAAAACCACTATTTTTATGTGTTAATTAAATCGAGTTACTATTTAATCGATTTTCAAACAGTCTTATTCTTCAATAATAAACTATTATTATCATTCTCATTCAACAGAATTTTACAGAAGCTACAGAATCAATTTAATTTCATATTAAATTCTAGATTCATTTATTTAAGTAATTTCAACATTTAAATTACTATTTGACGATTTTGGTTATATTAAATAACTCATATATTCTGAATTTGTGTTATTTAACTTCTAATTTAATCACATTCATGTTTAAATAAATTAAATATTCTGATTTTGAAAATCCGGGTCATTACAATCCGACAGGGATTACTTGAGTTTCAGGTGATCCTCGGGAGCTAGCCGATTTGGCTAGTGAATCAGCTTGGGTGTTCTCCTCTCTGGGTATTTGATGTATTGAGAAATCAGCAAACAGGGGAAACATCTTTAATTTCCTTTTTACATATAGAGCCAAACGTGCATCCTTGGTTTGATAGGTTTGCTTTATCTGATTTACCATTAGTTGTGAATCACTAAAGATCTCTATTCGCGGTATCTTTAACTGTAGTGCTAGATTCAACCCTGCCATCGTTGACTCATATTCGGCCACATTGTTAGTAGCTGAGAACCCTAACTTCATCGCATAGTGAAAGCGATGCCCATCAGGGGTAATTATGAGGTAACCTGCCCCTGCTCCTTGTTCATTTGAAGCCCCATCTATAAATACTTGCCACTTAGCCTTTAAGTTGTTCTCCTTAGTTGATTGTTCTGCAATGAAGCTTGTGCACTAGTTCACAAAGTCTGCAAGAGCTTGTTCTTTGATTACTGCTTGAGGTTGAAATTCAATCTCATATTGGCTTAGTTCAATCCCTGTAATGACCTGGATTCTTATGGGTTTATTTTAAATATTTAATACGGATTTAAATATTGGGTGGATAATATAAATGGAATTTTGTATTAAGTTATCAGTTTAATAATCAATTTCGATTCAATATCGAATATATTAAATCGTCGTAATGCGAAAATATAATTCAGTTCGAGATTTAAAACTAAATTAAATACAGTTCAGACTTCTATTTGAATTCGAATAATAATATTTATTTATTATCGCAGAATTAAATTGTTTTGAATTTAATTTATCAATTTAAATTAATATCTGTTCCGGATGATCGAATTGGACTTCGTGACCTATCCCAGTGTGTCCGGAATGGTGGTTAAACCCTAGAATTGGCAGTTGTTGTGTTTAGAAAGGAGTTCGAACACACGAGGTATTTTAAATTAAATAAAGCCGATTTAAAACAAAATCTGTGGTTCCCTTACCTCCACCGATTTAAAAGACCCGTGCCTTCCTTGATAACCACAAAATAAAACACTCGTGCCTTTCTTGTTACCACACATCAAAAACAACTCGTTGGCCTTGTAGTATCCATTCTTTCACTCTATAAAATCGATCATAAGCTCGACCCAAAGGCTTAGAGGCGCTCGCGATAAGGGGGGGATCTGGACTTCGAGTAACAGCCGAATCTAGGGTTGACCGCTCACGCTTGGGGAAGGACGAAGTCGAAGCCGAGTTCGTCAGTGGACTCAGGAGGAGTGCTAGGGTTAGTTCGATAGGGGTTTGAGGGAAACTCGGTATTGGATGATGTTGCGTCACTGGCCAGCGAATGTCGATAGCTGCAGGTTGTTTTGTGTGTTTGGGATTTGGGGTTAACACGAAGAAGGCGCTCAAGTGGTTTTGCGAAGTTGGGTGGATAGGTGCCTGAAAGTGCTGCTGCGTTCACCTGAGGAGTGGAAGTGATGAAAAGGGGACTGCGTTGGTAGAGGTGACGAGCTAGAATAGTTGGGTTCTGGAGGTTCGGTTTTCAGGAAGTGAAGCACTGTTGTGCGAGCTACAGTAGCCGAGGACAGAAGCGACAAAGAAGGAATGGCAGTTTTGACTATAAAGTGTTTGGTGAAATGTCTAAGAGGGTTTTGGAGCCAAAACTTGGGGCCGATTTCAGTAGGAGGGGATCAGTGTTTGTGTAGTTCGCTTCGTACTTAGTCGAGGGAGAAAGGTATATATTTTTACCATAATTTAATTCACATGGAATAATTAATATTATTCATTTATTAAGAATAATTAAAATGGATAATAGTTAAACCGCTAGTTAAATAATGTTTGTATAATTTATAGGAGGTTCAAAATAAAAATATACAAATCTCGAGCTTGGAAAAGAGTTGTTGAAATTGTTTTGAAGTGGAAAGGAAAAGAAAACCATTAAGCTAGTTCATACAACATCAGATTAAAGCAAACGGGATTGTCATATGGAATTCGTGATGTTGTCACTTATGCAATGAAAATAAATTGGAAATACCATGATAAAAGCCCTGGTGAGTAAATCTCACTCACCTTTTATTTAGAATTATTTTTGTCAATTAAAAATAATAGTTTGTTGCTTGTTTGAATGCTTTCTGGTTGTTTGAAAAATATTAGTTATTTAGGATTGACTATTATAATATATATTGGTTTGGTGGTTGGATTGATTCCCGCAGTCTCGTTAGCGGATGCCCGCAGTTTCATAGCGGATGATTTCCCTATGCGCCCCACAAATATATATTAGTGGATGACCTTCATACCGCGATATCCTACCTCGAAGCAGGATGGGTATTACTATGTTGACTAACGTCTGTGGATGCAGGAAAACAGGTTGGAGGAATCCAACTGGATTCCTCAAAAATATATATTATCTGTTTGTTTATTTGTTTGCATATATACTGTCATATATGATGTGTTAGAAAACCTGAAATAAATAAATAATTGTTTGGTGTTTAAATATCACTGGGCCTAAGTGTTAACTTATAAAATACCCTGAAAGGGGTATTTGAGATTTAAAAAGGGAAATTCTATTTTTCTAAAATAGAATTTGAATTTTTAAATAGATTTGAAATATTAACTTGTTTTAAAAGAAATAAAACAAGTAGTTCCTTTATAAACGAAGTTTATAAATAGTTCTTTTATAAACGAAGATTATAAATGAAGTGAAAAGAATTATCATTGGATAATTCAGAAATAAAAATACAAGTGTGAAACTGAAAAGGGAAATCTATTTTCCAAAAGTAGAAATATCGATTTCAAAAGGAATTGAAATCGAGACTTGTTTAAAGAATGAATAAAGAAAGTTTGAAATAGAATTTGAATATAAGAAATTCAATTTGAATGGAAATGGAGTTTGAATATAGAAATTCAAATGGAATTCAAATATAGAATTTGAATATAGAAAATATAAAGGGATTCAAATATAGAATTTGAATATCGAAAGTGAAGTAGAATTGGAATATAGAAATTCAAAAAGGAATTTGAATATAGAAATTCAAGTGTTATTTAAATAAAGAAAATTCAAATGGAATTTGAATAAAAGGGATTGAAATGGAATTTGAATTCAAATATAATTGAAATTAAATTTGAATATAGGAAATTCAAATAGAATTGAATCGGAATTTGAATATAGAAGATCGAAATATAATTAAAACGAACTCGCCACAGCGCGACAATTCGTAAATTGGCGATTTGAACTTCAGTTGAGTATACGGAACTCAATTGAAGTCGGAATTCTTTGAAACAAGAATCGTCGGGACCGGTTGAATAATAATTTTCTAATGAAAGAGAAAAATATGGATTTCGTCGTATAGATTTTGAGTTATGTCAAAATCAATTTTTCAGAAAAACAGCGCCATAATCGTTTTAAAAACGATAACGGTCTATTTAAATAAATAAACGGGTTTTAAGGAAATAAAATCCGAATTAGCATTAGGAAAATCCAGACTGGAGATATAAAATAAATATAAACTCCAGTGAAGTAAGTAAAAATGATTTTTGAGACAAAAATCATATTTTAAATGGTTAAATAGAATTAACTAAATTAGAGAATAATTAGTTAAAGGAAATTTGAATCGAAATTGGGTTTTTGAATAAGTGAAAGAGATTGAGAATTTATATTCGAAATCGAATATATAACTCGAGTTGAAAATAGAATTAGATTTGATTCATGAGTAGATTAAAATATATTTGAATGTGATATGTTCAAATAAATTAGTGAAATAAGCAAAGAATTAATTAAAGAATTAATTAACGAATTGAGTTAAAACGATCAGGTATAGTTGAGATAAATTGGACAGGTATAGATATACAGGAGACAGGTATGGGATAAGGGTAATGAAGGTATATAAATAGAATGCTCGACAAAAAGGTATGTGTTTAATTCATATATGAGATTTTATGCGCTGTATTGGCAAGCCGCTTGGCTTTTTTTTTTCTTTTGGATTGGTGAGGGCCATGGGAGGCTATTTGAAATATCCCGATGCTCCCGGTACAAAGGAGGTTATGGAGAGTTTTTCCGGAAATTTAAGGAGTTAGAATATTTTTAAGATAATTTGATAGTTAGAAATCAACGTTTCGATATATATAGAAGTCGATAAGGAACGAACTTAAAAATAGAATAGTAAAATCAAAAAGGAAGACTAGGAATAAAATCTCGTAAGAATAGAAAGAGAAAGTGTATACGTGTTTAAAAGTGAATAAGTAATTGTATGGTATTCATTATTCGAGTAAGTAGTCATATCTGTTTTGACGTTATAAATGCTATTCAGTCAAGGTCTGAGAGGTCGTTATACCCCAACTTGATTGATTTCATTATTAACAAATAAATAGTAAGATTTCAGGCTTGAACATCAATGTTGGATAAGAGTTAGTTGAATATAGTATTTGGGTTTTCGTAACGATGTTTTTACACAACATCCATTTTAATCCAAATAAGTGTAAACTTGGAAATAGAATAATAAATATTTCCTAAGTATGGAAATAAACGAGATCAGGAAAGAGATAAGAAATTGGAATATTTTCCAATTATAAATAGTATATATTTTCTAAGTTTGGAAAATCAAGGAAGGCGATATCGGAAGTGTTTTCCAAATAGCGAAAAAGTCCAGTATGGTTATTGAAAATATTTGGTTAACAAATACTGATAAAGAAATGGAGAAGTGATTTAATTAATGGAATATTAATTAAGGGCTCAGTGATTGTTTAATAATTGGATGAACACTTGTTTTCTTCGACAGTTAAATCATCGACTATCGAAACACTTGTTTTTATTCGATAGTTAAATCACAGATTATCGAAGTTTTGGCCCTCGTTGTCAATATGGAGAGACCGGTTGGATTATTATCCAAAGAACCACTCGCATAAGCGTTGCGAATCATATATGCCAAAGATAATTGAAGACAGAGTAAAGTGCAAGGACTGTTGTATAAATCTTAGATAACAGTGCCTAAGATGGATATACTGAATAGTTCCTTCGGTTCATCCTGTTCCTGGATGACTTGTATGGATGAATGTCTGACAGCGTATTTCAAAAAAGGTTACGTACATTGATTTCATCAACCGTACCAAGAGTGGAAGCGGAGAAGGAAACTTCTTTAGCTAACACGTAATGTACTGTTGTAGACGTCAATTAGTGATTTTCGATGGATCTGACAATGTGGCATTCGAAGTGAATTTGATGTGATGATAAAGCGTAACCTCAAGCCTCATCAACCGATAAATGACAGAAATCGGGCGGGCAGGCAGCATGGCTATGTAGGTTGCACCTATTAGGGTGTATAATCACCTGATCTAGAGTTTCATTTACTTCTAAAAATCTATCGTTGATGCTGTCCCATTCGGGAAACGGTTGCTGATCCCAACCGTTGGTGATATACATTCGATACTCAAGCGAAATGAGTGGTCGGTCATAGTTGGAAATCCATTACCCGATACGTGCTTGCGGTTTTGATTGTATATTATATATGTGGAACGTGAGATGCAAACGTTCCACTAGATTGGTATTTACTTGATTTAGACATTATTATAATATCAAAAGAGTTTTGATATAAAGATTATCGTTCCTTTCAAAGGGATTTTGAAAGTTAAATCAAGTGTTTGGATTCTCATAAGGGAAATACCCGTTCCGTTTTATACGGCGTGGTCTTATGAGATATCATTTAGTTTCTGAAACTGTTATAAACTGTTTACTCATACCAGTCCCATGACTGACGCGGAGTTTAATTTGTTTTGTTCTACCTAAACTCTTGGGTGCCTAAATTTGTACGGGCAGTCAAGTAGTTCAGGATTTTACAGATCTATCTAAAGGAGCTTGGAGCAGGAGGCTTCAACGGTAGTTATATAAAGTTTTGTTCCGCTGTGTTGTAAGTGTTGTACTCTGATAAGTGTATGTTATACAGTTGAAATTTTGTATCTCAAAGGTTATGATATATTATATTTTGTTCCGTTGCGATGTGAGATTATGTGTTGTTATTTCTATTCTTCTATCTTTTTCTTCTAAAAAAAATGATTCGTATTTTCGTGATATTTGGGTTGGACGTATGATGTATATAGTCAACTCGGATATTGCGGACTTTGCGGGTCGTTACAATCCCCCTTTTACTTACCTTCCTGAGGTTTCTTGTAACGTCCCACATTTTTACGGTATAATAATTAATTTATTTAATTATTTAAATAGTGTTTTAGATATTTATATGGTTGTTTAATTAAATAATATTGAACATTTAATTAATATAAATAATAGAATAATATATTTAATTCCGAAGTAGTCGGAAATAGCTGAATTCACAATATTGTGTGAAGTGGATTATTTATAAGATATAATTCAGTTTAGAATCAAATTATAATAAGGAATATTTTTAATGAACGATGGTTGAATGTATTAATTATAATATAATTTGAATCGAGCTCGTAATGGCGCAGTAGTTCGTAATATTGAATTTTGAACTTTAACTGAATATACAGGATCCGTTTTATATCGGATTTCTGTGAAACAAGAAATATTCTAATCTATTAAACGATGATTTTCTAGTGGAAGAGAAAAATCGAGATTTCGTCATGTTGATTGTGAGTTATGTCCAAATCAAATTTTAAAATAGTCACTATGGAATTCGTTTATAAATTATAACGATTTATTTATATTATAAAAGGATTTTAATATAAATTGAATATCAATATAACTTGTAATTTTGAAATATCAAGTTATAAATCCAGATATGACTATTTCAGAGCTATATGATATTCTATGTGAATAAATATGCGATAATATTAATTTATTAATATTAAATAAAATTATTTTTAAATTTATATATTTATATATTTAAGTAGGTCTATTTAGACTTTAGAAAATAGCCATTTTTGCAAACGACCTCCGTTTTCAACGAAACTAATTTTTTTCGATTCGAAATATTATTAGATTTCAATTTACGTGATTTTTGGAGTCAGTATGTGGCCGTACGAGATTTTAATGTGAAAACAGCCAATAATTGGCTTTAAAAATAAGCTATGTGTGCAAACGGACTCGGAATTTGACGAAACAAGTTTCGTTGGGTCCGTAATGTCAAACTGCATTTGTATGTCCATTTTCATCGAATTTGGATGTTGTATGTGATCATAGTAATTTTTAAACGATAAATTGAGTTGAAAATCAAATATAAATGAATAAAAAAATTATATGAAGCTTGTAATAGAAGTTAGCCTAGCCTCAATAAATACCTTCACTTACCCTTAAACCTAATTCTTTAGTTCTCTGGTCAACAAACTTTTGGCCGCTATTCTCTTCTTTCAAGCGTGAGAAGCTAAGTGTTTGGAAAATCAAAACAAAGGGAAATAAAATCTATAAATCCCAAAATAAATATATATGTGATCGTTGCAAGTTTCTCTTCAACCTTATGTATCCTTTGATTGGTTCAAAGTCCTTTTAGTTCGTTGATGATTTTTTACAGCGAGGTTATTAGTGTTCTAGGGTTTAGATTCTAGTGTGATGGAGTCGGTTTTTGAAGAGTTAGAGTTTATATTAGAATTCGTAGTGGAGAATTGAAAGTGTTGGTGGATTTTTGAAGGATTTCGTGTTGAATGGTCATGCGATATACAGTTGATGCCGAAGTCGCATATCATTGGGTGGAGCCGAGTTATACAAAATGGGTATGAGGTTGACGCGAAGGAGAAGAGAAGGATTTTGGGGGTGGTCTCGTTGAAATCCGTGAAGAAGAGGAGGTGATTGGGTAGTAGGAAGTTGAGGTAATGTTTTTTGAAAGCTCTAGTTTGCCATTGGTGAACGGGGAAGAAGGTAGGTTGAGCGGGCCTAAGTATTTAAAAATGGTGATGGGCCTTATTTCAAAGGTTGAGCCCAATTTGAATAAATAGTTGGTTTATTTTAAATTTAAATTAGCATATAAACTTTGAAAATGCATAACTCTCTCGTATGATATCAGAATTCAGTAAAACAAGATCCATTGGGATCGCATGGACGGCGCTGCACAATGGAACTGTTTCGGAGTGAATTGGAGCACGTTACAATTTATAGAGAAATAAATTGCCTGATTTAAATCGAATCGATGATCGCTTATCATTATTTAACGATAACCGATCAATGTGAGTAAATCTCACTAACTCTGCACAATTTATATGTTTATAACGTATTTTTAGAATTGATAAATGATGATTGTTTGTTGTGTGTTGATTGTTTGGATGAACTGCTATTTAATTGGTTGAAAATATAGATATAGTTATATATGTGTGTATGTGTGTGTGTATATATGGCGTTAATTAAATATTGATTCTGTTGATCAGAATATTTCACGTTGAAATGAAACTGATGTTTATTATATTGTTTAACATTTGTGGATGCTGGGAAACATGTTGGAGGGATCCAACTGGATTCCTCAATATTTATAATGCTGTTTGTTTTCATGTATTGTGATATATGATGTGATATATAATTCGTGATTGATTATGATGACACTGGTCTTTTTTATTGGAATACCATAAGTGATACTGGAATGTATAAAGGAAATTTTCAAAGTATATATTGAAATAAATAGAATTAGAGAAGGAATTATTTCGGAAATAAGTTGAATATAAAAGGAATTATTTGGGAAATAAATAGAATTATAAAAAGAATTATTTGGAAAATAAATAAAATTATTAAAGGAATTATTTGGAGAAATAAATAGGATGGAAAAAGGAAATGGCGAGATATAAAAAGAACTATGAAATGGATTTATAGTATATATTAAACAGAATCTGTTTTAATAGATAAATTGAGAAGATTAATTTATTAATAATGTTTTATAAATTTAATAAAATATTTATTATTTGATAAATGGAAAATATAAGTCTGAAGTTATATAGAGAAGTAAAATCGGTTTCAACACCGATATTTGAAGTCGATTGTGAACGTAGCAGTTGTAAAGGGAATTATAAATAAGATTTAACTGTTAGAAGTTAAAAGGAGATTTCGTACGAAAAATTCTATAAATAGAAGTATAAATAGAATTTGGGGATGGAATTTTATTTTTAAATGCGAAATCAAACTGAATTGATTATATATAAAAAAATGTTATTCACGTTCGATGTGTAAAATGGATTTAATTAATAATTTTCAAGTAAAAACATTTATAATGGAAATTAGGCTTTGAATTAGGAATTCAAATGGGAATTTGATTTAGATAGGAAATTGGGTACAAATAAAATTGTGGATTCTATTTCAGGAAAAATAGATTAGTTGTGGAGTTATAAAATGACTTGATAATTGGAGTTTAAACCTGTATTAGTATTTAAATTATGAAATCAAGTTTTGATTTGATAAAACGAGTCCAGTTTTCAAAAAAGGAATAATAATCATGTTTCAAAGTGAATAATGATTTAAAAGAAAATGTTTTGCACGATTTAAAACAGTTATAAAAGGGAATTGGTAATTGTTGGGAAGTACTAAATTCAAAAAAATGAATTTAGAAATTCAGTTGACCTGAAAGGGTAAAATATGCTGGAGTTCGTAACGTAAATCGAATGTAGTTTATTCGTAAAAGCGAGTTAATCGAATATAAGTTATTCGAAGAGTGTTAATCGAATATAAGTTATTCGAAGAGAGTTAATCGAATATAAGTTATTCAAAGGGAGTTAATCGAATATAAGTTATTCGAAGAGAGTTAATCCAATATAAGTTATTCGAAGAGAGTAAATTGAATATAAGTTATTCGAAGAGAGTTAATCGAATATAAGTTATTCGAAGAGAGTAAATCGAATATAAGTTATCGAAGAGAGTTAATTGAATATAAGTTATTCGAGGAGAGTTAATCGAATATAAGTTATTCGAAGAGAGTAAATCGAACAGGGACTATTCGAAAGAGGGTTATACGTTGAAATTCGATTATATCGAATTCGGGAAAGATCTATTTACTTTCGATTTTTAATCAAGATTTAATTATTTAATTATTTTTTTATTTTATTTATTCAAATTAATAAATAGAAGTTATATTTAAGTTTTTATATTTCGGAAGCATGGAATTATAACATTATTGTTATAATCGAATGATTTCTGTAAAAGAAGTGGATTTGTAAATAGAATCTGAGAGTTACGTAAGGAAGTTTGTTAAAGATTTCATAGGTGAACTTTGTCTATTTCGAGGTTAAAAATGTTGTTCAGTTAAGGTTTGAGAGGTAGTTATACCCCAACTTGATTGATTTCATTTTTAACTAAAGAATGGTTAAGGTTTGATGGTGAAGGTTGGTTAACTGAATTTAGTTAATGTGTGTAATAGTTTGAGTTGGCACAGCGATGTCTATTTAGAAACTGTTTAAATCAAATGAAGGAGTTTTGGAAATGTTTTCCAAATAAGAAATCAGAAATGTTTTCTAATATAGAAAATAAGAAATGAGAGTAAATATGGAATTGTTTTCCAATGTTATACCGTATAGTTTCTAAATGTAGAAGCTGTGTGTGTGTATATGCGACTGTTTTTCCCGTTGGTTAAAAAGAAATATTTTCTGGAACATAGAAAATAGATAGTTATAATAGATGGAAACGCTTTTCCGAGAAATGCAAGTGGTTAAACTGGTTTTAAGAAATATATGGAAAAACAGGAAAATAGGGAAATGAATAAATTAATGATAGATTAATTTAAAAGGGAAAAATGTTGATTGATGATTGGTCGATAAAATTTCCATTTGGAAATAAGAACGTGGTGTGTATGGATGTTTTCCTTTGATAGTTAAATAACCGACTATCAAAGTTTATACTATTTTTCCATTGTCAATACGGAGAGAGCAGAATCAAATTTATTATCTGAAAGCCACTCCATATGGGCATTAGCGTTGCGAATCAAATATGATGAAGATAATTGAAGACGGAGTTTATGCAAGGGTTGTTCTGGCAAATCCTAGGTAGAAATTTCCTAAGATGGGTTTACAGTATAATGCCTTCGGTTTGTCCAATCCCAGGACAACCTGTACGGAAGAATCTCTGACAGAGTATATTTAATAGATCGCGTAAGTTGATCTCTTCAAATGTATTTACGTTTGGTGGCGGAGGAATTCGTCTCTCTTAGCTGTATACCCATGGTATTTTTTGAGAAATCAATTCGTGATTTGGCGGGTATGACGATGTGACATTAAAAGTAAATAAAAGTGCGATCTATACGTTATGGCCTCTAGCCTCACCACAGGGAAATGGTATAAAAATCGGGTAGGTCGCATGGCTAATGGGTTAGCTGCCACTTATGGTGTATTGTCACCCGATCTAGAGAAATTCCATTTACTTTTATAATCTATTTCGATGTTGTCCCTTTTGGGAAACGGTTGCTGATCCTAACCGTTGGTGATAATACATTCGGTTCACTCGAGCGAAATGAGTGACTGGTCATGTTTAGCCTGAGTTACGAGATGTTCTTGTTGGACCCGGTGTATTCCTCTCTAGAGATGCACTGTCGGAAGGTGGTCCCATACCTTGCCAGTTGGAATTCATTACCCAATAAGCGCCCACAGTTTTTAATTATATATTATGTATGTGGAACATGAGATGAAAGCGTTCTGCTAGATGATTATTTTGTTGTGACTGATAGTCACTATTATAATATCAAAATAGTTTTGATATAAAGATTATCATTTATTGCAAAAGGATTTTGAATGTTGAATCAAGTGTTTTGGATTCTCATAAGGGAAAAATCCGTTCCGTGTTATATGGCATGGTCTTATGTGATATCGTTTATTTTCTCAAACTGGTTTAAATTGTTTACTCACACCAGTCCCATGACTGACTCAGAATTTATTTTGTTTTGTTTTATCCTAAACTCTTGGGTGCACAATTTGTACGGGAAATCAAGTAGTCATGATTTACATATATACTTGGATAGCTGGAGCAGGAAGTTTCATGATTATATGTCTATTGTTATTCCCGCTGTGATGTAAGTGTTGTACTCCGAAAATGGTATTATATACATATACTGGTTTTGTTTCAAAGTTATGTTATATAATTTATTTATTCATTCCGCTATGAGATTCGTGTTACTCTGATTCTGTTGTGATGTTCTTCTTCTTCTTTTATTCTAATTTTTTATCTTATATATTATCACCCTTTAACTTCTTTCATTAGTGATCTGGAATGTTCGATGCCTGAATAATTGACATGAGTTTTATGTTGATTTTATGGATCGAAAACCCCAGTTCGTTACAGTGGTATCAGAGCTGAAGGTTAAGTAATTACCTTGGCTCTGTGGCGTAACTCGATAGAGATAGGGTTAGTAATACTCTAGATTGAGTTTGAGTGTATATATACGAGTGAACATATTTGTAGATTTCATTAAAAAAAATTATATTATGGAGATTTATTGGTAGATTTGTTTATGAGTTCTGGTCAATCAACTTGATCCACTGTATCGGTAAGGGTTTCTAAACACTCGAGTATGATGAACTGATACAGTATGTTTTGAAAGAGGGTAAACGAAATAATTTTACCCAAAATATATTTTGATATATATATATATATATTAGAAATATTATAGTATTGGATGTGTCAGTTGTTGTTATGATCGAGTAAGATTATAATTGACATGGTTATATATACATAACCAAATAAAATTCATATAAGTGTTATGAAATGAATTACATTTGAATTTAAATCATAATTGAAATTAAAACTCTGAAATTGGAGATGTATTTGTAAATGGATTTGGACTAAATGTATGAGAATTTTAAAATCCTGGGAGATTTTAAATTATTTTACAAGCATTGTGAATGGTTTTTGAACTTTATTTCAAAATGGAAGTGTTTAGAAATGGTTTTGGAGTGATATAGTATTGAACTAACTTCGGTCATTGGAAAATAATTCCTATGATGATCCGGATATCATCGGTGTTCATTTTCGAGTTCTAAGTGATAGATTACTACCAAAGGTTTTGTCTTGAATTGTTTTAAGAAAAAAAGTCGTGTGAATTTTGAAAAGGATTGGTTGATTTTAGAAAAATTCAAGCTGTTTAAAACTTCCAGGAAGAGACTGTTTGAATTAAAAACAAATTAAATAGAAATTTGTGTAAGTAAATTGAAATTAAATTAAAGCCAGTTAAGTGGAAATTGAATTGAAAATAGAACGATACTGAGTAAGATTGGATTTTGAATATAATTTGACTCAGGTAAGTAAATGGATTGGTTTTTGAAATTAAAATCAGATTTGAGTTATGGGATAAAGATATTTGATTAGAGGAATTGATTAATTAATGAAATGTGGAAAGGTAATTTAACTTGGTTAAGTATATTGGGTTGGCGAGTTAAGAGTTTGAGATCGGGAATGGAACTTGAGTTTGAAATGGAAATTTGACTTGGGTATAAACGAATGATTGCGTTTGAGGACAAAAACTGATTGAAATTTGATTGGGATGGCATTGGCATATACTGAATTGGTAGCAGATGGAAAGGATACAACGATATGCCCAACAAAAAGGTACAAGTTTATTTTTTATATGAGTTTGGTGATTTGTGAGCCGATTTGGCAAGCCGTTTAGCTGTATGACTTTCTTTTGGATTGGAGAAGGCCAAGGAGGCGAGTTGTAGTTGTACCGATTGAGCCATATGAAGGAGGTGCTGAGGAAATTTTCGAGTGTTAGAAAATTTTCAGAAATTTTGAATTTTTTTGTTAATAGAAAGGAATTAATAATTTATTTAAAATAAATTGGTTTAGTGAAACTGGAGTTAAAGAAGTAAACGAATAATTTTTAACCCAGTTAATAGGGTTTGTTATCTACCTTGGCAATTTCGAGGACAAAATTGTTTTAAGGGGGGAAGAATGTAACATCCCATATTTTTACGGTATAATAATTAATTTATTTAATTATTTAAATAGTGTTTTAGAGATTTAAATGGTTGTTTAATTAAATAATATTGAAAATTTAATTAATATAAATAATAGAATAATATATTTAATTCCGAAGTAGTCGGAAATAGCTGAATTCAAAATATTGTGTGAATTTGATTATTTATAAGATATAATTCAGTTTAGTATCGAACTATAATAACGAATATATTTAATGAAAGATGTTTGAATGTATTAATTATAATATAATTTAAATCGAGCTCGTAATGGCATGGTAGGTCGTAGTATTTAATTCTGAACTTCAATTGAATATACAGAATCCGATTTAAATCTGATTTCTATGACACAAGAAATGTTCGAAACTGTTGAGCGATATTTCTCTACTGGAAAAGAAAAATCAAGATTTCGTCTGTAGATTGTGAGTTATGTCCAAATCAAATTTTAAAATAGTCGCTATGGAATTCGTTTATAATTTATAATAATCTATTTATATTATAAAAGGATTTTAGTATAAATTGAATATCGATATAACTTGTAATTTTGAAATATCAAGTTATAAGTCCAGATATGACTATTTTAGAGCTATATGATATTCTATATGAATATATATACAATAATATTAATTTATTAATATTAAATTAATTTTTTTTAAATAAATAAATATATTTAAATGGGTTTATTTTGACCTTAGAAAATAGCCATTTTTGCAAACGACCTCCGATTTTGACAAAACTAATTTTGTTGGATCCGGAATATTAAATTGTTGTTAGATTTCAGTTTTCGTGATTTTTGGAGTCAATATGTGGCCGTACAGGATTTTATTGTGAAAAACAGCCAATGATTTGACTTTAAAAATACGCTATGTGAGCAAACTGACTCGGAATTTGACGAAACAAGTTTCGTTGGGTCTGTTATGTCAAACTGTAGATGTATGTCCATTTTCATCAAATTTGGATATTGTATGTGATCATAGTAATTTTTAAATGATAAATTGAGTTAAAAATCAAATATAAATGAATAAAAAAATTATATGAAGCTTGTAATAGAAGCTAGCCTAGCCTCTATAAATATCTTCATTTACCCTTAAACCTGATTCTTTAGTCCTTCGGTTAACAAACTTCTGGCTGCTATTCTCTTCTTTCAAACATGAGAAGCTAAGTGTTTAGAATATCAAAACAAAGGGAAATAAAATATATAAATCCCAAAATAAATATATATGTGATCGTTGCAAGTTTCTTTCAACCTGATGTATCCTTTGAGTGGTTCGAAGTCCTTTTAATTTGCTGATTTTTTTTTACAGCAAGGTGATTAGTGTTCTAGGGTTTAGATTCTAGTGCAATGGAGTCAGCTTTTTAAAAGTTGGGGTTTGTATTAGAATTCGTAGTGGAGAATGGAGAGTGTTGGTGGATTTTTGAAGGATTTTGTGTTGAGTGGTGTTGTGAGATATACAGTTGATGTCGAAGTCGCATATCGTTGAGTGGAGCCAAGTTATACAAAATGGGTATGGGGTTGACGCGAAGGAGAAGGAAGGATTTTGGGGGTGGTCTCGTTGAAATCCGTGAAGAGAAGGAGGAGATAGGGCAGTAGGAAGTTGCGGTAATGGTTTTTGAAAGCTCCAGGACGCGTCATTGGTGAACGGGGAAGAAAGTCGTTTGAGCGGGCCTGAGTATTTTAAAATGGTGATGGGCCTTATTTCAAAGGTTACGCCCAATTTGAATAAATTGTTGGTTTATTTTAAATTTAAATTAGTATATAAACTTTTAAAAATTCATAACTCTCTCGTATGATATCGGAATTCAATAAAACAAGATCCGTTGGGATCGTATGGACGACAGATACACTATGGAACTGATTCGGAGTGAATTAGAGCTCGTTACAATTTATAGCAAAATAAATTGCCTGATCTGAATCAAATCGACGATCGCTTATCGTTATTTAACGATAACCGATCAATGTGAGTAAATCTCACTAACTCTGCACAGTTTATATGTTTATAACGTATTTTTAGAATTGATAAATGATGGTTGATAGTTGTATGTTGATTGTCTGGATGAACTGCTATTTAATTGGTTGAAAATATAGATATAATTATATATGTATATATATATATATTTATATGGCGTTAATTAAATATCGATTCTGTTGATCAGAATATTTCATGTTGAAATGAAATTGATGTTAATTATATTGTTTAACATCTGTGGATGCAGGGAAATAGGTTGGAGGGATCCAACTGGATTCCTGATTATTTATAATACTGTTTGTTTTCATATATTTTGATATATGATGTGATACATAATCTGTGATTGATTATGATGACACTGGTCTTGTTAATTGTTATTTTAAATACCATAAGTGATACTGGAATGTATAAAGGAATTTTTAAAAGTATATATTCAAATAAATAGAATTATAAAAGGAATTATTTGGGAAATAAATAAAATTATAAAAGGAATTATTGGGAAATAAATAGAATTATAAAACGAATAAATTGGGAAATAAATTAAATTATAAGAGGAATTATTTAGGAAGTAAATAGAATTATAAAAGGAATTATCTGGGGAAATAAATAGGGTGAAAAAGGAAATGGGGGATATAAAAAGAACTGTGAAATGGATTTAAAGTAAATATTAAATAGAATCTGTTTTAACAGATAAATTGAGAAGATTAATTTACAAATAATGTTTTATAAATTCAATAAAATATTTATTATTTGATAAATGGAAAATATAAGTCTGAGGTTATATAGAGAAGTAAAATCAGTTTCAACACCGATATTTGAAGTCGATTGTGAATGTAGCAGTTGTAAAGGGAATTATAAATAAGATTTAAGTGTTAGAAGCTAAAAGGAGATTTCTATAAATAGAAGTATAAACAGAATTTGGGGATGGGATACTATTTTTAAATGCGTAATCAAACTGAATTAATTATATATACATACATATATATATAAATGTTATTCACCTTCGATGTGAAAAATGGATTTAAGTAAAAAAATTCAAGTAAAACATTTATAAATTAAATTAGGCTTTGAAATAGGAATTCAAATGGGGATTTGATTGAGATAGGAAATTGGGTACAAATAAATTAGTGGATTCTATTTCGGGAAAAATAGATTAGTTGTGGAGTTATAAAATGACTTGATAATTGGAGATTAAACCTTTGTTAGCATTCAAATTATGAAATCAAGTTTTGATTTGATAAAATGACTCCATTTTTCTGTAAAGGAATAATATTCATTTTTTAAAGTGAATAATGATTTAAAAGAAATTTTTTGCATGATTTAAAACAGTTATAAAAGGGAATTGGTAATTGTTGGGAAGTACTAAATTCAAAAAAATGAATTTAGAAATTTAGTTGACCTGAAAAGGTAAAATAAGCTGGAGTTCGTAACGTAAATCGAATATAGTTTATTCGAAAAAGAGAGTTAATCGAGTATAAGTTATTCGAAGAGAGTTAATCGAATATAAGTTATTCGAAAAGAGTTAATCGAATATAAGTTATTCGAAGAGGGTTAATCGAATATAAGTTATTCGAAGAGAGTAAATCGAATAGGGACTATTCGAAAGAGTGTTATACGTTGAAATTCAATTATATCGAATTCGGGAAAGTACTATTTGCTTTCCAATTTTTAATCAAGATCTAATTATTTATTTATCTATTTTGTTTATTTATTCAAATTAATAAATAGAAGTTATATTTAAGTTATTACATTTCGGAAGCATGGAATTATAACATTATTGTTATAATCGAATGATTTTTGTAAAAGAAGTGGATTCGTAAATAGAATCCGAAAGTTACGTAAAGAAGTTTATTAAAGATTTCAAAGGTGAGCTTTGTCTATTTCGAGGTTAAAAATGTTGTTCTGTTAGGGTCTGAGAGGTAGTTATACCCCAACTTGATTGATTTCATTTTAAACTAAGGAATGGTTAAGGTTTGACAATGAAGGTTCGTTAAGTCAATTTAGTTAATGAGTGTAATGGTTTTAGTTGGCATAGCGATGTTCATTTAGAATCTGTTTAAATCTAGTGAAGGAGTTTTGGAAATGTTTTCCAAATAAGAAATCAGAAATGTTTTCTAATATAGAAAATAAGAAATGAGAGTAAATATGGAAATGTTTTCCAATGTTAATACCGTATAATTTCTAAATGTAGAAGCTGTGTGTGTGTGTATATATATGAGAATGTTTTTCCTTTGGTCAAAAAGAAATATTTTCTGGAACATAGAAAATAGATAGTTATAACAGATGGAAACACTTTTCCGAGAAAAGCGAGTGGTTAAACGGGTTTCAAGAAATATATGGAAAAACGGAAAATAGGAAATGAATAAATTAATGATAGATAAATTTATAAGGGAAAAATGTTGATTGATGATTGGTCGATAAAATTTCCATTTGGAAATGAGAACGTGGTGTGTATGGATGTTTTCCTTTGATAGTTAAATAACCGACTATCAAAGTTTTGACCATTTTTCCGTTGTTAATACGGAGAGACCAAAATCAGATTTATTGTCTGAAAACCACTACGTATGGGCATTAGCGTTGTGAATCAATTATGATGAAGATAATTGAAGACAGAGTTTATGCAAGGGCTGTTCTGGCAAATCCTAGGTAGAAATTGCCTAAGATGGGTTTACATAATAGTGCCTTCGGTTTGTCCTGTCCTAAGACAACCTGTATGGAAGAATGTCTGATAGAGTATATTTAATAGATTGCGTAAGTTGACCTCTTCAAACGTATTTACGTTTGGTGGCGGAGGAATTCATTTTTCTTAGCTGTATACCCGAGGTATTTTTGGTGAAATCAATTTGTGATTTTGCGGGTAAGACGATGTGACATTCAAAGTAAATAGAAGTGTGATCTATACGTTATGACCACTAGCCTCACCACCGGGAAATGGTATAAAATCGGGTAGGTCGCATGGATAAGTGGTTAGCTTCAAATTAGGGTGTATTGTCACCTGATCTAGAGAAATTCCATTTACTTCTATATTATGTATGTGGAATGTGAGATGAAAGCGTTCTGTTAGATGATTATTTAGTTGTGATTGATAGACACTATTATAGTATCAAAAGAGTTTTGATATAAAGATTATCTTTTCTTACAAAAGGATTTTGAATGCTGAATCAAGTGTTTTGGATTCTCATAAGGGAAAAACCCGTTCTGTGTTATATGGCGTGGTCTTATGAGATATCATTTATTTTCTCAAACTGTTTTGAATTGTTTACTCACACCAGTCCCATAACTGACTCAGAGTTTTTTTTGCCCTAAACTCTTGGGTGCCCAATTTGTACGGGCAGTCAAGTAGCTAGGATTTACATATATACTTGGAGAGCTTGAGCAGGAGGCTTCACGATTATATGGTTATTGTTATTTCCACTGTGTTGTAAGTGTTGTACTCCGAAAATGGTATTATATGTTGATACTGGTTTTGTTTCAAAGTTATGTTATATAATATTTTTGTTCGTTCCGCTGTGAGAATCGTGTTACTCTGATTCTGCTGTGAAGTTCTTCTCCTTTTTTATTCTAATTTTCTTTCTTATTTATGCTCACCCTCTAACTTCTTTCATTATTGATCTGGAATGTTCGTTGCCTGAATAATTGACATGAGTTTTATGTTGATTTTCTGGGTCAAAAACCCCAGTACGTTACATTTCTGGCTTGCTAATAACTTGCTTAAGTGGAAATCTAGAGACCTTAATAGGATGTGCTACGAAGTAACCTCTTTGCTTCCATGTTGTAAGTATTAGGCAATATGCTAATTTTTCCGTCATGTGGTATCTGGTTTCTCTATCCTTTAACCTTCTACCGACATTGTAAATTGGATGTTGAGTTCCGTCACTCTCTCTTATAAGGACCGAGCTTACCGCATATTTTGAAATGGCCATATAAAGATATAAATCTTCTCCCTTCTCGGGACTGGACAGAATCAGGGGTTTTCCCATGTAGTCTTTCAATTCTTGAAAAGCCTTTTTACATTCTTCGTTACATTTGAAGTTCTTCTTTTCCTTTATAACATCAAAGAAATGGACACATTTTTTAGTAGCTTTGGAAATGAACCAACGGAGGGCTGCTACCTTTTCGTTTAAGCTCATGACTTCTTTGCTTTTTTTTGGCTCTTCCATATCTTTTGTGGCCTGAATTTGGTCAGGGCTAGCCTCAATGCCATATTCACTTACCACATATCCTAGGAACTTTCAATATTGGACCCCAAAAGAACACTTTTGTGGGTTTAAATTCATTTGGTAACTCCTTAAGATGTTGAACGTCTCTTCCGGTCCTTCAGGTGGTTTTCTGCTTTGACGGAATTCACAAGCATATCATCTACATATACTTCCATGTTGCAGCCTATTTGCTCTTGGAACATTCTGTTAACTAGACTTTGGTATGTTGCTCTTACAATTTTCATTCCGAAGGGCATTACTTTGTAAGAAAATGTTCCCCAATCAATGATGAAACTTGTATGCTCCTCGTTGGGTTTTTGCATTGGAATCTGATTATACCCTAAGTAAGCATCCATCAGGGATAGTATCTTATGGCCACTTGTTCTGACAACCAACTGGTTTATCCGCGGGAGGGGGTAGCAAGCCTTTGGGCAGGCCTTGTTCAAATCTGTATAATTGACGCACGTTCTCCTTTTCCCATTGGACTTCTTTACTAGCACAGGATTGGCTAGTAATTTGGGGTAATAAACTTCTCGGATGAACCCATTTGTTTCTAACCTTTTGACTTCTTCCTTTAAAGCATCTGATCGCTCTCTAATGTATTGCCTCTTTTTTGTCGGACTGGGATTACGGAAGGGTTAATGTTTAGGGCATGGCTCATAATAGAAGGATTGATTCCAACCATGTCTAAATGGGTCCAACCGAAAACATCCTTGTTGAGCATCAATAACCGAACTAGATTGCTCCTCGGGATTCTGTCAATTTCTCTATTGGTCTTATCCTCGGGGTTCTTCCAAATCCTTTATTGGTCTTATCCTTTCAGTGTCCCCTATTGAATCAGGGTCTGTGAGAATTTCTTCTTCCTCTGTCAAATTTATGTTATCGATTCTCTTCCTTTTCCGTCTCAAAGAAGTGTACCTATCATTTGCACGCTTGTTAGCTTCATTAATTTTTATTTTAGCTTCAAATGTTGGATGTAAGAATCGATCAACCAAAGGTTTAAAAATAGTAGAAGAATCAAAGTATGAAGAATACTCCTTTTTGTATTTGTCAACCGTTTAGAAGTACAATTCTTGAGAACTAAACTGTTCTCCCTGATTGGTACCCCATCCCTGTTTAGTCAAGAATTTTAGCATAAGATACTTGTAAGATATAAAAGCATCCATTTCCTTTAGAGCAGGCCGGCCAAAGAAGGAGTTGTAGTAGGATGGTTGATCGATCACAACAAAGAGAGTTTCAAAGGTTCGGTGGAGTGGAGATAAGCCAACTTGGACTATGAGATTGATCTGTATTACATGAGTCGATCCCTTGTTGTTGAAGCCAAAGACTGACTCAATGCTTGGTTCCAACTTTTTTTTCCATAAATTCTCATTTGATCAAAAGCAAGCTTGAAGATGACATTGACGACACTCCTAGTGTCAACAAGGATCTTAGAAACTACAGAGAGTCCAATTTAAGCCGTTATCATAAGAGGGTCATTATGTGGATGACATACCCCTTTCTTCATCTCCTCTGGCGAAATCATCAGGCTATGCATCTTGAGAGTGTAACGGGCGTTCTTCAATGAGAGTTCCTCTCGAATGAAGAATATCCCTTCGCGAGCCTTTTTTTGGTATCATTTCCTGGCTACCGGGCAATTTCCAGTAGGATGTGGCCCACCATGGATCACATTGATTCAGTTTACTAATTGGCCTATGTCTAGATGACCTTCCTCCATAGTGGCTTCTATTGTGTTTGCCGAAACTTTTTGTTGTCCATTTGTATGTCGGGCGGCCATTGACTTGTTCAAACCAAATTCTTTCAGATGTCCCTCTCGTATAAGCTTCTGAATAATCCCATCCAAAACCTTGCACTCGTCAGTCTTATTTCAATTTTTTTTGTGATACTCGCAATACTTTCCATCAGCATGGGGTTCAGGGCAATTCTTGGCTTTGAACGAGACGGGGAAGTTGTTGATCCATTCTTTTTTCACAGCGTACACAAAATGGGCTTGCTTAAAGCGACTGCAATGGAATTAGAATCCTTCCACCTTGTCCTTTTCTAATTTCCATCCAAGCCAAACCTTCCGCTTTTAGGCTTTTTACCAAAGGTCGGCTTTCCTCCTTCCACTCGAGGCCCAAACTTCTTCATGAAGTACAATTCATCCATACGGTTGAATTTGTCAGTTTGAAAGTGGAAGTCTTGTAAGTCTTTGCAACCCTGAATATATAGTTCCTTCCAGAAGGGGTGTTCTCAATTAACCCCGAATGCACGAAGATTACTTATCATGATCATTCATGTTCTTTGCCTTCAATGCTTCCACACTGCACCTTTTCAAGTAATCTCCTAGGGACTCCCCTTGCCTCTGCTTGATGTTGGCAATGACTGTGTTGTCAACTATCGGATCCTTGCAAATGCAAAAATGTGCGGAAAATTCGTAGGCAAACTGCTTCCATGAAAAGATGATATTTTCTCTGTACTGATGGTACCACTCAGTTGTTGCTCCCTGGAGGGTTACTGGAAAAAGTTAGCATCTAGTGGCTCGTGAAGCGTTATAGAGATCCATTTGGCTGTCGAAAGCCATTGGATGATCATCAGGGTCAGTCATTCCAATGTACTTTATAGTTGGAACCTTCACCCTAGACGATATTATAGTACTCATAATTTCATCGGTGAAAGGAGCTACCCTTTCATTGTCATTAACCCCATCATCCTGGGTTCTCTTCCCTTTGCTTCCCAACAAATCATTGATGGTCTTTCTAACAATGTCTTTGAGATAAGACCGCGTATTGTCATAATTCGCCCTCTTAGGATCGCAACCTTTAGATGTAGAGCTTCCAGATTGCTTTTGCTCACATTGATTTCTTTGATGATCTATCCCCGTTAAATGGGATCTTTTCTTTCTAGAGGAAGCTGTCTTAAGCTTCTCTTTTGCTTCAGACTATTGGACGGGAGCCTTTCTCTTCGGAGATTCATCCACTTTTCTCTAGCTAGACTTAGTTACCTGTGAAGATTTATGTGCTTGATTAGCGTTTATTTGAGCTTGTAGTTCTTAGACTTGCTTCTCCAAAGCCATGATTTTAGCGACATTTTCCTCTATGACATTTGGGTTCAGTGGTTGCACAAGGTTGGAGATTGTCCTTTCCTCATTGTTGTTTAAATTGAGCGTTAGATCCACGTTTCCTTCAAGGGTTGCGTTAGGAGTTGGTTCCTTGTTTCGATTCTCCAGTCCTTTTGATTTCATCATCCCCTATGGGGCAATAAATTTACCAAATTATTTTTGATAAGATAAATACAAAGTCATAGGTTCAAGCCCTTCTTCTAGCACCAAAATGTTAACGATATTTTTTGCCAATACCGGAACTAGAATAAACAACGCATTTGCTTATAACTTTGATGCAATGATGATCCAAAGGTTATTGGAATGCAGTTCTGAGTCAGTTCTCTTTAACTAATTTCACCATTTCCTAGGTTTCAAAACCTTTAGTTAGAAGATTAGTTACCCTTCCCTCAAGGGCTCAGTATCACGCTTATTAGACTATGATGTCAAGGACAACCTTGAAGAACGGTTTTACAAGTTAAATGAAACTGAGACCTTATGCAATAAAAACCTTTAGATCTTGGATGAAACAATATACAATTTGTTGAGACGAAACATGCTAATGCCTCACAACACTCAGATTTGTTTTTATGCTATTGTACTTATTAGCTTATATGATACTTCTGCATCGAACCAGTCCAGTTAGGTCTTGGTTGCGTCAGTTATTAAGCCACAAGCTTACAAAAAGATCCCTTTCGAGGTTGGGTTGGATTAGGCTTACTGTGGAAGAGCTGAGTCACGTATGAAAGTTCGAAGGGGGAAAAACCTATGTTTTACTCAAGACCTTCCTTCCTACGAAAGAACTGTGATCAACTCTTTCATAAGAAAGGTTAGTGTTGACTCCCTGTCTTATCATTATAGACACAATATGGTTATCAAATCGAGAAATGCTTAAGTCCTGAACTTCTCCTCTTTATTATTTACGGATATATTACAAGAATTGAAGAAATCACCAACTCAATTTTGAAGTTAGGGTTTGCTCTTGAGAGAAAGAGAGAGAGACAGAGAAATGAGAATTCGACCCTCAAAATGAGACCCTTGGGGTCTTATTTATAGACAAATCAAGGCCCCTTTTGCTATTAGGCCAGTAGCATCCCCTGTCGGTGGCTTTTCCTTTTGTTTTCAGAAGTTCTCGCTCTCGGCAGCCTTTTCTTTTGGTTTCTAAAGGTTTTGCTTACTTCTTTTTGAGGTGTTGATTCCTATTCTCGGAAGGATGGTTCTAGTCTGTGGAACTCCTTTTTGATTGTTTATCCATTCATTTTTATTGATCCCGAGCCTATCAGCATGAGTAGCTTTCGGAAGATCTTGGCTTCTGGATGTAAGCTTCCGGATATGGATTTCTGCTCTTGCTATTGATGCTTTAAGGAGTTTGTCCTTATGATTCAAGTAGATGGTTGCTGGGTCCGCACCCCTATCGTTACCGAAACTAACCAGATTAGTGTGGATAGCTTGTATCTCTTTGGGGTTTCGGCATGGATTTCAGTAGATTCTTGGAATGTATCCTAACTTTCTGGGAGATTGCTTCCAGTGCTTTGTTAGCTACTTACTAGGGTAACCTCTCGACGACTATTTGGTGGGGTTCTCGGTAACTGGTTCCCAGATAAATCCCATATGTTTATTGTTTTAAAATCATTCACTCAATTGACTACTGGATTGCTTGGCTTTCCGCAATCTTTGATCCTTTATCAAAAGGAACATTGATGATAAAAAGGCTTAACCATTGTCAAATACTAATAATAAGGATTGTTTATCTGTCTCCTGACATATTCTCGAGGTCAAAAACTGACATAGGAGAGATTATCCTCTGTCATGATGCTAAGCCTTTGGTACTAATAGATTCGATTACCAAATTGTTGTCAGTTGATTTTAGCTTTGGTTTCGTTGACACCAAAAAGCACTTGATTATTAACGAAAGATTTTTTTTCCCTTTGCTTTGGTTTTAACAATACTTGCAGTGCTATCAGTGAAACACTTTCATCATGGTCCCATCATTATTTAGATGTTATCGGCTAACGTTATGGTGTTAACATCAACTTGTTTAGTTTCGGTTAACACCAAATCATTTGGTTTCGGGTAGACAAATACTGAATTACATAACCATTTTTAGACGTAACCAAAGTGTTTCACTATGCATAAGCCTTGTCACCATTTTCATTCTGGTTACTCGCGTTGTGCTTTGACCTTTAGAACCATAAGACCTAAATATTAATTAGTGGACATAGTAATTTAAAATTCACAAACAAACAAATGCATTAGACTGTTATGCTAACATGTGTTTAAGGAATAATATCACCTGATAGTATTATGTCTTAGGAACAAAAGTTTTATAAGTCCAAGTCGGGCAAATCTATTATGCCTCGTCCCAAGAAGGCACATGTTCCATAAAGATCTTTTATTAACACATGAGGTGGAAGCCATCCTCTAAAGTTTTTGTGTGACTGGTGTTGATGTTATCCATGCCTCTCCTCAATATTCTATTTAGAATCGACTGGAGGGTTACTTTGCATAGACTGTCATCCATATATCGCAAGGAGGCTTTTTTTTCTTTTCCCGAAGTTTGTGTTCGTATTTCTAGACCATTTGGAGGTTACTTCCATTCAGTTTCCCCCGAATACATATACTCTCCTTTTATGCTTGGAAATCTTAGCGCTTGAATTGGGACAATCCTCCCTCAGTGTCAATCTTCTGCGATGTCTGTTTCGCCTGGCTAAAGTAGCGGATTCATTTATTTTTCATCCCAACCCTTCCCATCAATAAGTCTAAAGAGTGGGAAAACCAGTTCTTCTATATCAGGTGTCCTCCTGGTATATCAGGAACATTTGTCAACCCTAGTAAGTTGCTTATTTCTTTCACAAATTTTCTATGTCACTATCACATCTCATCTGTTATGTTTTCTTTTCAGTCTCCCTTCCCAAAAAGATACACTTAGGGGTAGAAATCCAGGTTGTTGAAGCCCTTTTCAAGGTATATGAAGAACTAGAACAACGCTCCACTGTACTAACTCTGGACTATCCCCGCAAGCACACTTTCTTGCCATCCGGACAAAAGATTTTGGGGCAGCCTCCTATTCGTTTTCTGGGTGACATTAGCTTATCCCCTAGCTTTGATGATTTTAATATTTCTTCGCCCTTATTTCCGAATTCTTTAGGTAAGACTACTTCATCGGTAAGGTTACAAGTTTTTATTTCACATTTCAAATTGTTTTATGTTTTCCCCCGTAACACTATCACTTGTGATCGGTCACCTAAGATGTTAATGAGACAATTGATCTTGTTGCCCTTGCTCAATTTTGTGATTTAGTTGTAAAAAGATTCACCCTAGTCATCGATGGTGGGCCTTCTAAAGGCACAAGGGTAAACTATATGTTTCCCCCTTTTTAAGAAAGGGATTGTTTCTTCGCTTGTTGGACATCCCTTGCCTGGTCCTACTGCCTCTCCTACTGACTTTACTCCCAACATCGATTCTTCTTAAACTAATACTATAGGAAGTGGCTTTATTCCTAGTCTCCTGATGTCTGATCCTCAAGAAGCTTTGGATTTAAGGGAGCATGAGCTGACGTCATTTCCTCCTTATGATGATCCTTCGAAATTCCTTTCATCGATCCCTGATTTAGACAAAATTGTGAAATCTTTCTTTTTTGGTTGATATTTCCAACATTAATTGCCTTTCTTTTCAAACTGGTCGAGCTTCTATCAACATTTCATCAAGCAGCAACTTTTGGTTTGCTCTAATCCTTTCCAGTTTTTCTTTTGCTTTTCCGTCTTTACACGTAGACTAATATAATATCAATCCTTCCTGATATCCAAAGGTTTGTACTCCCTTCGAATGTTAATTGCCTCAACATCTTCTGAACTGGCTAGACTTAAGGAGGAAAAAGCAGCTTTAGAGTCTACAGTTCATGATTTGACTATAGAGGAGGGTAAAAGTGATGAGGAACGCGAACGACTGAAAGCAATGTTAACAATATTTTTCGTCAACATCTGAACTAGGATGAAAAAAGCATATGCTTATAAGTTTAATGAAAGAGTGATATAAAGGTTTATTGAAATATAGCCTTGAATCAGTGCTCTTCAACTAATTTCACCGTTTCCTAGGCATCAAGACCTTAAGTCCGAAAATTAGTTACTCTTCCCTCGGAGGTGAGTATCACGCTTACGGGACTACGAAGTCGAGGACAACCTTACATAAAGGTTTTTACAAGTTAAGTACGACTGAGACCTTATGCAATAGTCACCTTTAGATCTTGGATAAAATAATACACATTGTGCTAAGAGGAAAAAGGATAGTGCCTCACAACACTCAGGTCTTTTTCATGCTATAAAACTTATTTATTATATGATACTTCCGCATCGAACCAGACCAGGAAGGCCTTGGTTGCGTTGGTTATCAAGTCACAAGCTTACATCAAGCTCGCTTCCGAGGTTGGGTTGCATTAGGCTTACTACGGAAGAGTTGAGTCACGTAGTGAACGTTCGAAGGGGGGAAAGCCTTCGTTTCACCCAGGACCTTCCCTCCTGCAAAAGAACTGTGATTAACTCTTTCATAAGAAAGGTTAGTGTTAACTCTCCGTCTTATCATTATAGTCACAATATGATTATCAAATCATGAAATGCTTAAGTCCCAAACTTCTCCTTTATTATTAATTGTGGATATATTACATGAGTTGAAGAAATTCCCAATTCGATTAATAAATTAGCGTTTACTCTAGAAAAGGAGAGTACAAGAATGAGGAATGAGAAAATCGGCCTCTAAAACGAGACCCCTGGGGTCTTATTTATAGACAAATCGGGACCCCTTAAGCTATTGGGCCAGCAGAGGCCTCTGTCAGCCGTTTTTCCCTTTGGTTCCGTAAATTTTGTCTTTCGACCTCCTTTTGGTTCCAAAAGCCTTTCTTATGGCTTTTTAAGGTGTCGGTTCTAGTTCACGAGAAGATGTTTCTGGCCTTTGGAGCTTTTTGTTGATGTCATGTCTATCTTCTTCATATTGCTACTATGCCTGGCAGTGTGAATAGCTTTCGGAAGGTTTCGGCTTCCGGATATAGGCTTCCAGATATGAGCTTCCGGATATGAGCTTCCTTTCTTTATGTTAATTCCGCATGGGTCTTGCCTTCATGATTCAGATGGATGATTACTAGATCTGCCACCCTTGTCGATATCGTCACTAATCAAATTAGTGTGGATAGCTTGTCTCTTTTTGAGGTTTCGGTTTGCCTTTCGGCAGGTTCTTAAAGTGTATCTTGGTCCTCCGAAAGGTTGCTTTCGGTGCTTTATTAGCTTTTTGCTAGAGGGGCCTTTCGGCAGTCATCCAACAGGTTTTCCAATGGCTAGTTCCCGGATAAGTCTCTTATGATTTAAACTTTGTGTCTTTGATGTTTTCGTTTCTTAATGTATTGGCATTAAGCAAGATAATACGGATGGCCCTTCCGTCCTTCTATGTCTCGGTTTGTTGGGTTTTTTAATATCTCTCTTCATTGACTTCCGCCTTTGGGTAACCTTCCGTTGTTTACCCATCGTGCCAGAACCACCCTACCGGTACCTTTTCTTTGTGTAGCTTATGAGCTCCTTTATTTATTGATGGTGTATGTTGCATAGCTCTCGGGTTGTTCCCTCATGCTCCCTGTTTTACATTGTGCCTAATCCTTGCTTATATATTATTCTTTTACAATTGTGACGGTCCGACGCCCCTTTGCCATCAGCTTGTCTCGGTGATAATTTTGATAGTAACATTTACCCCCTATTGAAGGAGTATTTTCGACTTTTCAAGTCAAACTTCCTTTCTGGACTTCTTCGTATTTTTCCTTCTTGAACTTCAGCGCCTAATATCTCGCATTACTTTTTATAATCACCTGCATATGCTTTGAATAAAGTGTAGTTTGGGTATTGAGTGTTATCAATACATAAATTTTGTGTCTATTGCTCAATATTTATCTGTACTTTTATTTTCCAATTGAAAAATATAAAAGGGAGTTTACAGAACTTCCTGCCTGCCAATTGCGAATGGATTTATCATCAGTAGCGGACCAAAAGAGGACGTCTTCGCCATTCTCTAACTTCAATAATTGAGATCTTTAAATCTTTAACACTCAAATCTGACCCAAGCGTTTCATGCAAAGAAAAAAAACACTCGAGTCAGGATTAATCATTGTTTAAGTAAATTAACTTCAATTAAAAACACTAAAATATAATAGTTAACCCAACTTATATTTAAAATACTAAATTTTCTAATACGTGTCCAGACTGCTAAGTAATCACGGTTAACATAAATTTAGTATAGACTTAAAGCAACATGTGGTTTTCATGTTTATAAGATAAGGCGAGGTGAGTGCACAAATATGTATATCTCAGTTTAACAAAACCATGAATCAAAATGTGTTTCAAGTTTTACAAATTAAGGCAGAAGTGCGTGTATCAACAGGTATGCTTAAGTTTCACAAAACATGGCATGCAAATATATTAAGTCAGCATGTGTTCCAGTTTACAAAATAAGTGAAGGGTGTATGAACCAACACTTGTGTTTCAAGGTACTAAGTTTAAAGTTAAATGCTTTGCTGAAATGTGAAAAATATAATTGTGCACTTACATAGATTATTAGTAAGTTTAAATTTGGTTTTATACAAATAAGTAATTATTCCTTATAAAAGCTAAAATTATTGTTGTTGGGTACTATACTATTTTACTACATCCATTTAACTAGAAATTGTCTAGCCAAGTTATAATAATGCAATACTTAAAGATGTACTTTGATGAATAATGCATGTGCATCTAATAGGAAACTGCTAATTGTACTGCTTAATGATATACGACATAGAAATGTAT
Source organism: Allium sativum (assembly GCA_030737875.1). Taxonomy (NCBI): domain Eukaryota; kingdom Viridiplantae; phylum Streptophyta; class Magnoliopsida; order Asparagales; family Amaryllidaceae; genus Allium; species Allium sativum. The sequence continues at coordinate 655,633,492 of CM060923.1, read as the reverse complement.
GATTCCATAATGGAAAGTGTTAGAATTTAAGATTATCTAGTTACTAATATACAACACCTTGATTGGTATATGGGAATAAGTGGAATCCATTTTTATTTAATAACAACTAAAACATTCTTCCATCCACTATTAATACTTTCACAATATATGTGGTCAATGTGTACCGGCATGAAATTGTTGTCGTGTTCGTTCTGTATGCTCTGATATCTTGACTACAATGATATTTTATTTATCTTGCATTAATCATGTTTTCCTAAATTTATATATATATATATATATATATATATATATGAACATAAGGTGCAAATTATTGATAGGTTCAAGTTTACATACAAAGCAAAGCACCAGTGCAATTATATACCTTCAGATATATAAATATGACAACAAACAAATCCACTAATTCACTTTTTCTCATGCCCATTGTAGCCCAATGTAATAATTAATAGCAACTAGAATGAAATACAATCAGTTTTAGTTATAAAATTTCAAAAAATCAAAAGACCATAATGACAACACAGCGCAACAGGGGTTACTAATGAAACCCCACAAAAACAGTGTAAACACTGTGCGACGAAGCAACATGCATACACAATATTTTCAAGTATGTAGGCAAGTAATCAAAAAAAATGTAACAAACCCAGTTTTAGTTGTGAATAAAAAGTAATAGACCACACATCCGTAAACACGCCAGATTTACTATTCTATTTACTTAAATTACCGAGGCCAAGATACTTGAATCAAGATTAATCATCAGAAAATACTCACATTTAAACCAGCGAAAAAATTGGAAGCAGGTGGTGCTGAAAGCAAAACGGATCTTTAGTGAAGAAAAAAGGTGGTCCGCGACTTGCAACAATTCAATTTGGGCGATGCCGAACCAGTTAGAGTCAGAGTTTGGTGCAGGCGTTATAGATCGAAACTAGGAGGATGCAGTGATTTTTTAGGAGGCGTGACAATATAATGAGGAAGAAGCAATATATATAGTATGTGTGTGAAAAATAGGGGTTGGAAGGCTTCAGAGAAAAGAACGAAAAAAGGTGAAGAGAGATAGGGGCGTCAATGGGTCGGGTTCGGGTCGGGTCAAGTCGTGTTCAGGTTGAGTTCGGGTCGGGTCAGCTCAACCCATTTATTAACTAGTCGGTTTCGGGTCGGGTCATTTATAATCGTGCGGGTTTCGGGTTTGATTTGTGTAACCCATTAAGAAAAATATTTGTATAAGGAGATGTGAATGAACATAAAAACATGAAAGAATGGTATTGTCATCATTCGCTTGTTGCAAGCTAAGATGAGAATAAAAATGTAAAAAGTTGTTTATGTAGGAATAAACATGAAAACATGAAAAATTGTTAAGTTTTAGTGTGTATGAATAATTGAATAATGACAACATCCTTCATTTTCAAGCTAAGAAGAGGATTTTATGATAATATAGAGCCCACAAACGGGCTAGTCGGTCAAATTTGCGTTTCGCCAGTCAACCCTAAACCCACCCATTTATAATTCAGGTTTGATAAATGGGTAGTGAACTGGGCTGAGCCTATGTTTTGTAGATTACAGAGTAATAAAAATATGTTTTATAATTAAATAGGTCATGATGGGTCAGAAATGGGTTCGCGGGTCGGGTCTGGTCAACCCGTTTATTAAACGGGTCAGAGCGGGTTGACCCGAAATTGATCCATTTATAAATGGGTTGGGTCGGGTTGGGTTTTTTTCGTGCAGGTTATGGGTAATATTTCGGGTCATGTTAGAAATTTACGGCCCTAAAGAGAGATAAGGTTGTGAATTATGGATCTAAACGTTGAATCATGCATGGCAATACTTCAAAAGTTTGAATTCTTCCTATGTAATATTTTTTTTAAAAAGGTACGTCAGATTAAAAAGGGAAAGGAAATTAATGCCATGCATTTAAGGTGTATGCAAAGTTTTAGCAAGTGCATGCATTAAAAAAAAGAAAATAATGTGAGTGGGAATAATTAATGTGCATGCAACAATTTTTTCTATACACAAACAAATCCTACGTTTTTTTATATGTGCATGTAAGTGTAAACTGAAGCTTGGAAGACATGAGGAGACAAATGAATGATTCCTTTTTTTAGGTGTTTCATAGAAAGGAAAGAGCATAAGAAAATAGTAACGTAGATATGAATGCATGAGAAAAAGGATGAAAGAAAAACATGGCATGTTTGGATTGGAAGCTTTATATTTGAAGTGAAAGGAAAGAAGAGGAAAGAAAATAAACTTGCATGAAATGTGAATGAGCAAAGAAATTTCATGTATGATTTATTTGTTTATTAATGTCAACGTTAAATTTCGTCAACTATGTAAGTTAAAACATACGTTGTATATCGTTGCCGCCTCATTTCGTTACAATTCCTCCTATACAATTTAAACTGGAAACATTAATTAATTTGTTATCAACTATCATAACTTCTATGTTAATATTTTTAAACAAAATAATGATTCATCTACTATTTTCATTTATCATCAATAGTTAGTAGTTAATTATTAAAATATACGTACAATTTGATAATAATCTTAATTGTTATAAATCACAATTTATGTAATTACAAATTGTTACTTATTAGTAATTAATTTGAATCATTCATAATTAACATCATAAAATTTATCTTAAAACTACTTTAAATTCAAAAATTAAATTTATTCAATGAGTTAAATGCTTGAAATTTACAGGATGTTACAACATCCTCCACTCAGAACTTTTCGTCCTCGAAAAGGAGAGAATGTTAAAATTATGCTTATGTATACAACAAAATATTCTCACTTACACAAATTTTACAAAGTTTGGAACAAAATAAATTATAGGATTCGAAAATTCGTCCTTACATTATTTATTAAATTCATTTGTTATATATCTATTTATTAAATTCAAAATCTTTATTTCAGAGACTTTTTATTAAACTGCAAATGTTCTTATATCACAACTTAAAATACTTATAACAAAACGTAAAATTTGAAAATATGATTCTCGTGTTTGAAAACAACTTTTGAAATCATAAATAAGTATTTTATTAAAAAATTAAAGATGTTATATTTCTTAAGGCATTAAAAACTTTTCTTTCTTAATTTATTATGTTGAAGTTATATAAATTTAATTGTTGGTTATTGATTTGCTATTTAACGTTTGAAAATACTTGATAACTAGAAGTTTAACAAATTTACTGTCGTGCTTACAGACGTTAGGCACTCACTGGCCAGGCGCATGACTAAAATCTTTAAGTACTAAATATACTTGTTTCAACTCCCAGTTAAAATACTTAAAAACATTTAAAATAGATATGGAAAAATACGTTCCCTATGGATCGCGGTAAGTTGGCGGTTACGCTACTATTCGAGTAGAATCGCTTGTAACCATAGGTATCATACCCTTCGAATTTCGCCATGGTTTTTGCCATAGATCGCAGTTACACGGTGGTTACGACCACTATCTCAGTGGAACCGCTCGTACTGTAGGCATCACGCCCCTCGAATTTTTCTATGGCGTCTAGATCGCAGTTATACGGTGGTTACAACCACTATCTCAGTGGAATCGCTCGTAACTGAAGGCTTTGCGCCTCTCGAATTACGCTTTTAATAAAAATCAATGTGATCCCACCGAGTGGGATTCCGATATCGATGGATACTCCAATCAATAGAGCAACCAATGTAGCTTTGATTTTCATTATTCAATTTTCAATGGAAGGCACCTTTCATATCTTCATTTGGAAAACATACATACCAAATGTATATGGTACTTCATTTAACGTTTCACATAGAGCGCACTTACACGAGTATCAATTTACATAAGATTTTCTTTTCAAATCACGTTTTTCCAACATATCACTCTCGTATAAATTCTATTTACATAAGATTTCTCAAATCATGTTAACATGTCATTCTTTTATAATTTCCATTTATATAAGACTTCATTTCATATAAGTTTCCTTCAAATCAATAGTTTGAATTCACTGCGTTCTTATATAATTTTTCATATATAAGTTTCAAAAAAAATCATATTAAACATCCAAAATTAAAGATTCTCGAAAATTCCATTTCAATATCCATTTAATTTGATTTGTTAACCGATTCATATATTTGATATTATTTCAAATTGAGGTTTGCATCCACAGATCAATTCATTATCGGAACTTCAAATTCAATTTAGATTGCATGTTACAAATATTATTATTCAACTGAATCTTTACATTCAATCATTTCAGAATTATATTGCTCGGATTGAAAATATACACACTTATCTCTAAAATAGTTAAGTTAAATTTTAAATAGTTTAAGTAAGATAATAAACTTGATATAGAATAGGTTCGAATAGAGTAAATAAGTTTCTTTTTAATAAAGTAGTTTAAAGAAAATAATATGCTTGACATAAAATAGGTTTGAATAGAATAAACAGGTTTTAGTATAAAATAGTTTAAATAAACTAAATAGGTTTACTATAGAATAGTTGGAGAAGATAGCTAAGTTATATTCAAAGTAGTTTAAATGAAGTAAATAAATCAATTTTATAGTTTTGGAAATAAAAATACTAACATCAAGAGATAATCCAATCCAAATCAATTTATGCGAAATTCCAATGCTAATTCAGCTTTGATTTCATAATATGATTTCAATAACCATTTCTCAAATCGAACAGTATTCACAAAAGATAAACTCTTTCAAAAGCTTCTGAAACTAGCATATAATTCACACAGTCAAATTTGTACAAAATAACCTTCTTAAAATATTTCTTGGTCAAAATATTTCTAACACATTTCATATAAGTTGGATTCAAAACATTTCAAAACAATTAAAAAAAATATTTCAATCCATTTTAATTGTCCCTGACATCTCATTTTCAATACTTCCATTAACATAGTATAACAACAATACTTCTAAAATTCAGTAGTCAATTTTTGTCATAACTCAACGTTCTAATGTTTGTTTCAAATCCAAACTATGTCGTTAGTCCAACTTTATTTAGACCTTTTACAATGCACGGTAAACAAAAGGGAGCAAGGACATGAATTCTGTAGTAATGAAAGCTCAAACATGAATAAAAGAAGGGTGGGAAGGTCAAACAACAACTACTAGAGAAAGGTTAATGAATCAAAATGAATGAAGGAACTATTTGTTCTCAAGGCCAAGAGGGTAAACGATGCAACTATGAAATTTCTTTGACTAGTTCACTTTAGTTCAAATTTCAAAATATTCCATTTGTCGTCGTAAAATTTATAGCTCGTTTCTTTTTCTTAAATTTTATTCAAGTTTCCTTCTTTTTAAATTTTCAATATAATTCTAACATTCACTTGAGATTCTAGATTTTTAAAATTCACAATTTTTTTTTCCAATTTCATCATTCATAATTCATATTACAATTTAATTTTAAAACATTAATTTGTAAATTCTACTTATATTTCACAATAACATAACTTTATTTAAATTTTGATCATTTACCCAAGTTCAAATTAATTTTACAAAAGCATTATCATTAAAATTTATCCAAATCATTTCGAATGTCTATAAAAATAATTAGTCTAAGTTTTTCTCAACGTTTCAATCGGAATCATATAGTCATCCCGTTTTCGAAAGTCGAAAATAAATACTGTTGATGTCGTGACAACCACCAGAATCATCTCCAAGCGACTAGAGTACGATTCCATATCTATCTAGTGCATACAATACTTTTTATATATGTCAGTTAGGCGTATATTCAAAATCTTTCAATAGCCCAACCTTGATGTCGAATAAATAATCAAATTTCTTTTTATAAGAATACACCTCTCTAAATATATAAGACAAACGGTACATTTCAAAATAAATTATCATTTTCAAAATAAATTTGTTTCAAAATTTATTAATTTCAAAACGCTTCCGCCGCGCTACTGTTTCAAAATATTAGTTTCAAAACCATTCATATTTCAAATTACGCTCTCTTTAGTGTAATTTCTAGTGAATGATTCTTATTAAACTCCATAAGCTAAGCTTTGTATAAACCTAAGCTCTGATATCAACTGTAACGACCTGCCTTTTCGACCGCTTCAGGTCAGTAATTAGACCAACTTAAATTGCTCAAAAGACAAATTGTTATTTAGCTTACGGGTTTAAAAAGAATATCAAACAAAATCACAGAATACAATAAACAACATCTCACAGTGGAAGAATTTTATTGCAATGACCCAGATTTCCGTAACATCGGAGTTGACTATATACATCATACGTCCAACCCAAATATCACGAAAATACGGAACATTTTTTTTTTAGAAGAAAGAGGTAGAAGAAGAACAGAAATAACAACACAGAATCTCACATCGCAGCGGAACAAAATATAATATATCATAACTTTTGAAATACAAAATTTCAACTGTATAACATAAACTTATCAGAGTACAACACTTACAACACAACAGAACCACTATAACTAGATAACGCTTAAGCCTCCTGCTCCAAGCTCCTTTAGAAAGATCTGTAAAATCCTGAACTACTTAACTGCTCGTACAAATTAGGCACCCAAGAGTTTAGGTAAAACAAAACAAATAAACTCCGGGTCAGTCATGGGACTGGTATGAGTAAACAGTTTAAAACAGTTTCAGAAAACTAAATGATATCTCATAAGACCACGCCGTATAACACGGAACGGGTTTTTCCCTTATGAGAATCCAAACACTTGACTTATCTTTGTATCAAAACTCTTTTGATATTATAATAATGTCTATCAACCACAGTATATATATAATCATCTAGCAGAAACGCTTTCATCTCACGTTCTACATATATAGTATACAAATCAAAACCGCAAGCACGTATTGGGCAATGGATTTCCAACTATGACAAGGTATGGAACCACCTTTCACTAATGTACCTCTAGAGAGGAATACACTGGGTTCAACAAGAACATCTTGCAACCCGGCCACACATGACCGACCACTCATTTCGCTTGAGTGTATCGAATGTATATCACCAACAATTGGGATCAGCAACCGTTTCCCGAATGGGACAGCATCAACAATAGATTTTTAGAAGTAAATGAAACTCTAGATCAGGTGATTATACACCCTACTTCGGTGCGACCGACTTAGCCATGCTGCCTGCCCGATTTCTGTCATTTACCGGATGATGAGGCTAGAAGCTACGCATTATCATCATACCAGATTCACTTTGAATGTCACATTGTCAAATCCATCAAATCACCGATTGACGTCTACAACAATACATTATGTGTTAGCTAAAAGAAGTTTCCTTCTCCGCCTCCACTCTTGGTACGGTTGGAGAAATCAATATACGTGATCGTCTGGAAATACTCTGTCAGACATTCATCCATACAAGTCACCCAGGAACAGGATGAACTGAAGGCACTATTTCTATAAATAGAAAAAGTCCTTGCACTCTACTCCGTCTTCGATTATCTTTATATAATCTGATTCGCACGCTACTGCCGATATGAAGTGGTTCTTCGGATAATAATCCAACCGGTCTCTCCATATTGACAACGATGGTCAAAACTTTGATAGTCTGTGATTTAACTATCGAATAAAAACAAGTGTTTCGATAGTCGATGATTTAACTATCGAATAAAACAAGTGTTCATCCAAACATCCAACAATCACTGAACCTTTAATTAATATTCCATTAATTAAATCTCTTCTCTATTTCTTTATCAATATTTGTTAACCAAATATTTTCAATAACCATATTGGCCTTATACGTTCTTTGGAAAACATTTCCATATATCGCCTTCCTTTATTTTCTATACTAGGAAATATTCATTATTCTATTTCCAAGCTTTGCACATATTTGGGTTAAAACAGATGTTGTGTAAAACATCGTTACGACAACCCAAATACAGTATTTAACTAATTCTTATTCCACATTGATCTTCGAGCCTGAATCTTGCTACTTATCGGTATATCATGAAATCAACCAAGTTGGGGTATAATTACCTCTCAGACCTTGACTGAATAACATTTAATGTCAAAACAGACAAGACTACTTACTCGAATAATCAATACCATACAACTGATTATTCACCTTTAAACACATATACATTTTATCTTTCTATTCCCACGAGATTTTATTCTTATACTTCCCTTTTTGATTATACTATTCTATTTCTAAGTTCGTTTTCTTATCGACTTCTATATATATCGATACGTTGATTTCTAACTATCAAATTATCTTAAAAATATTCTATCTCCTCAAATTCCCGGAAAAATTCGCCATAACCTCCTTTGTACCGGGAGCATCGGGAAATTTCAAATAGCTTTCCCGGTCCTTCTCATCTCAAAAAAGAAAAAGAAAAAGCCAAGCGGCTAGCCGATACGGCGCATAAAATCTCATATATGAATTAAATACGTACCTTTTTGTCGGGCATTCTATTTATTTCACTTCTATACTTTATTCCAAACCTGTCCCCTGTATGTCTATAACTGTCCAATCTATTTTAACTATACCAATCGTTTTAACTCAATTTGTTAAATAAACTTGTTACTTAACTCTTCAGTCTATTTCACCTTCATATTTGAACATGACATGTTCAAATATATTTTAACTGCATATTAACAAATTCTAATTATACCCATACTCTCGTTTCCTTATCGACTTCTTATTCAAATTCCAATTCAATTCTATTTGAATTCTCTTTATTTAAACTTCATTTGAATTCTATTTTCAAATTCTATAGTTTAAAGTCCATTTGAATTCTCTTTTCAAATTCTATAGTTTAAAGTCCATTTGAATTCTCTGCATTATTTATAAACAACGTTTATAACTTCAATTCAAATCCCACCTTTCCATTTATAAACAATGTTTATAAATTCAATTCAAATCCCATAATTTCATTTATAAACAAAGTTTATAAATTCGATTCAAATCCCACCTTTCCATTTATAAACAACGTTTATAAATTCAATTCAAATCTCATAATTTCATTTATAAACAAAGTTTATAAATTCGATTCAAATCCCATCTCCCATTTATAAACAACGTTTATAAATTCAATTCAAATCCCATAATTTCATTTATAAACAAAGTTTATAAATTCGATTCAAATCCCATCTTCCATTTATAAACAACGTTTATAAATTCAATTACATGTTTTATATACCTTCAAAACAAGTTAATATTTTCTATAGTTTTATTTAAAATTCAAATTTCTATTTATAAAAATAGAATTTCCTTTTTAAATATCAAATACCCTTTCCGATATTTTTATGAATCAATATTCAAGCTCTAGTGGTATTTTTAACAATCAGATCAATCAATTTTCAATCACTTGATTTTTAACACATCATATAGCAATATATATGAAATTAAACATACAACAAACAAATAATATTTTTTTTGAGGAATCCAGTTGGATTCCTCCAACCTGTTTTCCTCCATCCACAGACGTTAGTCAACATAGTAATACCAATCCTGCTTCGAGGCAGGATATCCCGGTATGAAGGTCATCCACTAATCATAGCGTGGGGCGTATAGGGTAATCATCCGCTATGAAACTTCGGGCATCCGCTAATGAAACTGCGGTAATCCAAACAATCATCAACCCAATATATATATAATAGTCAACCAATCCTAAATAACTATATATATATTTTAAAACAATCAGACATCATTCAAACAAGCACAGACAATTATTTTTAACTATACAAAAAAAATTTCTAAATAAAAGGTGAGATTTACTCACCAGGGCTTTTATTTGCGATCCATTCTGATTTCAAAGTCTAAATGGTTGCGGCTATGCAGTTACTCAAGTTGCCTCGAATGGAATTTTATTTGCACCTTCAATTAGTAAAATCCTTACTCATCAATTTAAACTATTTATTTAAGCTACTTAAATAAATTATTTTAGATGAATTAACTAATTATATTTATTAAATTAAACATTTCTAATTAATTTAATTAACAACTTTTACCTTAGACACCATAAATCTGACTACCACCTTTGACTTCCTCGCCTTATATGCTTCACGCTGGAATCCTCAAAACCGAACTGAATTCATCTGCCTTGATTTTGCATCGATCATCCCAAACTCCACAGCCTCGAACTCCTATTAACTCCACTGCGGCAATTCATCGAACACCTCGGCTTCACCCAGTATATCGAGCTTCACCAACCCCTCTTCCAAATCGCACAACAAAATGTCGAACTCCTCTACTATCGCAACACGCTCGAAATCCTCAAACACCATCAGCAAGCATACTTCAGACAAACTGCCTCAAGCCTATGCCCACTGTCGTACCCATCTTCCCAGTCCTCACATACGAACTCTACTGTTGCTCCATTTCTGACTATCGCAACCCCAGATACCCGTTCATCACATCGTGCCATCCCATCTTACCCAGATCGAACGCTATACACTCGGCAAAAATAACATCGCTGACTTCGGTTATTTACACATCTCACTGGAAATGAGTGCGATGCCCTTAACCTCGGGATCTACCAGAATATCTCCATGATGGCGCGGTACCATGCTACCTTCTAAAACACTCGATTCCCTTTTGAATCGAAGACTAACTGAAACCCTAGGACGTTGTCGAGCTGTCGAGCTTCTCGCGGCTGATAATAGCATTGCGATTTGAAAAGAATGGCTTCCATTTTCTGAAGCGACTGAATTCGATAATATCGAATAAAGAAAAGGAGCAGCTCGGTTTGTTTCAATTTGAGGCTTTCTTTGATTTGTTATTTCCTTCTGAGGATCGAAGAAATGAATCGAAGAGGGGAGGGGGTTGTGTGGATTTATATCGGTTTATACGACGAAGAAGTGAAGACCAAGACCTTTAATATGTGGAGTTGAGAGAGGAACGTGTTTCAATTTCTAACCGTGAGGAGTTTGTGGAAGACAAAGGAAGATGTGGCCATATAGAGTCAAGTATTTTTTTTATTTTAATTTGTTTAAAATTTAAAACTGTATCCTTAAAACTTTACATAGCTCTTGATTTCAAACTCCTTTCTGAACCCAACAACAGTCAATTCTAAGGTAATACCCCTATTCCGGACACACTGGGATAAGTCACGAAGTCCAATTTGCTCGTCTGTGGAAGATATTTTTTTAAAATCAATATGAATTAAATTCGAAACAATTTATTTCCTCGATAATAAATTAATATTATTATCGTTATAAATTTAAATAAATTTTCCAATTAATCTTTTGAACTGTTTTCAATTCAAATCAAAATTTTGAATTCAACTAAATCCATTTTCGTATTCTGATAATTTAATATTTTTGATATTAAATCGAAATTGATTATTAAATTGATAACTCAAATATAAAATTCCACTTATATTATCCACCCAATATTTAAATTAAATATTAAATATTCAAAAATTAACCCCTAAGGATCCGGGTCATTACAATCTTCCCCACTTAAAATAATTTCGTCCTCGAAATTGCTAAGGTAGAAAAAGTGCTACAAACCCATTAAATTTACCAAAACTTATTTATGTTGATACTCAACATTTCAAACTTCCTTACATAACTCTCTTTCGAATAAATCCCTATTCGATAACTCCTCCCTTCGAATAACTATATTCAATAATCTCTCTTTCGAATAACTAGATTCGAAAACTTTTCTTCGAATAAACTATATTCGATTTACTCTTATCAATTAACTCTATTGGATTTAACCCTTATCGATTTACTCCATCGAATAACTAAATTCGATAACTCCTTCGAATAACCAATATTCTATAACTCACTTCGATTAAACTAATCGATAACTCTTTTCGATTAAACTATAATCGATAACTCATTTCGATTAACAAATAATTGATAACTCCTTCGATTTACTAATAATCGACAACTCCTTCCGAATAACCAAATTCGATAATTCCTTTCGAATAAACTATATTCGATAATTCCTTTCGAATAAACTATATTCGATAATTCCTTTAATTCTATCTGAATAATTAATATTTGATTTAACTCCACTCGCTTGACTCTAGATCGCAGCGATCACAATGGTTACACCTAATTCCCCCAGGAAATATCCGACCGCCCTAGGCTATCTGCAGCCCTGCGAATTTCGCTAGCAGTCATATGAAATGGCAACTTATCCTGAGTAACTATGTTTGACTAACTCTATCTCGATACTATATTCGATCAACTTTAATTGAATAACTAACATTCAATTAAATTCTCATTCGATTAACTATGTTCAATTAACTCTATCTGGTTAACTCTTAATTTGAATAACAAATATTCGATAAATTCTAATTGAATAACTGATATTCAATTAACTCTACGGATTAACCCTAACTGATTAACTCTAACTGGTTAATTCTACTCTAATCGATTTATTCTAACTCTAATCGATTATTTCTAACTCTAATCGACTTCTCCTATTCGAATAACTCCTACTGGATAACATTTATTCATTTATAAAGATTTACTTTTAGTAACGGTTCTTCACTTTATAAATGTTCTCTTTAATAACGTTACTTCACTTATACAAGTGTTGTGTACCCCTTATATTTAAAACTATCGGTGTTAAAAACCAATATCTCTTCTCTATATAAGTTCAGACTTATATATTCCATCTATCGAATGATAAATATTTAATTTAATTTATAAACTACTATTTATAAATAAATCTTTTCTATTTATCTGTTAAAAACAGATTTCCATTTTCTATTCATCTTCTAAATATTCCTTTGATTAAATTATATTTATTTAACAGATAAATATCCCATTTATAACATTCTATTTATTTACTATAAATAAATATTTCCATTTAATCTATTCGTAAATGTTTTACAATATTTCCTCTTTTAAATTCTATTTGTAATTGTTTTTACAAATATTTCTCCTTCTATTAGTTTGCACATAACTCCCTTTGTATTGTGTTACAAATATATTTCCTTTATATTTCCCAATTCATATTTCATTCACATTGATTTTACTCAATTTATTCGTTTCGATCCATTTAACTTACTTAAGTTAAATTTAATTCTAATCATTCAAATTCCCATTAACTAGTTGCTAATTAACCGTTTTGCCTATTTCACCCTTTTTTATTTGAATATAACTTGTTCAAATAAATGTCAACTTAATTATAACTAATCTAATTATATTTTCAACTTGAGTTATATATCCGATTTCGAATATAAATTCTCAATCTCTTTCACTTATTCAAAAACCCAATTTTGATTCAAATTTCCTTTAACTAATTATTCTCCAATTTAGTTAATTCTATTTAACCATTTAAAATATGATTTTTGTCTTAAAATCATTTCACTTACTTCACTGGAGTTCATATTTATTCTATATCTCCAGTCTGGATTTTTCTAATGCCAATTCGGATTTTATTTCCTAAAAATCCTTTTATTTATCTAATTAAACCGTTATGGTTTTATAATGGTTCTGGCGCTGCTTTTCAAAAAATTTGATTTTGACATAACTCAAAATCTATACGACGAAATCCAGATTTTTTCTCTTTCATTAAAAAACTATTGTTCAACCGGTCCCGACGATTCTTGTTTCAAAGAATTCCGACTTCAATTGAGTTCTGTATACTAAATTGAAGTTCGAATTGCTAATTTACGAACTGTCGCGCTACGACGAGCTCGTTTTAATTATATTTATAAATATAAACGTTTTAACTTTGTTTATAATAAATTCAACTCCATTCTGATATATTTTTAATATGTATCAAATCCATTTTTCCATTTCAACATAACATTCCCGATCTATTTCACTTCTAATATTCAAATCCTATATCTTAATTTAAAATATTCAAATTCCATTTGAATCTCTTTATTCAAACTCTATATTTGAATTTCCTTCTATTCAATTTCTATTTGAATTTCTTCTATTCAAATTCATTTGAATTCCTTATCTTCAAATTCTATTTAAATTTCTTATCTTCAATTCCTATTTGAAATCCTTCATTCAAAACCCATTTCAAATCCCTTATTCAAATTCCATTTGAAATCCTTTATTCAATTTCTATTTAAATTCCTTATTCAAATTCCTATTTGAAATCCTTTGAATTTAAATTCTATTTCAAACTCTATATTTTCTTGAATTCTAATATTCAACCTCCACTTTATATTCTCTTTGAAATTCTATTTAACCAAATTCCATTTGAATTCTAATATTCAAATCTCTATTTGACTTTTCTTTATTCAAATCCATTTGAATTCCTTTTGAATTCAAATTCCATTTCAATTTTCCTATACAATTTCTATTTGAATTTTCTTTATTCAAATCCATTTGAATTCCTTTTGAATTCAAATTCCATTTGAATTTCTTTATCCAAACTCATTTGAATTCCTTTGAATTCAAATTCTGTTTTACTTCTATTTGAATTATATATATATATATATTCAAATTCCTTTATTTTACTTCTATTTGAAATCTATATTTCAATTCCTATTTCAAAATTCCTCTGAAGTAATATAAATATATACATATATTTATATCTATCCCAAATTCAAAACATTTGAATTTTCAAACAACTTGTTTTCTTTCCAAACAAATTTCCATCAAAACTTTTCTAAGGCAGCAATTCATCACTTAGAAACTCGAAAATGAACACTGATGATGTTGCGACCATCATCAGAATTACTTCCCAGCCACTGAATGAGTTCAGTGCTATATTTCTTTCAAACTCCATTTAGAAAAATATTTTCCAAACTCCCAGGATTTTAAATTCTGAATTCCGGTTGGAATTCAATTTCAATTTATCTCATTTGTATATTTGATTTCATATACAAATTCCATTGGTTATATATATAACTTTTTCTGTTTTATAATCTAATTTGATTATAATCCTAACAATCAACTTAACTATTTAAAACGATATCGTGTCCAATCTTCTGTTCAAGTGTTTATAAACTCCTATCGACATCATGGCGTCCCACGATTCGACCAAAATTTATAATCCACTCAACAGACTAGTCAACACAATATAAAACAGTTTTTATATCAAATAACAAATACGCTCTCTCGTATATATATATATATATATACACACTCAACTCATTATAGGATACTACTGATCCTATCTCTAATGAGCACATTCCAACAAGCCTAGGTATTCGCTTAATCTAAGCTCTGATACCAAGTGTAATGACCCAGATTTCCGTAACATCGGAGTTGACTATATACATCATACGTCCAACCCAAATATCACGAAAATACGGAACATTTTTTTTTAGAAGAAAGAGGTAGAAGAAGAACAGAAATAACAACACAGAATCTCACATCGCAGCGGAACAAAATATAATATATCGTAACTTTTGAAATACAAAATTTCAACTGTATAACATAAACTTATCAGAGCACAACACTTACAACACAACAGAACCACTATAACTAGATAACGCTGAAGCCTCCTGCTCCAAGCTCCTTTAGATAGATCTGTAAAATCCTGAACTACTTGACTGCCCGTACAAATTAGGCACCCAAGAGTTTAGGTAAAACAAAACAAATAAACTCCGGGTCAGTCATGGGACTGGTATGAGTAAACAGTTTAAAACAGTTTCAGAAAACTAAATGATATCTCATAAGACCATGCCGTATGACACGGAACTGGTTTTTCCCTTATGAGAATCCAAACACTTGACTTATCTTTGTATCAAAACTCTTTTGATATTATAATAATGTCTATCAACCACAGTATATATATAATCATCTAGCAGAAACCCTTTCATCTCATGTTCTACATATATAGTATACAAATCAAAACCGCAAGCATGTATTGGGCAGTGGATTTCCAACTATGACAAGGTATGGAACCACCTTTCGCTAATGTACCTCTAGAGAGGAATACACTGGGTTCAACAAGAACATCTTGCAACCCGGCCACACATGACCGACCACTCATTTCGCTTGAGTGTATCGAATGTATATCACCAACAGTTGGGATCAGCAACCGTTTCCCGAATGGGACAGCATCAACAATAGATTTGTAGAAGTAAATGAAACTCTAGATCAGGTGATTAGACACCCTACTTCGGTGCGACCGACTTAGCCATGCTGCCTACCCGATTTCTATCATTTACTGGATGATGAGGCTAGAAGCTACGCTTTACCATCATACCAGATTCACTTTGAATGTCACATCGTCAAATCCATCAAATCACCGATTGACGTCTACAACAATACATTATGTGTTAGCTAAAAGAAGTTTCCTTCTCCGCCTCCACTCTTGGTACGGTTGGAGAAATCAATATACGTGATCGTCTGGAAATACTCTGTCAGACATTCATCCATACAAGTCACCCAGGAACAAGATGAACTGAAGGCACTGTTTCTATAAATAGAAAAAGTCCTTGCACTCTACTCCGTCTTCGATTATCTTTATATAATCTGATTCGCACGCTACTGCCGATCTGAAGTGGTTCTTCGGATAATAATCCAACCGGTCTCTCCATATTGACAACGATGGTCAAAACTTCGATAGTCTGTGATTTAACTATCGAATAAAAACAAGTGTTTCGATAGTCGATGATTTAACTATCGAATAAAACAAGTGTTCATCCAAACATCCAACAATCACTAAACCTTTAATTAATATTCCATTAATTAAATCTCTTCTCTATTTCTTTATCAATATTTGTTAACCAAATATTTTCAATAACCATATTGGCCTTATACGTTCTTTGGAAAACATTTCCATATATCGCCTTCCTTTATTTTCTATACTAGGAAATATTCATTATTCTATTTCCAAGCTTTGCACATATTTGGGTTAAAACAGATGTTGTGTAAAACATCGTTACGACAACCCAAATACAGTATTTAACTAATTCTTATTCCATATTGATCTTCGAGCCTGAATCTTGCTACTTATCGGTATATCATGAAATCAACCAAGTTGGGGTATAATTACCTCTTAGACCTTGACTGAATAACATTTAATGTCAAAACAGACAAGACTACTTACTCGAATAATCAATACCATACAACTGATTATTCACCTTTAAACACATATACATTTTCTCTTTCTATTCCTACGAGATTTTATTCTTATACTTCCCTTTTTGATTATACTATTCTATTTCTAAGTTCGTTTTCTTATCGACTTCTATATATATCGATACATTGATTTCTAACTATCAAATTATCTTAAAAATATTCTATCTCCTTAAATTCCCTGAAAAATTCGCCATAACCTCCTTTGTACCGGGAGCATCGGGAAATTTCAAATAGCTTTCCCGGTCCTTCTCATCTCAAAAAAGAAAAAGAAAAAGCCAAGCGGCTAGCCGATACGGCGCATAAAATCTCATATATGAATTAAATACGTACCTTTTTGTCGGGCATTCTATTTATTTCACTTCTATACTTTATTCCAAACTTGTCTCCTGTATGTCTATACCTGTCCAATCTATTTTAACTATACCAATCGTTTTAACTCAATTTGTTAAATAAACTTGTTACTTAACTCTTCAGTCTATTTCACCTTCATATTTGAACATGACATGTTCAAATATATTTTAACTGCATATTAACAAATTCTAATTATACCCATACTCTCGTTTCCTTATCGACTTCTTATTCAAATTCCAATTCAATTCTATTTGAATTCTCTTTATTTAAACTTCATTTGAATTCTATTTTCAAATTCTATAGTTTAAAGTCCATTTGAATTCTCTTTTCAAATTCTATAGTTTAAAGTCCATTTGAATTCTCTGCATTATTTATAAACAACGTTTATAACTTCAATTCAAATCCCACCTTTCCATTTATAAACAACGTTTATAAATTCAATTCAAATCCCATAATTTCATTTATAAACAAAGTTTATAAATTCGATTCAAATCCCACCTTTCCATTTATAAACAACGTTTATATATTCAATTCAAGTCTCATAATTTCATTTATAAACAAAGTTTATAAATTCGATTCAAATCCCATCTCCCATTTATAAACAACGTTTATAAATTCAATTCAAATCCCATAATTTCATTTATAAACAAAGTTTATAAATTCGATTCAAATCCCACTCCCATTTATAAACAACGTTTATAAATTCAATTACATGTTTTATATACCTTCAAAACAAGTTAATATTTTCTATAGTTTTATTTAAAATTCAAATTTCTATTTATAAAAATAGAATTTCCTTTTTAAATATCAAATACCCTTTGCGATATTTTTATGAATCGATATTCAAGCTATAGTGGTATTTTTAACAATCAGATCAATCAATTTTCAATAACTTGATTTTTAACACATCATATAGGAATATATATGAAATTAAACATACAACAAACAAATAATATTTTTTTTTGAGGAATCCAGTTGGATTCCTCCAACCTGTTTTCCTGCATCCACAGACGTTAGTCAACATAGTAATACCCATCCTGCTTCGAGGCAGGATATCGCGGTATGAAGGTCATCCACTAATCATAGCGTGGGGCGTATATGGTAATCATCCGCTATGAAACTGCGGGCATCCGCTAATGAAACTGCGGGAATCCAACCAATCATCAACCCAATATATATATATATATATAATAGTCAACCAATCCTAAATAACTATTTATATATTTTAAAACAATCATACAGCATTCAAACAAGCACAGACAATTATTTTTAACTATATAAAAAAAAATTCTAAATAAAAGGTGAGATTTACTCACCAGGGCTTTTATTTGCGATCCATTCTGATTTCAAAGTCTAAATGGTTGCGGCTATGCAGTTACTCGAGTTGCCTCGAATGGAATTTTATTTGCACCTTCAATTAGTAAAATCCTTACTCATCAATTTAAACTATTTATTTAAGCTACTTAAATAAATTATTTCAGATGAATTAACTAATTATATTTATTAAATTAAACATTTCTAATTAATTTAATTAACAACTTTTACCTTAGACACCATAAATTTGACTACCACCTTTGACTTCCTCGCCTTATATGCTTCACGCTGGAATCCTCAAAACCGAACTGAATTCATCTGCCTTGATTTTGCATCGATCATCCCAAACTCCACAGCCTCGAACTCCTATTAACTCCACTGCGGCAATTCATCGAACACCTCGGCTTCACCCAGTATATCGAGCTTCACCAACCCCGCTTCCAAATCGCACAACAAAATGTCGAACTCCTCTACTATCGCAACACGCTCGAACTCCTCAAACACCATCAGCAAGCATACTTCAGACAAACTGCCTCAAGCCTATACCCACTGTCGTACCCATCTTCCCAGTCCTCACATACGAACTCTACTGTTGCTCCATTTCTCACTATCGCAACCCCAGATACCCGTTCATCACATCGTGCCATCCCATCTTACCCAGATCGAACGCTATACACTCGCCAAAAATAACATCGCTGACTTCGGTTATTTACACATCTCACTGGAAATGAGTGCGATGCCCTTAACCTCGGGATCTACCAGAATATCTCCACGATGGCGCGGTACCATGCTGCCTTCCAAAACACTCGATTCCCTTTTGAATCGAAGACTAACTGAAACCCTAGGACGTTGTCGAGCTGTCGAGCTTCTCGCGGCTGATAATAACATTGCGATTTGAAAAGAATGGCTTCCATTTTCTGAAGCGACTGAATTCGATAATATCGAATAAAGAAAAAGGAGCAGCTCGGTTTGTTTCAATTTGAGGCTTTCTTCGATTTGTTATTTCCTTCTGAGGATCGAAGAAATGAATCGAAGAGGGGAGGGGGTTGTGTGGATTTATATTGGTTTATACGACGAAGAATTGAACACCAAGACATTTAATATGTGGAGTTGAGAGAGGAACGTGTTTCAATTTCTAACCGTGAGGAGTTTGTGGAAGACAAAGGAAGATGTGGCCATATAAGAGTCAAGTATTTTTTTATTTTAATTTGTTTAAAATTTAAAACTGTATCCTTAAAACTTTACATAGCTCTTAATTTCAAACTCCTTTTTGAACCCAACAACAGTCAATTCTAGGGTAATACCCCTATTCCGGACACACTGGGATAAGTCACGAAGTCCAGTTTGCTCGTCTGTGGAAGATATTTTTTTAAATCAATATGAATTAAATTCGAAACAATTTATTTCCTCGATAATAAATTAATATTATTATCGTTATAAATTTAAATAAATTTTCCAATTAATCTTTTGAACTGTTTTCAATTCAAATAAAAATTTTGAATTCAACTAAATCCATTTTCGTATTCTGATAATTTAATATTTTCGATATTAAATCGAAATTGATTATTAAATTGATAACTCAAATATAAAATTCCACTTATATTATCCACCCAATATTTAAATTAAATATTAAATATTCAAAAATTAACCCCTAAGGATCCGGGTCATTACATTTATACAAAATATCAGAGTTTGCAAAATTCATAGACACAACGGAAGAAAAATATACATTAATTTATTTACCAAAAACTTGCGAATTTTAAGCGAAACAAAAGCGGACGTCTTTGCCATTCTCTAACTTTAATAACTGAGATTTTTAATTCTGCAACACTCGTATCTGACCGAGCATTCCATACAAAACACAAAACACTCGAGTAAGGATTAATCATTGTTCAAGTAAATTAACTTCAATTTAAAACACTAAAATATAATAGTTAACCCAACTTATATTTAAAATACTAAATTTTCGAATACATGTCCAGACTGCTAAGTAATCACGGTCAACATAAATTTAGTATATACTTAAAGCAACATGTAGTTTTCATGTTTACAAAATAAGGCGAGATGAGTGCACAAACATGTATATCTCAGTTTAACAAAACCATGAATCAAAATGTGTTTCAAGTTTTACAAATCAAGGCAGAAGTGTGAGTATCAACGGGTATGCTTAAGTTTCACAAAACTGGGCACGCAAATATATCAAGTCAGCATGTGTTCTAGTTTACAAAATAAGTGAAGGGTGCATGAACCAACACTTGGGTTTCAGGGTACTAAGTTTAAAGTTAAATGCTTTGCTGAAATGTGAAAAATATAATTATGTACTTACGTAGACTATAAATTGGTAAGTTTAATTTTTTTTATACAAATAAGTAATAGCTCCTCAAAAAAGCTAAAATTATCGTCGTTGGGTACTATACTATTTTACTACAACCGTTTAACTAGAAATTGCCTAGTCAAATTGTAACAATGCAATACTTAAAGGTGTACTTTGATGAATACTGCATGTGCATCTAATAGGAAACTGCTAATTGTATTGCTTAATGAAACGTGGATTAGAAATGCATGATTTCGTAATGGAAAGTGTTAGACTTTAAGAATATCAAGTTACTTATATACAACACCTGAATTGGTATATGGGAATAAGTGGAATCCATTTTTATTTAATAACAACTAAAACATTCTTCCATCCACTATTAATACTTTCACAGTATTACCTGCATGAAATTGCTGCCATGTTCGTTCAGTATGCTCTGATATCTTGACTACAATGATATTTTATTTGTCTTGCACTAATCATGTTTGTCCAACACTGTTATTTATATACACATATATATGAACATAAGATGCAAATTATAGGCAGGTTCAGGTTTGCATGCAAAGAAAAGCACCTGTACAATTATGCACCTTCAGATATATAAATAAGGCAACAAAAAAATCCACTAATTCACCTTTTCTCATACCCTCTTTACATTACCGAAAGTAATAATTAATAGCAAATAGAATGAAATACAATTAGTTTTAGTTATAAATTTTCAAAAATAAATAAATCAAATGATCATAATGACAACACAGTGCAACAGGGGTGGCTAATGAAACAGTAGCCACACAAACAGTGTAAACACAGTGCGACGAAGCAACATGCATCCACAATGTTTTCATGTATGTAGGCAAGTAATCAAAGCAAGGTAACAAACACAGTTTTACTTGTGAATAAACAGTAATAGACTACACTTCCAAACACAACCTAGACTTACTATTCTATTTAGTTAAATTATTGAGGCCAAGATACTAGAATCAAGATTAATCGTGAGAAAATGCTCACATTTAAATCAGCGAAAAAATTGGAAGCAGGTGGCTGTGAAAGCAAAATGGATCTTTGGTGAAGAACAAAGGCGGTCCGCGACTTGCAGCGATTCAATTTGGGCGATGGAGAACCAGTCTGGGTCGGAGTTTGGTGCAGGCGTTGTAGATCGAGACTAGGAGGATTCGGTGATTTTTTTAGGAGGCATGACAATATAATGGAGGAGGAAGCAGTATATATAGCATGTGTGTGAAAAATAGGGGTTGGAAGGCTTCAGAGAAAAGAACGAAAAAGGTGAAGAGAGATAAGGTCGTGAATTGCGGATTTAAACGTTGAATCATGCATGGCAATATTTCAAAAGTTTGAATTCTTCCTGTGTAATATTTTTTTAAAGGTACGTCTGATTAAAAAAGGGAAAGGAAATTAACGCTATGCATTTAAGGTGTATGCAACGTTTTAGCTAATGCATGCACAAAAAAAGAAAAATAACGTAAGTGGGAACAATTAATGTGCATGCAACAATTTGATTTTATATATGTACACATATCCTACGTTTTTTATATATGCATGTAGGGGTAAACTGAAGCTTGGCAGACGTGAGGAGACAAATGAATGATTCCTTTTTTTGGCGTTTTATAGAAAGGAAAGAGCATAAGAAAATAGTAATGTATATATGAATGCATGAAAAAAAGGAAGAAAGAAAAACGTGGCATGTTTGGATTGGAAGTTTTATATTTGAAGTGAAAGGAAAGAAATGGAAAGAAAATATACTCGCATGAAATGTGAATAAGGAAAAAAATTACGTCTATGACTTACTTGATTATTAATGTCAACATTAAATTTCGTCAACTATGCTAGTTAAAACATGCGTTGTATACAGTTGCCTCCTAATTTCGTTACAATTTCTCCTATACAGTTTAAACTGGAAACACTAATTAATTTGTTATCAATTATCATAAAACTTCTATGTTAATGTTTTTAAACAAAATAATGACTCAACTACATTTTCATTTATTATCAATAGTTCGTAGTTAATTATTAAAATATACGTACAATTTGATAATATCTCGATTGTTATAAATCACAATTTATCTATTTACAAATTGTTGTTTAGTATAAATTAATTTCATGTTCATAAATAACATCATAAAATTTATCTTAAAACCACTTTAAATTCAAAAATTAAATTTATTCAATGATTTAAATGCTCGAAATTTACGGGATGTTACAGGATATAGAATAGTAGTCTAAAGGAATTCCTTTTTCGGGTATCCATAATGCTGAGTCACAATTTTACCTTTCAGAAAGGAAAGAGAGTCTTTGTTTGACCGTTCTTCAAGTATTAAAAATTGAGGATTAGGAACCCTTCTCCTAATATTGATCATTAACCCTTACATAGGCATTAAAGATAGTAGATCAGAAGCCTACTTCCAGTGTTTAATTGCGGTCCCGAGCTAACCCTCATTCAGGTATTAAGATTTGAATATTAGAAATCCACTTTTGGCAATAATAGAAGCCCCGAACCAGCCCTTGCTCGGGTACTGAGAATTGAAGATCAGAAATCCACTTCTGGTAATAATAGAAGTCCCGAACCCACCCTTGTTTGAGTATTAAGAATTGAAGACCAGAAATCCACTTATGGTAATAATAGAATTCCCAAACCAACTCTTGTTTGGGTATTAAGAATTGAAGGCCAGAAATCCATTTCTGGTAATAACAGAAGTCTCGATCCAACCCTTATTCGGGTATTAAGAATTGAAGACCAGAAATCCACTTTTGGAAATAATAGAAGTCCTGAACCAACCCTTGTTCAGGTATTAAGAATTAAAGACCAGAAATCCACTTCTGGTAATAATAGAAGTCCCGAACCAACCCTTGTTCGGGTATTTTGGAATGGAAGGCCAGAATCTCTCTTCTGGTCATTAGTTTCGTTACCCCTTTCGGGTTTGATTTTAGAAGAAGATGATGTACGTGCTTCTTAAGCCACTCTCTAGGCTTTTATCGTCAAAACAGAGGATGTGCATGCTTTGTTGGCCACTCTCTAGGCCATGTGTCCGATGCTCTTGGCTAGCTTATCCACAAGCAGGGCCCAAGGACTTACCCAACCTCCCTCCAGGAGGCGCCTTATCTGACCATTTTAGGCAATGATACGGTCATAGATGATCAAATCGGGACATCGTAGACGCGTAATTAAGGCTCACACTTTTGATGTTCTATCCTCGCCATCGTAGGCGGTGATAAAGGCTTACACTCCACCCCCCTCCAAGGGGTGCCCTATCTTGACCATCGAAGGAGATGATAGGGGTGTTCATTCCCTTATGCGGGTAACGCAGAACATAAGCAGAGGTAGTACGTGCTTTTTTGCGAGTAGAGGTAGGTCGTGCTTAGTTCATAGCAGAGGCAGGGCATACTCTTATACGAGCAGAGGCAGGAAGTGCTAGTTAGACGCTTCGTCATGACCATTTTTGGTATGGGTCGGAGGCTTACGCTTTTGATGCTTTAACCTGACACTTTCTGTTTTGGGCATGGAGAAAGGCTTACACACCACCCCTTCCGGGGGGTGCCTTGCCCTGGCCAACTCGGCGATGACAAGGGTTTTCATTCGTTTATAGTTTGACCCATCTTGGGTTACTTTGAACTTTGAGAGGGTTGCCATACCCTTATTTGTGTGAACATTCTTTGAGAAGACCTTCCTTTACTCATTTATCATTGAGAAGTATGGCCTTTGATGTTATGAATTCCATGTTCTAGGAATGAGATCGCTATTTGGCTTGCATAGTCGATACATCCCAGGTATGACCTCTTGATGGACGATTAGGGGTCCTTCCCAGTTTGGGCCGACCATACCATCTGATGAGTTGTTTGTGTTGGCCATTACCTTTCGTAAGACCATATATCCTTTTGTAAAGATTCTACTTTTGACCTTTGAGTTGTATCTCTCGGAAGGGGTTCTGTTTCCACCCATTTGGTAAAGTAATCAATAACCACTACGGCATACATAGCCCTACCCTCGGAAACTGGTAGAGGTGTAATCAAATCTATTCCTTATACATCGAAAGGCCATGGGCTCAAAATAATAGTGAACTCGCTTGGAGGTAATCGAGGTATCTTGGAATACCTTTGACATTTCTCTCACTTCTTGACATATTCAATAGCTTGACCACTACACCAAAACAACCAATTTGGCACCCCGGGATGAAGATATTTGATACGGCTCTACGGCGTATCAAATTTGATAGGGCTCATAGCCGTACCAAATTTGGTAAGCCATATCAAATTTTCTTTTGCAATTTGCACCACCGTAGATCTTGAAGGGTTCGGATCGGTTCTTTTTTATTATGCTTAGACCTGTATCAAATTTCCCCGTTTCTTGTCATGGTTTCTCCCTCTCCACTTTTCCATTTCGGTCGAAACAAAAGGAAATCCCGAATGAAAAAAGGCGAATCCCTAAAATTTCAATTTTTATTCAAAATTTTATTCCTGTCTCACCAGATTTGGAGCACAGCTGTTTTGGCTTCACCATTAAATTGAAGCTCAAAGCTATCCTAGAGTCGCCATGTTCAGATTTCAACATTTCGTTCACAATTTGTTTAGTTGTTTTTGTATTTTTATCCCACTAGAAGTCGATACATGATTTTTAGAGTGCGCAATGAATCCAATTAGGCCAACTTTTTAAGTTTTGAAATCCAAATCACTTGGTTCAATCGATAGCCATCAAATTCAGTTTGTGCTAAGATTCTCTGGTAGGTTTAATCAATCAATTTTATTTCTGCTAGCTCCTACAGTGAAACTATTTTAAGTTGAGTTATTTTATCATTTTGAAGGTGTTATATATCGTTTAATTGGGAAATAAAGAGTTCATATAGCAACAGATATATTGTTAAGGAATGCTATCAAATGTCAATCGAAAAACGAATAGTGTCAAGAGAGCCTTTTGTCAAGGGAACCACAAGTCAAGAGGTTCTCAGAGTTCATTGACTTATTGAAGTCTTGGATTTTTTCGAAGCCTGAATCATCATTGAATGTGTTTAGGAACTTTTGGATGCCAGATAAAAGTTACAGAGTTTGTTACGCGAGTGATTCAAAGCTTATGATTATGAACCATAGACATCGATGTAGAACTTGTGGACGTGTATTTTGTGTAAAGTGTACATCGAATCCTGTAGTAGTGTCTTCCGGGGTAGCAAAAAAAGTAGGAGAGGTTGAAGAAAGAGGTCATGCCTGTAACTACTGTTTTAAGAGATGGGAGCAGGAATTAGCTTTAGTTGATAATGGCATTCAGTTATGCAGTCCCGAACTTAGCCCTACTTTCCGACTTTAAGCTTGGTAAGCAGAAAGTCTAGTGGTACTGGTAATAACAATAACAGTGCAGTCGGAACATATTCACTTGTTCCTTATTGTGGAAACGGTTAGCAGTAAACCATTTCAAATTAAGGCTAATAACAGTAAAATGGAAAATTTGATGGTTAATACGGATTTGGATATCGAGCAGCAAGATCCCTCTACTCAAGTTGACTTTGGCATGAATAGATGTGTGTTTTTTTTAATCAATTTTTTAAGAATCAATTTACCATCTAATTTTGAAGTTCTTTTTAATTTAAAATGTGTGGCATTCCTGCTATGTTTCATGATACATGCTAATTAATATTTTGAGCCTAATAATTGTGTTGTCCCATCATCATTGTTCACTTAGTCATATATGGGAACCATTTCCAAATGAACGAGTGTGGTTATTTGGCTGAACTAAGTGCTTTTGATAATGCTCTTACAATTCATACATGGGCAGCACAGTAGGATTGAAAATAGCATAGAATGCCGAAAGTTTTCCATTTTTCCCTTGGCCAATACATGCCTAGGAGAATCAAACTCGGTTATGTTAAGTACATACATACATACATACATATATACATATATACACAAACACATATTACACATATATTTTTTGGATTTTGAATTGAATATTTAATGATCTAATGCCAAAGAGATGATAACTGGTGCCTATAACTTCATATGCATCTCAGGAATAAGCTCAAGCTCAAGTGGATGTTATATAACTTCATATGCATCTTAACAAGCACTATATATTAGTATTACACTAGAATTTAGACCTAATAATTACCTGTATGTCTAGTTTGGCATTGCTTGATTTTACAACTCAAATGGGTCTCTAATTTGGCAATATTATTTTAATAGATTGGATTGCAATACTGAATGTGTTGATGAATTGGATTGCAATACTTCTTGGAAATATAGTATTTTCTATATTGGACTCTTTAGTGATTGCTACTATTAACCTCACCTGTTATAAAATTTATGATTAAATTTTTGGATTAAATTATGATAAATTTTATTTTCTTTTTCATAGATTGGATTGCAACTAACTAAGACTCAGTTTGCAACTCAGTTGCAAACTGATTGTTGCACATACTGTTTACCTTTTGTGATTAACTATACCTATCTTTTATGTTCTATTTGTTTTGCAGGTTGTTGTGCGTTTCTGGGGAAAGTACGAAAATAAAAGATACTGCTAAAGTTAAGTTTGAAATAAACTTATATTTTCTTATCCAAACAATATTATCCGATAACAAATTGAAACATATAACCCATTTTATTATATTGCAGCGACATGCTCTGTGCATCAACAGACAAAATGAACATTTTTCAATGATTAAATGGAAATTGAAGGCATAGTAAACCAGCAAAGATCAGGCTATGCAAACCCTTATCTCTTTTACTTGCTACTACAAGCTTATCCACTCTTAGACAGGTGTGTTTATAGTTTCTATGAAAACAGTTTCTATGAAACCATATGTATCCAAATTATGTAACAATTTTTTATTTTAAATTATGTAACAAACTAGTTTGTCAATTTTACAACCGTCGAGTCTAGCCTTTGCAGCTACAAAGTTAATGCCATAATCATGTGATGAACTACTTCTACAAGTTCACAGTCACATCTCACAAACATCAAGTCATTTATTTTAGTCTGTTTAATAGAAAAGTGGAACCTTTTCAAGCATTATACTAACTTGGGAACCATATTTCTCAGGATAAAGATGCATAGGTGCTGCATGTGAATTTGATATAGGCTATAATCTCAAGACATCAATAATTTTAGTTATGCCACATTGACAAAGAAAACTTGCAGTATGACTTACCTTTCAATCTTTCTATTTAGTTGATTTTAGATAATTTGTTTGTAAGTTAGTTTGTGCTAGCTTCAGAATAAAATGTAGACATGCAAACTGGAAAGTTTGTATGATGTTATGTATTTTGAATGTTGCGACATTTTTGGATAATATGCATTCTATTTTTGCAGTCAATGAATTGATTATTTATGTTATGCAATCTCTTAATTTTCCATTTGTGGTATTCAATAAATGCTTGTATTGAATTCTCATATTCTACTAGGTCAATGTGTTTATTTTATTTTTAAATTATATACGACCATGAGCCGTATAAGTATATTAGTTTAAAAAGATTTCAAGCCATATCGATATTGAAATTTGATACGGCTTTAAGTCGTATCAATATAGGAATTTGATACAGTTTTAAGCCGTATCAAATTGCTATATTGATACGATCTTAAGCCGTATCAAATTCCTAATTGATGCGGCTATAAGCCGTATCAAATTCGTAAATTGATACGGCTTAAGCCCTATCTAAGTAACAGAGACGCCATTTTTTGATATGGCCCAGAGCACTGACAAATCGATTTAGACACGGTAATGAGCAGTACCTAGTTGACATTTCTGGTGTAGTGAACTAACCATTTGTGCCCAGTAAAAGCCTTGTCGCATGATCTTCTTGGCTAACTTGATTCCATTGGAATGATCCCCGCACAAACCTTCATGTGCTTCCTTCAATTGGCTAAACCTGTTCTCGATGCTTACGCACCTTAGGTAGGGGAATGAGTGCCCTTTCTTATACAGAATCCCATTTGTAATCACAAATGTAGGGGCTTGGTGCCTTTTTCCTTGCATCTTGCCTGCTAAGAGGTAGAGCTCCGTTTAGAAATACAATAAGAGTCATCCAGGTATTTTCGTAACGGTAATTTATTATGTTTAAGAAGGTTCCTTGTTAGAAGCAAGCTCCCTATCCATTTCATTTCCCTTTTTCTAAGCCTGGGATCTAGTTAGGAGAAATAACTCTTTTCACATTTTAGGCTCTTCATGCTCAATACTGGGTCTTTCTTGGTATCCTACGGGGATTATCCGAGTTTCGGGTGCTTCTCGGGAGCTAGCTAATTTGTCTAATGAATTGACTTGGGTGTTCTACCCTCTGGGGATTTGATGTATTGATAAATACTCAAACTGGGAAAACATCTTTAATATCCTTTTCACATATAAGGCCAACCGTGCATCTTTGGTTTGATTGGTTTGTTTTATCTGATTTACCATTAATTGCGAATCACTAAAGATCTCTATTTGAGGTATCTTTAACTGTAGTGCTAGATTCAATCCTGCCATTATTTACTCGTATTAGGCCACGTTGTTCGTAGCTAAGAATCTTAACTTCATTGCATAGTGCAAGCGATGCCCATTAGGAGTAATAATGATGTAACTTGCTCCTTGTTCGTTTGAAGCCCCATCTAGAAATCATTTCCATTTAGCCTTTAGGTTGTTCTCTTTGGTTGATTGTTCTGTAATGAAGCTCGTGCACTCGTTCACAAAATTTGCAAAATCATACCCTTTGATTACTGCCCGAGATTGAAACTCAATCTCATATTGGCTAAGTTCAATTCCCCATTTCACAAACCTTCCTAAGGTTTCTACCTTGCTGAAAACTTGCTTAAGCGGAAAGCTAGTCAAGGCCTTAATAGGATGTGCTTGGAAGTAGCCCCTAAGCTTCTGTGCTGTAAGTATTAGGCAATACACTAATTTTTCCACCACAGGGTACCAGGCTTCTGCATCCTTTAACCTTCTACTAACGTAGTAAATCGGGTGTTGCATTCCATCACTTTCTCTTATAAGGACTAAACTTATCGCATATTCTAAGACGACCATATGGAGATATAAATCTTCTCCTTTCTCAGGACTGGACAGAATCGAGGGTTTCCCCATGTAGTCTTTCAATTCTTGAAAGGCCTTTCTATATTCCTCATTTTATTCGAAGTTCCTACTTTTCTTTATAACATCAAAGAAATGGACACATTTGTTAGTGGCTTTGAAAATGAACCAATTGAGGGTTGCTACCTTTCCGTTTAAGCTCTTGACTTCTTTACTTGTTTTGGGTTCTTCTATATCTTTTATATCTTGGATTTGATCAGGACTAGCCATAATGCCATGCTCACTTACCACATATCCTAGGAACTTTCCAGATTGAACCCTGAAAGAACACTTTTGTGGGTTTAACTTCATTTGTAACTTCTTAAGACATTGAACAAATCCTCCAGGTCCTTCAAGTGGCTCTCTATTTTGACAGACTTCACCAGCATATCATCTACATATACTTCAATGTTACGCCCAACTTGTTCTTGGAACATTCTGTTAACAAGCCTTTGTGCCCCTACATTTTTCAATCCGAAGGGCATCATTTTGTAACAAAATGTCCCCCAATCAGTGACAAAGCTTGCATGCTCCTTGTCAGATTTATGCATTGGAATCTGATTATACCCTGAGTAAGAATCCATAAGGGATAGTATCTTGGCCACTTGTTGTATCAACGAATTGACCTATCCGCGGAAGAGGGTAGCAATCCCTTGGGCAGGCCTTATTTATGTCTGTATAATCAACGCATGTTCTCCACTTTCCGTTGGGCTTCTTTACTAAAACAGGATTAACTACCCATTTGGGGTAAAAAACTTCTCGAATGAACCCATTTGTTTCTAACCTTTTGACTTCCACTTTTAAAGCTTCTGACTGATCTCTATTGTATTGCCTCTTCGTTTGTTGAACCGGAATTACATAAGGGTTGATGTTTAGGGTATGGCTCATGATAGAGGGATTGATTCCATCCATTTCTGAATAAGTCCAAGCGGAAACATCATTGTTAAGCTGCAAGAACCGAATTAATTCACTTCTCATGGGTTCTGTCAACCTCTTCCCTACATTGATGACTTTAGCCTTATCCTTTGGATCAATGTTTACTTCTTCCAAACCCTCTATTGGTTTTATTCTTTTAATGTCCCTTCGAGAATCTAAATCGATTACAATTTCCTCTTCCTCTGCCAAGTTTATGTCATTGACTCTATTCTTTTTTCGTTTCAAGGAAGTGTACCTAACATTTGTACGTTTGTCAGTTTTATTGATTTTTATTTTAGCTTCAAATGCTGGATGTAAGAATCCATTATTCGAAGGCTGAAAAATAGTAGAGGAATCGAAGTATGAAGAATACTCCCTTCGGTATTTGTCAACCATTGCGAAATACAATTCACGAGAACTAAATTGTTCCCCCTCTGATGGTACCCCATCCATGTTTCGTCAAGAATTTCAACATCAGGTTTTTGGAAGAGACAAAAGCATCCATTTCCTCCAACGCAGGTCGAGCAAAGAAGGTACTGTAGTAGGATAGTTGATCGATCATGGAAAAAAGAGTTTCATTGGTCATGTGAAGCGAAGACAACCCAACTTGCACCAGGAGGTTGATCTGTCCTATTAGAGTGGATCCCTTGTTGTTGAAGACAAAGATTGGCTCATTGCTTAGTTTTAAATTTTCCTCAAAAATTCCCATTTGATCAAAATCATGCTTAAAGATGACAATGACAACGCTCCTAGTGTCAACAAGGATCTTAGAAACAAAAGAGAGTCCATTCTGAGTTGTTATCATGAGAGGGTCATTGTGTGGATGACGGACCCCTTTCTTCATTTATTCCGGAGAGATGACTGGGTTGTGTATTTTGAGAGATTAATGAGCATTATAGAAAGATGATTCCTCTCGAGTGGAGAATATACCTTCGCGAGCCTCCTTTAGATATCGGCTCCTGGCTTTTGGGAAATTTCCAGCAGGATGTGGCCCACCATAGATCACATTGATTCGGTTTACTGGTGGACTCAATTCTAGATGACCGTCATTCACGACATCCTCTGCCGCGTTAGCTGAGACCTTCTGTTATCCATTCGTATGCTAGGCGGATGTTAACTTGCTCAAAACAAACTCTTTCAGTTGTCCCTCTCGGATAGGCTTCCGAATAATTCCATCCAAAACCGTGCACTCGTTAGTCTTATGTCCGTTTGTTTTGTGATACTCACAATACTTTCCACCGGCATGAGGTTCAGGGAAATTCTTGGCCTTGAACGAGATGGGGAAGTTATTGACCCTTTCTTTTGCCACAGCTTACACAAAGGAAATGGGATTGCTTAGGGTGACTGTGTTGGAATTAGAATCCTTCCATCTTGGCCTTTTCTGATTTCCTTCCAAACCGAACCTTCCACTTTGGGGCTTTCTACCAAAGCTCAGCTTTCCCCTTCCTCTCGAGGCCCGAACTTACAATTCATCCATACGGATGAACTTATCAGCTTGAAAATGGAAGTCTTGTAAGTCGTTACAACCATGGATGTATAGTTCATTCCAGAAAGGGGTATTCTCAATTACCTCCGAATGTACAACGATTAGCTTATCACGGTCTTCCATGTCTTTTTCCTTCCGCACTTACACGTTGAACCTTTTCAGGTAATCTCCTAAGGACTTCCCTTGCCTCTAGCTGATGTTAGCAATGACAATGTAGTCAACTGTCAGATCCTTACAAATGCAAAATTGTATGGAAAATTCTTAGGCGGACTGCTTTCACAAATAGATGGTATTTTCTCTGTACTGACGGTACCATTTAGCTGCTGCTTCCTGGGAGGGTTATTGGAAAAGATCTACATCTAACGGATCCTGAAGCGTTATAGAGATCCATTTGGCTGTCGAAAGCCATTAGATGATCATCAGGTTTAGTTGTTTCGAGGTATTTTATTGTTGGAACCTTCACCCTAGATGGTATAATAGTTCTCATGATTTTGTCAATGAAAGGAGTTACCCTTTCGTTGTCATTACCCTATCATCCTGGGTTCTTTTCCCTTTGCTTCCCAACAAATCTTTCATGTTCTTTCTAGTAATATCTTTGAGACAAGACTTCGTACTGTCATAATTCGCCCTTTTAGGATCATAACCCTTAGACCTCCCGAACTGCTCCTGTTCGCATTGGTTTCCTTGATGATATATTCCTGTTAAAAGGGATATTTTCTTCTTAGAGAAAGTTCCCTTTAGCTTCTCTTTTGCCTCAGAATGTTGGATGGGAGCCTTTCTCTTCGTAGATTCATCCACCGCTCTGGCTGGGCTTAGTGAGCTCTGGAGATTTCTGAGCTTGATTAGTGATCAACTGAGGTTGCAATTCTTGGATTTGTTTCTCCAGAGCCGTGATTTTGGCGGTATTTTCCTCCATGGCATTCGGGTTCAGTGGCTGCATAGGTTTGGAAGTCGTTCCTTCTTCATAGTTATTTAGATTAAGCGTTATATCCATGTTCCTTTCAAGGATTGCATTAGGAGTTGGTCCCTTGTTTCGATCCTCCAATCTTTTTGATTTCATCTTCGCCTGCCATGGAGAAATAAGTTTACCAAATTAATTTTCGATAAGATAAATACGAAGTCAGAGGTTCAAGCCCTCCTTCTAGCGCCAAATGTTAACGATATTTTTTGTCAACACCTGAACTAGGATAAAGAAAGCATATGCTTAGAAGTTTGATGCAAGATTGATCTAAAGGTTTATTGAAATACAGCCTTGAATAAATGCTCTTTAACTAATTTCACCGTTTCCTAGGCATCAAGACCTTAAGTATGAAGATTAGTTACTCTTCCCTCGAGGGTGAGTGTCATGCTTATGGGAATACGAAATTGAGGACAACCTTGGAGAAAGGGTTTTACTAGTTAAGTATGACTGAGACCTTATGCAACAATCACCTTTAGATCTTGGATAAAATAATATACATTATGCTAAGAGGAAACAGGCTAATGCCTCACAACGCTCGTGTCGTTTTCATGCTATAATACTTATTGTCTTATATGATATTTTCGCATCGAACCAGCCCAAAAAGTCCTTGGTTGCGTCGATTATCAAGTTACAAGCTTGCAGCAAGCTCCCTTCTAAGGTTGGGTTGCATTAGGCTTCATATGGAAGTGCTAAGACACGTAGTGAACGTTCGAAGGGGGAAAAGCCTTGGTTTCCCCAGGGCCTTACCTCCCACGAAAGAACCGTGATTAACTCTTTCATAAGAAAGGTTAGTGTTAACTCCCTATCTTGTCATTATAGTCACAATATGATTATCAAATTAAGAAATGCTTAAGTCCCAGACTTCTCCTTTATTATTAATTTTGGATATATTACAAGAGTTAAAGAAATCCTCAATTCGATTTAGAAATTAGGATTTACTCTAGAATAAGGGAGTACAAGAATGAGGAATGAGAAAATTAGCCTCCAAAATGAGACCCTTAGGGTCTTATTTATAGACAAATCGGTGCCCCTTAAGCTATTGGGCTTACATAGGCCTCTATCGGCCGCTTTTCCCTTTGGATTCAGAAGTTTTGCCTCTCGGCCGCCTTTGGTTTCCAAAAGTCTGGCTTATGGCTTCTTAAGGTACCGGTTCTGGTACTCTGGAAGATGGTTCCGGTCTTTGGAGCTTTTTGTTGATATCATGTCTATCTTCTTCATATTGCTACTAAGCCTGGCAGTGTGAATAAATTTCGGAAGGTTTCAGCTTCTGGATATAGACTTCCAGACGTTAGCTTACGGATATGAGCTTCCAGTCTTGCTGTTAATTCCGCATGGGTCTTGCCTTCTTGATTGTGATGGATGATTACTAGGTCCGCAAGCCTTGTCGGTATCAGCACTTAGCAAATTAATGTGGATAGCCTGTCTCTCTTCAAGGTTTTGTGTTGTCTTTCGGTAGGTTCTTGAAGTGTATCTTGGCCCTATAGAAGGTTGCTTTCGGTGCTTTATTAGTTGCTTGTTAGAGGGGCCTTTCGGCAGTCATCCAACAGGGGTTCCAGTGGCTAGTTCCTAGATAATTCTCTTATGCTTAAACTTTGTACCTTTGATATTTTCGTCTCTTAATGTATCGGCATTAAGCAAGTTAATACTGATAACTTTTCCGTCCTTCTATGTCTCGGTTTGTAGGGTTTTTTTTGTTTTCTCTCTTCATTCTGTTCCGGCTTTGGGTGACCTCCCGTTGTTTACCCATCGTGTTGGAACCACCATGTCGGTACCTTTTCTTTTTGTAGCTTCTGAGCTCTTTTCTTTAGCGATAGTGCCAGTTGCATAGCTCTCAAGTTATTCCTCATGCTCCCGGTTCTACCTTGTGCATAATCCTTGCTTACAGATTATTCTTTTACAATTGTGATGGTCCGATACCCCTTCCCCATCAGCCTGTCTCAGTGCGAATTTTAGTAGTAACATCCGCCTCCCTAGTGAAGGGGTATTTTCGACTTTTCAAGTCAAACTTCCTTTCTGGGCTTCCTCGTATTTTTCCTACATGAACTTTAACAACTGATATCTCGTGTTAGTTTTTATAATCACCTGCATATGCTTTGAATAAAGTGTTGTTTGGGGATTGAGTCTTATCAATACATTAATTTTGCGTCTATTGCTCAACGTTTATCTATACTTTTATTTTTCAATTGAAAAATATAGAAGGGAGTTTAGGGAACTTCCTTCTTGCCAATTGTGAACGGATACTATCATCAATATCAAATTTATAAGTAAATGCTCATGATATTGTCTTTGTAGTAGATGACCAGATATAAAACAGTAGTCTAAACGATTCCCTTTTCGGGTATCCATAATGCTGAGTCACAATTTTACCTTTCAGAAAGGAAAGAGAGTCTTGGTCTGACCGTTGTTCAGGTATTAAAAATTGAGGATTAGGAACCCTTTTCCTGATATTGATCACTAACCTCTACTTAGGCATTAAAGTTAGTAGATCATAAGCCCATTTCTGGTCTTTAATAGAGGTCCCAAGCCAACCCTAATTCGGGTATTAAGATTTGAAGATCAGAAATTCACTTCTGGCAATAATAGAAGCCCCGAACCAACCCTTGACCGTGTACTAAGAATTGAAGAACATAAATTCACTTCTGGTAATAATAGAAGTCCCGAACTAACCATTGTTTAGGTATTAAGAATTGAAGACCATAAATCCACTTCTGGTAATAATAGAAGTCCCGAACCAACTCTTGTTTGGTTATATTAAGAATTGAAGACCAGAAATCCACTTTTGTTAATAATAGAAGTCCCGAACCAACCTTTGTTCAGGTTTTAAGAATTGAAGGCTAGAATTCCACTTCTGGTAATACTAGAAGTCCTGAACCAACCCTTGTTCGGGCATTTAGGAATGGAAGGCCAGAAATCTCTCTTTTGGTTATTAGTTTCGTTACCCCTTTCGGGTTTGATTTTTTGAAGCAGAGGATGTACTTGCTTCTTGAGCCACTCTCTGGGCTTTTACCGTAAAAGCAGAGGATGTATGTGCTTTGTTGGCCACTCTCTGGGCCTGTGTGTCTAGTGTGCTTGGCTAGCTTATCCACAAACAGGGCCCAAGGACTTACCAGACCTCGCTCTAGGCAGTGCCTTAGCCTGACCATCTTAGGCAATGATAAGGTCTTAGATGCTTAAATCGGGAAATCGTAGACGCGTAATTAAGGCTGACTCTTTTGATGTTCTACCCTGGCCATCATACGCGGTGATTGAGGCTTACACTCCACCCCTCTCCAAGGGGTGGCCTATCTTGATCATCATAGGCGATGATAGGGGTGTGCATTCCCTTATGCGGGTAACGGGGAACATACGCAGAGGTAATACGTGCTCTTTTGCGAGTAGAGGTAGGTCGTGCTTAGTTCATAGCAGAGGCAGGGCATACACTTCTACGAGCAGAGGCAAGAAGTGCTAGTTAGACGCTTCGTCATGACCATTTTTGGTGTGGGTCGGAGGCTTATGCTTTTGAAGCTTTAACCTGGCCCTTTCTGTTTTGGGTGTGGAGAACGGCTTTCACACCACCCCCCATCCGAGGAGTGCCTTGCCCTGGCCAACTCGGGGGTGACAAAGGTTTTCATCCGTTTGTAGTTTGACCCATCTTGGGTTACTTTGAACTTTGAGAGTGTTTCATACCCTTAGTTGTGTGAACATTCTTTGAGAAGACCTTCCTTTACTCATTTATCAATGAGAAGTATAGCCTTTAATGTTTTGAGAACCATGTTCTTGGAATGAGATCACCATTTGGCTTGCATAGTCGATACGCCCTAGGTATGACCTCTTGATGGACGATTAGGGATCCTTCTTAGTTTCGGCCAAGCGAACCATCCGGCGGGCCCTTTGTGTTGGCCATTGCCCTTCATAAGACCAAATCTCCTTTTGTAAAGGTTTTAGTTTTGACCTTTAAGTTCTAGTACATTGTGATTCTCCTTTGGTATTCGGTCATTCTGATCGTAGCCTTGCCTCTTAATCCTTGTATTAGGTCCAAGGATTCCTTTTTTAATTATTGATATGGATCAAACGCGTAAACTATCCTTCAATGTGATGGGATTTCGATCTCAATTGGAAGCATGGATTCACATCCATAGGTCATAGAAAATGGGGTATGTCCTATTGTCATTTTGGCATAAGTTCTATATTGCCAAAGCACTAAGGGTAGCTCTTCCACCCAATTCCCTTTAGCTTGGTTTAGTCGTTTCTTAAGAATTGTCTTTATGATTTTTTTCGCGACTTTGACGGCTCCATTTTCCCTTGGATGTGCTATTGAGGAAAAGCTTTTGATGATCCCATTTTTATCACAAAATTGAGTGATTTTCTCGCTTTCGAATTGTGTTCCATTGTCTAATATGATTTTGTAAGGAATCCCAAAGTGAGTAACAATGTCCTTTATCACAAATCTCAATACCTTCTAAGATGTGATTGTCGGAAGGGTTTCTGCTTCCATCCGTTTGCTAAAGTAATCAATAGCCACTACGACATACTTAGCCCCACCCTTGGAAGATGGTAGAGGTCCAATAAAATATATTCCCCATACATCGAAAGGCCACGGGCTCGAAATTGTGGTTAACTCACTTGGACGTAGTCGAGGTACCTTCGAATACCTTTTACATTTCTCGCACATCTTGACATATTCAATTGCTTGACTAACCATTTGTGGCCAGTAAAAGCCTTATCGCATGACCTTCTTGGCTAACTTGATTCCATTGGAATGATCCCTGCACAAACCTTCATGTGATTCCTTCAATAGGCTAAACCCGTTCTCAATGCTTGCACGCCATAGGTAGGGGAATGAGTGCAATTTTTTATAGAGAATCCCATTTGTAATCATAAATGTTGGGGCTTGGTGTCTTATTTTCCTAGCATCTTGCTTGCTAAGAGGTAAAGCTCCGTTCAGAAGGTATTATACAATAGGAGCCATCCAGGTATTTTCGTAATGGTAATTCATTTCTGTTAGAGAAGGATCCTTGTCAGAAGTAAGCTCCCTATCCATTTCATTTCCCTTTTTCTAAGCCTGGGATCTAGTTAGGACCAATAACTCTTTTTCTGTTTCAGGTTCTTCATGCTCAAAGATGGATCTTTCTTGGTATCCTACGGGGTTTATCCGAGTTTCAGGTGCTCCTCGGGAGCTAGCTAATTTGGCTAATGAATCGACTTGGGTATTCTCCCCTCTGGGGGTTTGATGTATTGAGAAATCCTCAAATTGGGAAAGCATTTATAATATCCTTTTTACGTATAGGGTCAACTGAGCATCTTTGGGTTGATAGGTTTGCTTTATCTGATTTACCATTAGTTGCGAATTACTAAAGATCTTTATTAGAGGTATCTTTAACTGTAGTGCTAGATTCAATCTTGCAATCTTTGACTCGTATTAGGTCACATTGTTAGTAGTTGAGAATCTTTACTTCATTGCATAGTGCAAGTGATGCCCATCAGGGGTAATAATGATGTAACCTACTCCTTGTTCGTTTGAAGCACCATCTACAAATAATTGCCATTTAGCCTTTAAGTCGTTCTCTTTGGTTGATTGTTCTGTAATGAAGCTCGTGCACTCGTTCACAAAATATACAAGAGCTTGTCCTTTGATCGCTGCTCAAGGTAGAAACTCGATCTTATATTAGCTAAGTTCAATTCCCCATTTCACTAACCTTCCTGAGGTTTCTGGCTTGCTGAAAATTTCTTAAGTGGAAAGCTAGTCAAGACCTTAATAGGATGCACTTGGAAGTAGCCCCTAAGCTTTCATGCTGTAAGTATTAGGCAATATGCTAATTTTTCCACCATGGGGTACCGGGCTTCTGCATCCTTTAACCTTCTGCTAATGTAGTAGATCGGGTGTTGAGTTCCATCACTTTCTCTTATAAGGACTGAGTTTATCGAATATTTTTAGACAACCATATAGAGATATAAATCTTCTCCTTTCTCGGGACTGGACAGAATTGGGGTTTCCCCATGTAGTCTTTTGAATTTTTGAAAGGCCTTTCTACATTCCTTATTCCATTCGAAGTTCCTCTTTTTCTTTATAACATCAAAGAAATGGACGGATTTGTTAGTGGCTTTGGAAATGAACCTACTGAGGGATGCTACCTTTCCGTTTAATCTCATGACTTCTTTGCTTGTTTTGAGTTCTTCCATATCTTTTATAGCTTGGATTTGATCAGGACTAGCCTCAGTGCCATGCTCACTTACCACATATCCTAGGAGCTTTCTGAATTGAACTCCGAAAGAACACTTTTGCGGGTTCAATTTCATTTGGTAACTTCTTAAGGTGTTGAACATCTCCGCCAGGTCCTTTAAGTGGCTCTCTGTTTTGATGAACTTCACCAGCTTATCATCTACGTATACTTTCATGTTATGCCCTATTTGCCCTTGGAACATTCTGTTAACTAGCCTTTGCTACGTTGCCCCTACATTTTTCAACCCGAAGAGCATCACTTTGTAACAAAATGTCCCCCAATTAGTGATAAAGCTTGTATGCTCCTTGTCAGGTTTATGCATTGGAATCTGATTATACCCAGATTAAGCATCCATAAGGGACAGTATCTTATGGCTACTTGTTGCATCAACAAACTGGTCTATCTGCAGAAGAGGGTAGCAATCCTTTGGGCAGGCCTTGTTCAAGTCCGTATAATCAACGCATGTTCATAGAATTAGCAAGCCATTTGGGGTAAGTGAATGAACCTATTTGTTTCTAACCTTTTGACTTCCTTCTTTAGAGCTTCTGACCGGTCTCTATTGTATTGCCTCTTCTTTTGTCGAACCGGGATTACAAAAGGGCTGATGTTCAGGGCATGGCTTGTGATAGAGGGATTGATTTCAACCATGTCTGAATGATTCCAAGTGAAAACATCCTTGTTGAGCTACAAGAACCAAATTAACTCACTCCTCAAGTGTTCTGTTAACCTTTTCCCTACATTGATGACTTTGGCCTTATCCTTTGGATTAACGTTTACTTCTTCCAAACCCTCTATTGGTTTACTTCTTCCTTTGGTTTCATTTGTACATTATTCGGTTTTATTGATTTTTATTTTAGCTTCAAATGTTGGATGTAAGAATCCATTATCCGAAGGCTGAAAAATAGTAGAGGATTCAAAGTACGAAGGATAATCCCTTTTGTATTTATCAACCGTTGCGAAATACAATTCGCGAGTACTAAATTGTTCCCCTCTGATAGTACCC
The DNA here is from genome assembly GCA_030737875.1 of Allium sativum. Classification (NCBI taxonomy): domain Eukaryota; kingdom Viridiplantae; phylum Streptophyta; class Magnoliopsida; order Asparagales; family Amaryllidaceae; genus Allium; species Allium sativum. The sequence goes on along the minus strand of CM060923.1, from coordinate 655,593,003 downwards.
CATCCTTGTTTTGTCAAGAAATTCAGCATCAGGTTTTTGGAAGATACAAAAGCATCCATTTCCTCAGAAGCAGGTCGAGCAATGAAGGCATTGTAGTAGGATAGTTGATACGATCACGACAAAAAGAATTTCAAAGGTCCTATGGAGCGGAGACAACCCAACTTGCACTAGGTGGTTGATCTGTCCCACTGGAGTTGATCCCTTGTTGTTGAAGCCAAAGATTGGCTCATTGCTTGGTTCTAACTTCTCCTCAGAAGTTCCCATTTGATCAAAAACTTGCTTAAATATGACATTGATAGCGCTTCTAGCATCAAAAAGGATCATAGAAACAAAAGAGAGTCCAATCTGGGTTGTTATCATAAGAGGGTCATTGTGCGGGTGACGGGCCCTTTCTTCATTTCTTCCAGGGAGATGAGTAAGTTGTGCATTTTGAGAGTGTAACGAGCATTCTTCAAAGATGATTCCTCCCAAATGGAGAATATTCCTTCGCGAGCCCCCTTTAGATATCAATTCCTAGCTTTTGGGCAATTTCTAACAGGATGTGGCCCACCATATACTTGATTCGGTTTATTGGTGGACCCAAGTCTGAAGGACCTTCTTCCACGACAGCCTCTACTGCGTTAGCTGAGACCTTCTGTTGTCGATTCGTATGCTGGGCGGATGTCGACTTGTTCAAAACAAACTCTTTTAGATGCCCCTCTCGGATAAGCTTTTGATTATCCTACCAAAACCTTGCACTCGTCAGTCTTATGTCCGTTTGTTTTATGATACTTCTAATACTTTCCGCCGGCATGAGTCAGGGAAATTCTTGGTTTTGAATGAGACGGGGAAGTTATTTGCCCTTTCTTTTGCCACAACATGCACAAAGGAAATGTGCTTGCTTAGGGTGACTGTGTTGGAATTACAATCCTCCCACCTCGGCCTTTTCTGATTTCAGTCTAAACCCAACCTTCCACTTTGGGGATTTCTATCAAAGCTCGGCTTTCCCCCTTCCCATCGAGGCCTGAACTTCTTCTTCGTGAAGTACAATTCATCCATACGAATGAACTTATCATCTTTAAAGTGGAAGTCCTGTAAGTATCTACAACCATGGATGTATAGTTCCTTCCAAAAGGGGGTATTATCAATTAACCCCGAATGCACAGCGATTAGCTTATCACGGTCATTCCTGTCCTTTGCCTTTAATGCTTCCATGTCGAACCTTTTCAGGTAATCTCCTAAGAACTTCCCTTGCCTCTGCTTGATGTTAGCAATAATTGTGTACTCAACTGTTGGATCCTTACAAATGCAAAATTGTGCAGAAAATTCATAGGCAAACCGCTTCCACGAATAGATGGTATTTTCTCTGTACTAACGGTACCATTTAGATGCTTCTCCCTCGAGGGTTACTAGAAAAAGTCTGCATCTAACGGCTCCTGAAGCGTTATAGAGATTCATTTGGCTATCGAAAGCCATTAGATGATCATCATGTTCAGTTATTTCGAGGTATTTTATAGTTAGAATCTTCACCCAAGATGGTATTATAGTATTCATGATTTCGTCAGTGAAAGGAGCTTCCCTTTCGTTGTCATTAACACTGTCAGCCTGGGTTCTTTTCCCTTTTCTTCCCAACAAATCTTTGACAGTCGTTCTAGCAATATCTTTGAGATAAGACTTTGTATTGTTATAATTCCCCCTTTTAGGATCATAATCCTTAGAAGTAGAGCTCCCGGACTGCTCGGGTTCACAATGGTTTCATTGATGATATATTCCTGTTAAAAGGGATCTTTTCTTCTTAGGGGAAGTTCCCTTTAGCTTCTCTTTTGCTTCATAATGTTGGATGGGAGCCTTTCTCTTTGGAGATTCATTCACTTCTCTCAGGCTAGACTTAGTGAGCTTTGAAGACTTCTGTGCTTGAGTAGCATTCTATTGAGCTCGCATTTCTTGGATTTGTTTCCCCAAGGACATGATTTTGGTGGTATTTTTGTCCGTGGCATTTGGCTTCCGTGGCAGCATAGGGTTGGAAGTCGTTCATTCTTCATTGTTATTTAGATAGAGCATTAGATCCACGTTCCTTTCAGGGGTTGCATTAGGAGTTGGTTCCTTGTTTCGATCCTCTAATTTTTTTGATTTCATCTTCCCCTACCACGGAGAAATGAGTTTACCAAATTAATTTAAATACGAAGTCGGAGGATCAAGCCCTCCTTCTAGTGCCAAAATGTTAACGATATTATTCGTCAACATCTGAACTAGGATGAACAAAAGCATATGCTTAGAAGTTTGATGCAAGAGTGATCAAAAGGTTTATTGAAATGCAGCCTTGAATCATCGCTCTTCAACTAATTTCACCATTTCCTAGGCATCAAGACCTTAAGTCTAAAGATTAGTTACTCTTCCCTTGGGGGTGAGTATCACGCTTAGGTGACTGTGAAGTCGAGGACAACCTTGGAGAAAAGTTTTTATTAGTTAAGTTGGACTGATACCTTATGCAATAGTCACCTTTAGATCTTAGTTTAAAATAATATACATTGTGCTAAGTGGAAACATGCTAATGCTTCACAACGCACAGGTCTTTTTCATTCTGTAACACTTATTGCCTTATATAATACTTCCGCATTGAACCAGCGCAGGAAGGCCCTGATTGCATCAGTTATCAAGTCACAAGCTTACAGCAAGCTCCCTTCCAAGTTTAGGTTGCTTTAGGCTTACTTTGGAAGAGCTAAGGCACGTAGTGAATGTTCGAAGGGGGGAAAAGCCTTGGTTTCACCCAGGACCTTCCCTCCCACGAAAGAACTGTGATTAACTCTTTCATAAGAAAGGTTAGTTTAACTCCATGTCTTATCATTATAGTCACAATATGATTATCTATTCAATAAATGCTTAAGTTCTAGACTTCTCTTTTATTATTAATTGTGGATATATTACAAGAGTTGAAGAAATACCCATTTTGATTTAGAAATTATGGTTTCCTCTAGAGAAAGAGAGTATAAGAATGAGAAATGAGAAAATTGACCTCCAAAATGAGACCCTTGTGGTATTATTAATACAAAAATCGGGGGCGCTTAAGCTATTGGGCTAGTAGAAGCCTCTGTCGGTCGCTTCTCCCTTTGGTTCTAGAGGTTTTGGCTCTCGGCCTCCTTTCAGTTCCAAAAGCCTTGCTTATGACTTTTTAAGGTGCCGGTTTTGGTTCTTGGGAAGATGGTTCCGATCTTTAGAGCTTTTTGTTGATGTCATGTTTATCTTCTTCGTATTGCTACTAAGCCTAGCAATGTGAATAACTTTCGGAAGGTTTTGGTTTCTGGATATGAGATTTCAAATGTGAGCTTCCGGTCTTGCTGTTAATTACGCATGGGGCTTGCCTTCATGATTCATATAGATGGTTACCGGGTCCGCCACCCCTGTCAGTATCAACACTAAGCAAATTATTGTGGATAGCTTATCTCTCTTTAAGGTTTTGGTTTGCCTTTTGGTAGGTTCTTGAAGTGTATCTTATTTATCTGGAAGGTTGCTTTCGGTGCTTTATTAGTTGTTTGCTAGAGGGGCCTTTCGGCAGTCATCCAACAGGGGTTCCGGCGGCTAGTTCTCGGATAATTCTCTTATGTTTAAACTCTATGCCTTTGATGTTTTCATCACTTAATGTATCGGCATTAAGAAATTTAATACCTATAACCCTTCCATCCTTCTACGTCTCGGTTTGTAGGTTTTTTTTGTTTCTATCTTCATTGCCTTTCGACTTTGCGGAACCCCCCTACCGATACCTTTTCTTTATGTAGCTTCTGAGCTCTTTTCTTTAGTGATGGTGTCGGTTGCATAGCTCTCGAGTTATTCCCTCATTCTTTCGGTTTTACCTTGTGCCTAATCCTTGCTTACAGGTTATTCTTTTACAATTTTGATGGTCCGATACCACTTTGCCGTCAGCCAATCTCGGTGCTAATTTTGGTAGTAACAAGCATCTCTTGGTAAAGCTGAATCAGAGCCTAAGAAAGAATGAGAAGCCAAGAATTTTTTGACCACTAAGATTTCAACTTTTGAGGATGAGCAGGAGAATTTATTAGCTGCGTATGCCGAGAAGTAGAGAGTGAAGGATGCCGTACATTATAATGCTAGACGAGTTGACACAATTTTCTAATGTAGTAACGAAATATTATGAAAATGCCCTCTTCTTGGATTACTCTGATAACTTCAAAAAGTTTCCGAATATGCAATTTCCTTATGTCCACCCTTCTATTAGGAGGAGAGTTATGGAAATAATAGATCTAACCAAACAGGGCATTATGGTTTCGAAACAACATAAGATGAGACTTAAAGGTCTTCTGTTTGTTGAAGATTTGCCTGATGATTCGAAATCTGATGATGATGATGAGAAAGAATTTGTTGCTGACGGTAATAATAAAGATGATGATGGTGATGATAATGATTGAAGTTTTGAAGGTAGAGGCCGCCACGATAATTTCGATAAAGACAATGGCCATCCTTTCTCAAATGTTGGTCGAGCCCTAGGTTTTGGGGAAGTGAACCTTGATCCTTCGCATGCTCCCACCTCCCGGCATCCGGTTAGTGACATTGCTAAGGAGATTGGCTCTTCAGTTTGCCTACCTTATATTTTAGGTATGGCTTTTTTTCTTGAAAGGTGTTCTCTCCTGCATTCAACTGACCTTTTTCATCTTGAAACTTGCTGATATTTGTAAAACCTAATGCCATGGATGTGTATTTCTGGGGGATATTCCTTTGTTACTTGTAATCATTTTTTTATGCTACTACAGAATACCATTTTTTCTAGTGACACTGTTCCCAAATGTGATTTATATTCATTATCTAGGTTGAAGAGGGAGTTTCTAACTAAGCCATCTTGTTTGTCTAGCAGGGATCGTTTCTTAAAAAACCTTAAGCACAATTACATGAAGTATCCCCAAATTCCTTTTAATTTCCTGGGTGACAACCGGGAGGTGACTGTAAAGAAACTTAGAGCTCATCATGTAAAGTTGATATTTATCATATTTAACAAAAGTATTAAGGAAAAATGAATAATTTACATAACCTTTGCAATTTACAACTTGTTTGGATGGATTTGGGAGAAATCATGTATTCAACCCTTTTTCTTGTATGATAAAAACTATGATTTATTATCATTATTTCTTTTGAGAGTGGAATCTAGTTATAATAGTATATACGTTCATAACACAGAGATTTCAAACCAAAGACTCTTCTCTACTAACTAGAGAGGAAGTATTACGATTTATAGGTCGGGGAAACATTTTGGAGGACTCTTTTGTAAACACTCAAGATGGGTCCATCTCATCTTTGAACATGGCCATGAAGCATTTGAGTGAGCCAGCAAACATTTAGGAGGGTCAGCTAAGGGAAAAAAGGAAAACTATTCTTGAGCTAAAGAGGGAAGTAAAAATGAATCCCTTCATTGATTTTGATGAAGAGGTAGTTGGGTTACATCGGCAAATTGTTGATTTAGAGGTTGAGCGTGATAATGCGCTGACAAGCTGCAAAACTTGGGAATTTGTTTTTGGTTGTAACACCAATATTTTTGTATCTACGTCTTCACAAGCTAGGGATAAGATTGAGGCTTTAGAACTCGATATTGGCTATCATATAAAAACCCTCCTCCCGGGTTAGAGGATTTTGTTGTCTGTATGTGGTGTCAGAAGATTAAAGCTGATATACAGGTTTTTATAATAGGGAATATAACGAGGATGTACCTCGACGTATAGACTATTATGTTTCCACGGTTAAACAATTACGGAAATAAAGATACGCTTTAAGAAAAGAATTTTTGGTTTGAAGAAAGAATACAGGACTCTTCAAGCCATGGGTAGGGCTTATAACCGAGCTTTGAAGCTTCAGGTTTGTCCTTGGACAACCCTGACGAGATTAGGGAAAAGAGGAAAAAGATTAATGAACTTATGTATATTGCACTCTGACACGCTATGTTTCCTCCTTTACCTAACGATCGGGAGGCGTAAAATATTATGTTTGTAACAACTGTTTCATTGTTATGTCTGGATAGTTAACGAAGTAACTCTATTAATAATTTCGTAAATTATGTATGCATAACTTCATGTGTAACCCTCACTCGCGTCGAGATCACCTAAAAAGTTCTAATCTGTTGCTCTATACATACTTAACACACAGTGTATTAGTGTTGCTCAATAAGACATATGTGGTGTTTTGTCCTTTCCACATGGGACAATGCCTGGGTTGTAACCCGTCAACAAATGAGTTTGAGTACAGTGTGATTGTAAGTACTCTATATAATTGGCAATGACTAGGGTAATGAGTTTAAGAAAACTCCCAGTGAGATATGGAAGATCATGTTCTTCATTTGAAGGCTTCTAGACAGTAGACTCGAGTCATTGTCTCGAGCATTGATACCAAACCCTTTCTCAAGAATAATAATTAGAATCTTGTAATCCAGATTAGGGTACAAGTAAGAGGAGTCCGGCACCTTCCTTTTGGTGAATAATTAGAAGTACCAGTTGACCTAAACTTAGGCATTTTCTTGCAGACCAGAGACCCACTTCTGGCTATTAATAGATGTTTCATGCCAACCTAGATTTGGATATTTGATAAAAGACCAGATATCCACATCTGGTATTAATAGAAGTCCCAAACAAAATCAGATTCGGGTATTTGATAAAAGACCAGATATCCACATCTGGTATTAATAGAAGTCCCAAACCAACTCATATTTGGGTAATTGATAGAAGACCGGATATCCACATCTGGTATTAATAGAAGTGTCACCCCCTTTTAGGTTTATTTTGCAAAGCGGAGAAAGTACGTGTTTTGTTAGCCACTCTTTGTGCTTATGATTGCCAAAGCACAAGATGTACGAGCTTTGTTGGCTACTCTCTGGGCTTGCACGTCTGGTGCGCTTGGCTAGCTTATTCTCAAGCAGGGCCCAAAGATGTATCTAACCTCTCTCTAGGTGGCGCCTTATCCTAGCCATCCTAGGCAGAGATAAGGACTTAGATGCTTGAACTGGGCCATCGTAGACGCGGTTTTAAGGCCATCGTAGGTGGGTGATAGGGGTTTTTCGTTCCCTTCTGAGGGATACAAGGAACATAAGCAGAGGTAGGACGTGCTTAGTGCATGGCAAAGGCAGGGAGTACTCTTCTACGAGCACAGGCAGGGCATGCAAAATTAGATGCTCCGTCCTAACCATTTTTGGCGTGGATCAAAGGCTTTTGCTTTTGATGCTTTAACCTGGCCCTTTCTGATTTGGGCGCGGAGAGAGGCTTACACCCACCCCCTCCGAGGGGTGCCTTGCCCAGACCATCTTGGCGGTGACAAGGTGTTTTAGCCACTGTAGTTTGGCCTATTTTAGGTTATTTCTAATTTTGAGAGGGTTTCCATTCCCACTGTTTCAGATCTCAAAAATATCGCCCCAGATCTCCTTCGATATCTCGTTCCGGTCTCCTTTCGAAATGAAACTACAAATCTCACTGAAAATCTCCTTTCGAAGATATCGCCCGAGATATTGCGATATCGAACGACATATCGACCGAGACGAGATACTGGAATATAGTCCAAGAACTTGGTTTTTTGGTTTGAATTTAAATATGTGCCTGCACTAGAACAATAATTAATAAACTCTACTCAAGCCACGATAATATCTTGTATTTAACATATGAAATGACTATATCGTATGTTCATATATGTTCTACAATGCTTATTATTTTCATATTCGTCCCCTTTTACATACATATTACCTACGAAATTATGTATTTTATATTCTACTTATGCTGAACTTTTTAATGTTGCGGACCTTTTTTATGTTTTTTGTCTAACAATAATTCATGTTTATGGATCATATGCTGCAAACACTAATCTATTTGCATTGCGTTATATATATATTTTAAGCATATTATGATTTAGATTATGAATGATCTTTAAAAATTAAGAATAATGAAATGATTTGTAATTCAAGTTTAAATTGCTATGTTTATACCAGCATTCATTAAAATCATTGTGTAAGAATATCATTTTTTAACATACCATGTACCCCGAGATTGTTCCGATATGAACTTTAAGACCCGAGATTGAAATCCGAGATGAACACCTGAGTTAGACTCATTTCATCTAAGATCTCCTCCGATACGAGATCAAGTCTCCAAAATCCTCGAGACGAGATGCGACCGATATCCAAGATTTAAGACCTTGTCCATGCCCTTAGCTATGTAAGCAATCCTTTCTCATGAACACTTTTATTGGACTTAGTTCGATTCTTTTACAAAGTTCTGCGATTGGCCTTGATTGAATAACTTGACAATCATTCCTTCAAGGACTCTGAAGTGGTTAGTTTCATGTCCATTCATCATATGATAGTAGCAGTAAGGCCCTCCCAATTTCCTTTTGTATTTGGGCTTCTTCTTTGTAGATGGCTAGAAATTGAGCTTATGTTTGGTTAGGAAGTAGATATTTTACAATGAAGTGGTAAGGCTGCATTCTCTAGGTAGTCTCGATTCAAAATTTCCTTTTCGATATTGAAGCTTTATCATTTTGTTGTTTTGCATTATGGCTTCACTTTCATCTTCCAACCTTATTTTATGTATGTTTCTAGACTGTAGTGCAATTCTTTTAGTCCATTTGGAGGTGAAATGATTGAAGTATTCTATTATCCTTTTCTCAAATATCGTTCCTCTTGCGTGTGGTCGAATGGCTTCTCTAAGATGAGAGAATAGGTCATACTCCTTCAATGTAGAACCACTTAGAGTAAAGGTTAGGGTTTGTTCTATGTGGAAAGCATTGTTGCTCCAATAATCAAAATTGTATTGTTTTACTTCCTTTTTCCAATTGATGATACGCAAGGCTTCCATTTTTAAGCTTAGTTCTTCCATTACTCTCGGGTCAGAAATATCTGACGTAGCCATTTGAGATCCAGAACACCTTATTGGGATCCTTTATTCATTATTCATGCTTCTTCAAAGCTTAATACAAACCAGGATGGAACAACATAGTTAGAAATATGGTACGGTTGATCACAAGGTCAGAGGTTCAATACCTCCTTCTAGCACCAAAATGTTCACGATATTTTTCGTCAACACCGGAAATGGGTTTAAGGATGTCGACCTGATGAAGATAAGGGATTATTTAATTCCTCCAAGCTTGAGTTAGTTCACTGTTTCCTAGATATTAAGGTTTTAAGCCCGAATATTAGTTACTCTACCCTCATGGGGTAAGTATCACGCTTACAATACTCAACAACCAACAGTTACTTTAGTTTAAGGGTTCCCTAAGCGCAACTAAAGTTAGGAAGCTAGACATCCTGTAGAAGGGTATTTCGGTAATATAGGCTTAAGGACAAAGCTCGCGAATGAAGTCTTTGTCATGGAGAAAACATAATGAAGCAGATGAAAGAGGTAGAAAGGAAAATCATATAAATTATGCTAAGTGTCGATTCACTCTTTATTTCTTATTGATTTGAGTATATAAGTGCTCACAAAGGAAATCCCCAAATTGACTTAGAAATTAGGGTTTACTCTATAAGAAATGAGTACCAGATTGGGGAATGAGAAGATTCCCCTAAAATGTGACCCTTGGGGTCTTATTTATAGACAAATCGGACCCCCCCTTATGTCATTGGCTCAGCGGAAGCCTCTTTCGGATGTGGTAGCATGGTGTCGGCTGCTTCACACCTTTCGGTTTCAGTGGTCTTGGTTTCAGTTGCCTTTCTTTCTTATTGCTTTCTGATTTAGCTTTGCTTTCGATGTGCCGGCCTTTGCTCTTGGAGCTAAACTTCATTGTGGCGTCTTCATAATGTCCCGACACTAAGCTAATTGGTGTAGATAGTTTTAGGAGATCTTTTCAGCTTTCGGCAAGGAGTTCTGACTTCAAGTTCCCACGAGGTTTTCTCTCGTGCTTAAGCTTCTCAATACTTCAGAACCTTCACCTTTTTTGGTATCGACACTAAAAAAATTAGCGTGGATGACTCTTCTTCTCATAGGCTTTGATTTACTTTCTATGAGTTATTAAAATTGGTTTTGGTCTTGCGGAAGCATGGTCTCGGTTCATCTAATGATGGATTTATATGTTGTGTCTCGGTGTTTGACAAGCTTTGACTCTGACAGATAGCTTTCAGAGTGTTATCTTTGACCTTGACATCTTTATCTCCTTCTGTATTGACACTAAGTTAATAAGTGCCATTACCCTTCATCTCATATTTCCTGGCTTGGTGCTCTCTGTTGTGTTTCAGACAATGTATTATTATCTCCTGTTTTCGGTCTCGGATCATAGGTTTTCGGCTCTTGCCCCTCTTTGCTTATTTCCAACTTCACGCGTTATGCTTTCGGAACTGATCCCATGTTGATGATCTTTAGTGTCGGCACTGCTTTGTCGTTGTTACCTTTCGTATCGGTTCCAGGATTTTCTCCCGTATGTCGGTGTCGATAGCTTATTGATCAAATTGACACTTTGATGCTTTCATCCTTAGCTCAATGTCGTATACATGCTTTCAGATTGTTTTTTCGAGCTGGTTATCGTCCCATGCCCCTTCACCAACAAAAGGCTTTAGTGTAGAATTTGGTAGTAACACCCAAAATCCCATATTATCTGCTGAAAAGCAAGCACATGACATATCCTAAAGCACTACATTGTATGTCAAAAATGTATGCACATGATCAAGCTAGCTTTATGCCTAAAATGTAGGCACACAGTTGTTACTCGATCAATATCCAATCCATAAGCACAAAACAATGTAACACATTTGCCAAACTAGAACAATATTTTAATGTTCCTTAAAATACATAAAACATATACCAAACATCTCACGTGATCTTGATACAACGAACTTCCTATGAAACAGAGTGTATTTGATAATTATATGTATTTAAAGAAATCGTACTTGGTTGATTTTTATATGCTTTATTTTAATTATTATTTAATTACAGCCCGTGTTTTTAGCTATAACTTACCTGATATCTCAAGGGCTATCAGACCGAATCCTTTGAAACGCCGCCACCAACGGTGGGTTCTAGATCTAATAACATCGCTAGCCTATATACCCAAGCCATGCCTGAAAGTTCCATTAATATCACTTTTCACCTTCCTATGTTGCTACATTGATTTTGACAATTTTTAATAAATTCAAATGATCTCTTAATTCATAGGATCAATCAGATCTCAGTATGATACTCATATTGATTTTCTCAGATCTCAGTATGATACTCATATTGATTTTCTCTTCACAGTTGTGCCCTTCCAGTATCTATCGAAGTTGTTTCCTCGTTGGATTGAAATGAACAATCCACGTTGGTCTAACTTCCAACTTTTTTCTAGTCAACTTCAAATAGACGAACAAATAATATTAGTGGGTTTATGTTGTCGAGAGCTACAATATTCGTATGTAACATGTACAGTCTATTTTTATTTTATTTTTGCATTTTTGATAAAGGAATGATAAACTTTATCTAGCTAGAATTGATAAAAAATTAAATCATCTAGCAACGTCATACTACAACCTAATCATGTCTACATAAAAAAATCAAATTTCAATTTTCAGTTACATCATTTAGATCCATAAGGCATGCATTATTATATCTTACTAATATACATAAACAGGATAAATGTTAATTATCGATTGGTTATACAACTTCTTTGATCCAAGATGAATCCTCCTTCGCTGTTCAAAATCCTTACAAATACCCGTAAAAACCAAAAAAACTACACAATACTTATAAATTAATGGATTAATTAAGAAATAATTTAATGAAATTGTCAAAAATTTAGCAAAGCGAGTTACCTTATTGAGTCTGTGGCATTTTTTTGAGCAATTTACATATATAACTTGTCAGAATTCGAGTTAGTATGAAAAAATTATTAAAGAAATAAGAAATCATAATATAATAATATTTAAGAAATTCAGAATAGTAGAGAACAAAATAAATGACTCATATAGATCATCCCATGATAGAGTTGGGTTGATCCATGATAGAGTTGGGTCGACCTTCCTTTCTACTTGGACGTAGTTTCATCAGGTACGAGCTAATGTCAAAGACTTTAATTTTTAAACAACTCATGAGCATTGTTTCTGAAGTCTGAAGGCTAAAACTAATTGAGTGACATGTTCGGACCAGATTAAATTAACTATTCTAATGACTTCGGATCCTATTGCTCAACTATAAATAAGACCCTAGACCCAACTATGCATTCACAACACAAACCTTTTCCCTTTTGTAACCGAGACAGAAATGTTTTCTTGGGAGAAGATTTAAAAATAAAAATATTAATAATCAACCATGGAAAAGGATCCGGGAAGGCTGAATGCGTGCAAGAGCTAAGTGCTATAGGTGAGTGTAGTAATTATTTAGACTTTTATGTAATTTAAAGAAACGATGTTCTTAATATTTGTATAGAAACTTGTAGTTTTTCTGTAAGTTGTTTTCTGTAATTAATTTTCTTTCTCTTACAGTTTCTTTTACTTAAATTCTATATAGGTTTTCTTTTTAGTCATTTTCCCTTAATAGTTATTTCATTCACTTCAGTTATTTACAATTTTCTATAATCATTTACATTTGTTACTAAAAATGCCCAGATCATAAATGTTAGTTAATAGACACTGAATTATATCCTATTTTATGTGTGGAAAAAGGAATAAAAAGTGTAAACTTTGCAAAAACAAATTAAATTGAAGGAAACCAAATTTACAGCAAAAATATGTATAAAATATAGATCTATAATTAGAAGGAATCAGATCGAATTTCACAAATTTTTCGGAAATTGCAGTAAAATTATGACAAATGTTGTAATTTAAAAAGTAAAGGAAAAATGAGCACCACTATTGTGATAATCGAGAGCTGTATTGACATGTTAGAAAATCATAATAAAAATAAAAATAAAACCTATTTTGATAAAAATAGAATATCATAGACTTAGGTATGCACTGAGTCAATAGGCTCGGTTCTAGGATTAGGCTAAGAAAAAGAGAGCTAGTTTATGCATGACAAGGGGTTCTCTCATTGTGAACTGTGGATCAGCTTTGCAACTGACCCCTACATGTCCGGAGATGGGTTGGTCAAGCAGTCATAAGGTTGGCCTGGGAATCGATAGGCTAATCGTAAAACCAATTGATGAGATTGCCATTGGTAGCCACCACCGGTTAGGGTGAATGTTACATTTCGTATCAGGGCAAATATCCAGTCGAAATTGTGTTCATAATGCTATAGATCTCAGTGGTCTGATATTGACGCAATTACATGCACAACGCCTATGCGGTGAGTAGTGATGTGCCAACGAGGACGTTGGTCTCTTTGTGGGGATAGTCTACAACATCCCTTTCGAAAAGTTAACATAAAGATCTTCTACCACATATATTAGTGTGTGTGTGTGTATGTGTGTATTGCTTTTTGGAAGGTCAAGGGTCTGAATCCCGTGGTTGTAACACGTACTAGCCACATTCCCTTTTAATTGAGGACTAATGATCCCAGGAAGATCAGACACGCTTATGTGGAATAGAGATTAACAAGAAGTCAAAAGAATAGAATAAAAAGAATAAAATTGGGGCGCAAATTAAAATATTTTTTTATTAGGTCTCGTGCCAACTGCATTCCCTTTTAGTCGACGACTGATAGTCTCAAGATGAACGGGCACGCTTATGCCAAATAGAGGTAAATAGGAGGTCATTGAGGGGCATTACGATAGAGTGTATCGATGATGGGATTGCGTGCAGGATATCGATTAGGTAGGCTTGTTATGAGCAACCAACCATAAGTCTGGTATTAAATAAACATTAGAAGTGTCAATATATGCTCTATATTTTTTTCGGTGTGGATCAACAACCTTAATCTCTTTTCAATACAATGCCATGGTGGTTCTACAGTAATTCAGAACAAAAAGCACTATCTATTGCATCCATGCGTCAGTTCGTGTCTTTTGCTGGTAAGTACAGGCTCGTAGCATGATACTGTAAGGTGGTATATAGGAAGAGATGATCGATGCATAGAATTAGGAGAACTTATCCAAATTAGATTTTTATAACAGTAGAAAAGAACAAAAAATCGAACATTTATTTCATCTTGAAATTGAAAATTAATCTAATTACCTTAAAAACTTTTATAAATTATACATGTATACCTCTTCTTTATGATACTATAATAGTTTATAATTCTATTTCCTTTATATTGCTTAATAATTTTAGTAATCACTTCATTCACCAGAATTTATGTCTGACCCACTTCTCTTGCTTCCTCTTTCTTACCCATTAGGCCGGTAGGGTATAGATAAATTTGTTTAAACATCTTAGAGGATCATTCTTGGAGTTTCTATGTAGTTATTGATATATTTTTCTTATATTTTAAACCCTTATTAGTTTGGTTTTGTGGTATTGGCACTTACGAAAGGAATTATTATGTTTTTTCTCTAATTTATGTGACTTGTTTTTTCTTTATTAGACATGCGGTTTTTACGGCTTAGTATTTTATTTAAGGTGAAAATTGTCTTTTGAACTAATAAGTCATTTTTTAATTTAAATGTTTTTGTTATATTTATTTTTATGTCTTTTGAATATTAGTCTGCATGATTAGTTTTCTTTATCCCTACAGCATTCCATATTCATTGGCATAACCCTACTTTAGGGAATGTTAAGGGGTGTAGAGTGTTACATTTGGTATTAGAGCCTAAGGTTGCAAGATTACTACAAATTTGTTTAAAAGTGAAATATTTTTAGAAAGAACGTAGATTTTCAAAAGTAAAAGATATTTTGAAAATAAAGTTTTGTTCTCTCAACCCCAGTAGAACCTTTATTTTATTCCTTCAAATCTTAATCTTTATCTTTTATCATACACAGTATAGCAGATGCCACTAATCTTCTTGAGGGCTTCGCAATTTCTACCAATCCAAAATTTTGACAATAAATTAGTTATTCAATTAGATTTCAAAAAATAGGAAATTCTGTATATAATAGAATTTGACCATGAAACTTTAATCGTTGCGTTTATCTCGGAATTCTGATCAACTTTTATGTTTGGAGTTTCGCGAATGGAGTCTGTATTAAAAAGTTATGGACGAAATACAAGAAATTGACGGAAATAAATAAATATATCTTTCCTTTTGTCACCCTCCTTCACTCGACAAACTGGCTGAAGTGCGGTCTACACAGTAGTAGGGCGATCGGCCACTTCTTGCCTGAAGCTCCCAGTGACAGATGTTTATATAATCAGATGTAACCGTTCATGGCCAATTCCACTCCTATTAATCAAGGGTTAAGGCCTCATTCTTTTCCACACAAATTTGTAAGTAGCAGCGAAGCTCTACCATTTCCCCTTCTCTTCAAATATATTATAAATCAAAAATAGATTAATATACAATCAATCAAACAGAAATTCATATGGATTTGGTAGGGATAATCAGATTCAAGTGGAAACGGGTATGAATTAACATCTAAGCTCTTCTTCATCAGATTCTCCCCTCTTTTCCAATTTTCTTGCAAATCTACAAATCTGAAAATATCCTTTTTTCAGAGTAACTATAGATTTGTAAGTATTTCACAACTGTAGGCCTAAAAGATTATTCGAATTTCAGATTTGGATACTTTGGGTGAGTGGGAAATTTACATACAAAGTTACAATAACTTATTATCTAGTTTGTATTAGATCTTAAATCTATACCTAACATTTATCAGTTATGTTCATAGTATTGTTAAATCTGAAAGGACACTTATCGGAACTGTTTATGAATATTGTCAAAACCTAAAATTATAGATTTGTTGTTATGAATAATATTATAATTTTTAGGCTTACTTAATTTTTTATACATATTGCCTGCAATTGTGTTTGAAAACATATTGTGGTTATTTAAAAAACTATAGATATGGAAATCAATCCCATAAAACACTGTTAAGATGTAGTTTTATTCTAGATATCTATTCCCAGTGTTAAATGAAAATTTATGTAATTTTGATTAAAAAGATATAAACCTGTTTGTCTTCAATTTTGTTGGATTTTAACTTAGTTATTATAAATATGTCTTTTTCCACTTTTAAAATGAAAGGACATTATTTGAAACTAATAAGAAATATGTCAAATATTGAAAAAGGAAAGAATTGTGTAAATTCATGCATAAATAAAAATATATGTATTTGTGCGTAGTTAACATCAACTATTCTAAAACATACATAACATATATTTCTTGTGCTTTGAAGTATGCTTATTCCAATATTTAGGCATAGCTTACAATAACTATAGTTGATGATCTTTTTGTAAGATTAGAACCTTATCGCAAGATTGAATACAAAAGGGGGTGTTTGGTTATTAGATGAACCGAATTATTAAACTTAAGGACAATAATAATAAGATAAATAACTATGTTAACTGTGCGAAAATATATATACATTGTTCATCCTAATCGATGTAAATAACGAAGAATATATATATATATATGTATGTATGCATGTATGTATAATAATGAATGTTTGAAAGAATTTAATTTTATGGAATTATACATGTGAATGTAGTCCATATTAAATGAATATATTTGTGGCGATCATTGTAGCAATTATTGAAATTGATTGCTATGAATAGGACCATAAGTAAATAAATAATTAGATATTATAACCAACATTGTCTGGGGAAAACAAATTTAATTAGGCAGTTAAGCCTAACAGTTACAGTTTCTAAGTTTGCTAGGATTAAAGTTATAAACCCTAATTAGAGAATTAAATTATAACTGCACTAAGACACGAGATTAAGCTCAACTAGTGATAGAAGTCTGACTAGAACCGCCTGGCAAATTTAGCATCCACAAGTGGTCAGCTTAATGTGAGAGGTCTGTTGCATATATACACACACACACACACACACACACACACACACACATACACACACACTCACATACAACAGACAATAAATTAGCATTGTTTGTTGGAGTACAACAAATATATAATTCGGGACTAATAAATAAAGAAAATTAATGTCTTAGGAATTACGACTGTTAAATTTATATGCGTCATTAATTATAACCAATAGGGATAAAAGGCATCTAAAGATTAATTGTTGCCTTAGAAAATATGACCGTTATGTTCATTAATGACAGTAACCCTATGAAACAGGAATAAATGAAATGAAAAAGGAGATTAATGGGTATTGATTACCGTTTTAAATACCTGGTCCAATTGGGAGAATAATTAAATGAATATCCTAGGTTAAGAAGGTTATAACATCCCTTGTCTTATGCTAGTTAATCTAAAACCTAAAATTAAAGATTAGAACTGGACTTGGTAGGTTATTGATGTGAAATATCATTAACCATAGGAATCTGTGACGATAGTTACTTGTGTACATATGATATTTCCGTAAAGAGAAACTGAATGGGAATAACTCGAAAACGTAGCTTGTTTTAGGATTAAGGTCTTAAGTGGTTAGATCCACCTATAAAAAGGTATTAAGCGATCTTGTAGCCCACCTCTCATAAATAGAACCATTAAAAGGCTAACTGGGTTCGAACTTGATAATCTTCGCGAATATTACGCTTCCTTGGGTCTTAAGTGACTTTGGGTCGAGGAGTCCACCTAGAATTAGGTCCTCCAGTTAGGGATCTTAAATGTGTGTGAATACTACCTAAACCTATAGGTTAAATGTTCACTATGGTTATTCCATAGGGCTACCTATCCTACGGGAAGTATTAAGCGTCAAAGGAGATTATACAATAAGGTTAGTTAGATGATACAACGAGATTCCACCAATAGAAAGGTCATAAACTGTGAGATATCGTCTACCTGGCCCTATTGGTCATAAGCCATGAGATATCATCTCTCACCTTATACGAGTTATGGGTTTATATGTGAATGACAAAATCCTTAACTAGTAGAGCCCTATAGATAGTGTCCTCTAGTTTATAATAACGTTGAGTAAATCATCGAGATAAATTAAATGACCAATAGGTCCGCCTAGGATCTTAAGTTGTTGGGAGAATCCACCCTATCTATCATTCTATAATGTGGCGTTAAGTGGCTAAGTATATACACATGAGTAATAAACTCTATAATTAGGAGTTCACTTCTCAGTTTAATAATTGGCATGAAGGCTTCACAAACATATGCATAAACGTTCTATCTCGGCATCGATATCACTGGAAGTACTACCTTGGGAAGGGTAGTTAGAGACGTGTGTGAATGTTTACAAGGTTAGGTTATAATTACTAGCCTTGGTAGGCATATATCTTTTGTTGAACCAAACGGGATACATTTGCATATTGTAATTTGTGTTGTACTATTCTTGTTCACCAGAACTTGTTCTTCTGACACCCCCTCCTCATTACAACCGCCTTGGTTTCCTAGAGAAGGTTGGGTTTTCACAGGTGTCTAAGTTTGGCTTTCGGTTCTCGTTCTCTCACATGCTCGGTATTGACATGGTGACTCACTTTTAAAAAGGTAGTTACTTGAGTTAATGCCAGTCTATCCTATTTTGTTTCCACTCTGTGTTATTTTATCATACTATGATTATGCTTTTGCTCGTTTATTTGCAGGTACCATACTTACACGCTCCATCCTTGGATGTGTTCGAGTTTTGATTTTTATCGAAGTTTGGGCCTAGAAAAGTGTAAGGTGTTACATTTGGTACCAGAGCATAGGTTAGACGATCGGAGGAATTATTTAAATTAGGACCAGTGAGAGAATGTAATTACATTTTCTTTTTTGTTTTTCTTCTTCTTTCTTACTCGACTTTAATTTATTTCAACGATGAATTAGGCATGGGCCTATTTATGTAGAACAGTCTTAAGTGATTTAAGAGTTGAAATAGGTTGACTTTGGGTTTCTAGCCAATCCTATCTTACTCCACAGTATGTTGGCGATTTCGTTGTGAAGAGCATGAGGACGACCTATGGTGGATTACGTTGATTCGAGTTTGCAGACTGGACAAAAAAATCTAGCTGCAACCGAGACAATCGCAACTTCTGGTTTTTGGTTTCGTTGGCAGTTTCAGTCAAAGACCTTTCCTTGGTCTTGAAGTCGGAAGTCCATGTTAATATGTCATGTCCACTCGGAAACATAATTACGAGGTATATCTATTCGTTACTTCGTTAAATTTTCGGGTATTCCTTTATTGAAAATATTCATTTGAGTTCTAGGCTTTGTATTCGAGGAAATTTTATTTTTAAAACTATTTGGAAAAATAAAATGGATTTCGAATGTTTTGAAATTATGGTTTCAGAAAATGGTTTTATGAATACATAGTTTATAATGGCATCGTTTTAAAATTTTATTCTATTTGTGTTTCAGAATTGTTGGGCTTTGTGTGATTTTAGTAAATATAATCCGATTGGTAAGAAGAAGGGAATGGTAGATAACAAGGAATATGCCTCAAAACATAAAAATAACTAATACCCATTCCCTGTGATTTTTAGTATCCCTCTTTTTATATATATTGGATGATTTATTGAAATTATTACAATTATCCTCGATATTTTAAAGATCCGACATTTCTGGACATGAAAAGGTTTTCCAGTTAGTAATAAACTGGAATAATAATAATAATAATAATAATAAGTTGGATTTATAAGTACAAAATCATCAGTTTATAATAAATTCCATTTTGAAAATTTTAAATTTTCCTTCGAAAAGGCTAAGAAAAATCGTTTGTCTTGATTTTTGTGGTATTTGATTTTGAATCATTTATTTTTTTAATAGCCAGGTAAGGGGGAAATTGGCTTTAATTTTTATTTCAGATTTCTAACTGATTTTCTATTCTAAGCTTTTTCATTCATTGTGTGGTCGCAGCCTTTTATTGAGACTACTTGGAATCTTTGGGGACGGTTCAGAGTTTGGCTGCGGTCTTTGATATCGCCGTGATGAGGATAACTGTTTTTGGATCGCATCAAATCTTAAAAGATGACTCGTGACAATACTTTAATCCGGTGTAATAAGGTCAAGGTTCAACCTTTGCCCAAAATTTATTTGACATTTGACCATTTAGATTATACCTAGAGTGATCAACTTGTTGATGGGTTTAGACGCAACTTGGACCTAGGACTCAACCGCAAAAATTGCGTCCAAATCACCCTTATCCTCTTTCTTTTATTCTTCATTCGTCATCTAGTCGAACCATATCTCTATTCTTCTTCTCTTTCTTTATTGTCGCCTCGTCCCCTCTTTTTCGTGCTTGTTTGCGCATTAGATCTTGCCCCACTAGTACTCCAAGGTCTAAATCCAATTTCTTCTTTCCGACCATTTCTTAGTTCATAATACTTAATTGCACAATTCGTTCTTACTCGCACCATTTAATTCTCAATCTCAGGGAGAGATCATTTGGTTGGATCGGATTGAGTCTCATCGCTTTAGGGCTAAGAAAATTTGTCATGGCAGTTGGACTTGCACTAGTCCTGTGCTTCGAGATCTTAGGATAGGACTATTGTTTGTGCTACATCCGCCTTTGCTATATCTTGTTGGAATAGATTTTTAAGAAGGCGATCATCATTTGAGAGATGAAGATTAAACTATCTTTGGATGTTTTTTCTGAGGAGAATCTCGATGAGATTTTAGAGGCATCCGTGTTTTACGTTGACTTGAAGAGTCTTTTTGTTAGACTCTCTTTGTAGATTTTGCAGTAAATCTCTTTTTCTTGATGTTAGATTTTTGGTTTTAGGAATCTATGTTCGAACTGCCCATGTATATGTGTGACCCATTTAGAACATCGTTTATAAGTGGGAAGTTATGACTAGATTTGTCTCATGATGCGAAAATCAATCTTTTATTTAATCGATGGTGTAACCAATATTTGGTGATGCATCAAATTTGGTTCAGCTTGTTGTTCTTGTATGTTGTCTCATGGAATTATTTTTTGTAGTTTTACCTATCCATTTTTTTCTTTAGCTAGACGATATTAGGTTCCATGAGAAATAGTTTGGTGGTAGGTTTCTTTTCTGATCGCAAATTTTTCTTTGTAAGGGATGGTAATGTGGAAACCTCTAACAACTCCACCAGTGTTTGTAACACGAGATTGAGCATTTTTCTACCATGATATGATTAAACAAAGGTTATAAAAATGGTTTGAGCTCCTGTCGCGGAGCAAGACATCTCGTTGTTTATAGCCATTGTTTTGGGAGTTTTGGTGTTGTTTTTTTCGTCGCAGTCTTTGTTGTTTTCCCTTTTTAGCATTTCGTTCTGGGCTTAGGGGCAATTGTAACACCCCACATCCATTAGTGTCACTCACAAAGGGAATGCACTAAGTTCTGTGGAGCATTTTTAGGTAAAAGATGCAGATAAATTACAAGACAGACAAAAATTAAACAGCGGAAAATAAAACTTTGCTTTATTGATAAAATAGTTTGTACAATGGTTTCTTTACAATATCAGAGTATCATCTGTCTTACAAAATAAAGAAGCATAAAACAACATTTATATTCCCCAATTTTAGCAAGAGCCAGCCATAGCATCTGGAAAGAGAATCCAAGCAAACTTCGACAAATCTTCAAGCTGGGAAAGAGTGACAGTCCAACTTAACCTGAGCTATACTATTCCCTCCTTTACTTGTTGAGTATAACAATGTGATTTTTGTTTGATGATAACAAACATATATATTTTTTAAAAATGTGTTTGTAAATAGTACTATTCTATATTTTACACACAGAAATAAATATTTATTGAATAGAACACTACTATACAGAATTGAATGTCCAAACAGTGTTTTTATTCAAATAAATATTTTATTTTCAACATTTGAAATAGTACATATACAACACTCCACTATTTACACATTCAAATATTTTTGACATGACACATTTAACACATCACAGACATTGTACTATTAAAAGATTCAAACAAAATAAAAATAGATAGATTGAATTGAACAACAAAAATAATATTTTATTTCAATCAAATCTGTTTATTACAAATAGTGGTACAATTTTTATTCACATCAATAATCAATACAGAAACTCCTCATTACATATTCTTTCAGTTGTACAAACACTGTTTCTTACATATACACACACTAACGTTGTTCTTGTCTTCATCTTCAGTCTTCTGTCTTCACAGCTTTCAGTCGGTCCATCTTCATACCTGTCACATACAGAAGAACACATACAGTAGACTGCAACAAAAATAAAATAAAATAAAAGCAAATAAAAATTTATTTTTAAATCTTATTTGCCTCAGAATTACGGTGTGTTTCTCATCATTTTTCCAGACGTGGTCTGATATGCAGTGACAAAAAAAACTCGTCTGACGACTGCATGTACACACGTATACACATGTGCACTGCCTCGCCAATCAGCGAGCAACTAAGGAGTAGTCACGTAGACCTTCTCAACTCAGTGCAAATCAGTGTGAGAATGGAGGAGCCAAAAGTGAAAGTCAAACAAATATTCAAACAGCCCAAGTGTCGAGCAGAATGATAGCATGGACAAGGAAAATCTAACATGTACATGGTCACAGCAATATGATGGTGCATCAAACATGAACAGAATGTCAAAGTAAAATGGCAAGATCAAAGTATTAAATCAGTTTTTTTTAGAGCACAAGGCACAATATACATCGAGCTAGTGGTCGAGTGAGCGGGTTTATAAATGGCAGAACAAAATCATGGCAGATCACACTCAAACCAGTTCAGGCCAAAACAAATCAGTATGGCAAGTTTTCGAGTAACGGCTAAACAAGACAATGACAAATGCACAAGAAAATCATTGGACGGTGAGATAGAGTAATGCTACAGTATATACAATAAAGAGGTATGATTCAGCATGGTCCAGCAAGAACAAATAGTCAAATGGACAAAGTATGTCAATATTAATTCAAGCCTCAATAAATATGCACATATGAATCAACATGGAGTAAGTTATAAGCATAATAGACATCCAAGACATGGATACATGCAAACATGTATGGAGGCAGAGCAGCAGTTTATGTGTACATATATATAACCAAGCATACAAGAAAGAAAGTTAATGTATGTAGTCATAGTCTCAAGAAAATGCAGTTTCAACTACAACACAAAGGTACAGACGTGAAATCAGGATTTAAACATGGAAGTATTAAAGAGCAGAATCAAGTTCGTGCCGAAGTTTATAGGTCATGGTAAAAAGGCATGGTATTCAAATACCAATATATATACACAAAAGTGACTGCAAGTATCTGTTCAATCAGCAGGATGTTAAAATGAAGGTGTATACAAGTTTGAATATCAACAAGTAAAACATCAGTTTAAAAATTCAAGAGAAGTTCAACTAACGTCTATCACAAGGCATAATCAAATACAGTATCAGTTTGTATCAATTTATTTTTGTATCAGAAATACCATGAAAATGAAATTCAAGCAGTGTGGCAAATAAAGTATAATATTTGCTCAAGTTTGTCAGCTAGAAAGAATCCAACGGTCCAAGCAAATGATTCATGTTCAAGCTAAAGAACTGTGCAGGTTCAAGAATTCTAGCATTTTTGTTTATCAGTCCAAAATCAAGTATAAAGGGAGCAAATTCAAGCATGCACGTTTCAATAACAGCAAAATGAAAATGGCATTCAACCAAGTTAGAAGAGCATTTGTATGATCAGGTATAGCATCAGTTCTTAGTTCTCAGCAAAGCAAGTTCAAGTGCAAATCTGTTCAATAAGATAGCAGCTGTTCTTATTAGTTCAAAAACAGTCAAGTATTAAATCAAATTCAATGATCAAGTTTTGTTAAAAGGCAAATATCAAGTGCGGTATCAGTTAAAAAGATAATCAATGAGACTGCTCTCAACAAAATCAAGAGAAACTTCTGTCCTGGTTTTTAAATCATCAGAAAAGCATCCAAATGAATTGACACTTTTAGCAAACCAGAAAATCAAGGTTCCAGAAAACTTGCTCAAGCCCTAATTTCCAGGAAAAATATACACCGCAAGTTTCAAATCAAGGGTTTCAAAGATCAGACTTAATCAAAAATTCCAGAACATACGATGATTTAAAGTTCCAATATTTCCGTATATATCATGACCAAAGTCTAATACGAAATCAGAGCACATATTTAGGAATTTAATCCTATAAATAACCACCGATTCATCACAAGCAAGGTATCCAAGTTCTAGCACTAATTAAAACTGAATCTCAAATTAAAATTCATACCAGAAAAGGAGAAAGCTTGGATCCAGAATTCAACATCAAATCGAAGAGGATAGACTCTGAATAACTCGAGACCATCACACGAGAGAGCCGCTGACTAAAATCAAAGGAGATTGAAAACCCTAGCTGGATCGCCATCGTGATTTGGACAGAAGAAGAAACCCTTGGCCGCCCTTTTTTTTTACAGAGATAAAGGAGATTGGGTCAAAGAATAAAGGGGTTAGGGCAAAAAGAAGAGGCCGGCCAAGTTTTTAAACCAAAGGGGATAACCCCTATTTAATTCCTAGGGTTTTTCAGAGTTTTTTTTCTTAAAGTTTTTTTTTATTGTTTTGATTTTGTTCGTCTTTAATTTCAATTTGTTATCAAGTCTAGAGTTTTCTAGTTTGTCTCTAAAACTAGGGAGACGAATTACAGGGTTTGTAATTCGGGGAAATCTGGTTTTGGGGATAAAAACCAGTGCAGGGTTTTAAGCGTAGGGTTAAGAACAGTTGGGAGAGAGTGTCGCGAGTTTACAGGGGATTGTAAGCGTAGAGATTGTTTTAACTCCTAGTATAAACCTTGGGGAATGCAGCAGTAGGCAGGGTTTTGCCGAAGATGGGTAAATCTGTGTGTTATTTATTTTCCGCATTTATTCTGTTTTTAATCTGTGCTGTGATTATTTGATTACTCTGTGAAAATCTGTGATAAACCCTATTCACCCCCCCTCTAGGGTTAATTTTGATCCTACAAGTGGTATCAGAGCAGGTATTTTTTAATTTTATTTTAACTCTAGAGTCATGAATCTGTCTAATAATGCTTTTTCTGAGGGTCAGTCCATAGCTAGGCCACCAATGTTTAATGGAACTGATTATGCATATTGGAAAGCTAGGATGAAAATTTATTTGAGTTCAGTCGACTATGATGTATGGGATATTATTGAAACGGGTTATAGATCTCCCACTGTTATAGTTAATGGTGTTGAAATTCCTAAATCAAAGACAGGTGGGATGCTAATGATTAAAAATTATTTTCAACTAATGCCAAAGCGATGAATGCTTTAATCTGTGCTCTTGATAAAACTGAATTTAATCGAATTTCTCATTGTGAGACCGCGCAGGAAATATAGCATACGTTGGAGGTCACACACGAAGGGACATCTCAAGTGAAGGAATCTCGTCTCGCTCTACTCAACAATGAATATGAAAATTTCTCTATGCAAAGAGACGAAGATATAAAAGAGATGTATGGACGCTTCTCGTCACTAGTCTACAATGCAAAAGCTCTTGGCAAAACCTATACCGAAGTGGAATTGATCAGAAAAATATTGAGAGTGCTACCAATGAATTTTGAAGCTAAGGTGACGGGGATACAAGAATCAAAAGATCTGAATAAAGTAAGCATGGAAGAGTTGATCGGAAATCTAATAACTTACGAGATGGAGTTAAAAGCAAGAGGAAGAAATTCAGAAGGAAGAAGAAGGCTTTTACTGCTACATGGGATGACCAGGAAGGAGAAGAAGTTTCTGAAAGTGATGAAGAAGAAGCTAATTTGTGTCTTATGGCTCAATCTGATTCAGAAGGTAGTGAAGAGGATTCTAGTGAGGTATCGAATTTTACTTATAAAGATTTAATTTTAATGTGTCACGATCTCACGAAAATTGTTGATTCTCTTGAACTAAAAGTTAAGAAATTGAAATCTGATAGGTCAAAACTAGTTCAAGAAAATAACAGTTTAGAAAGAAAACTTGAAAAGGGTAAGAATTCACCGTTTTCAAAATGTGAAAAATGTCAATTTTTGAGTAACGATTTTTTGAAATTAAAAACTGATCTTGAGTTACTTAAAAGTGAAAACATGAATTTGATAAATGAAAATCATGATTTTGAAAAGGTGATTGAAAAGTTTAGAGAATCTGAAAAACTTGATTTTGAAAAGCGAAAACAATTTGAAATTGAAAGTTCCAAGTCCAATGCTAGAATCAAAGCACTTGAAAACGAAAATTTGATTTTAAAACAAACTGTTGCTGAAAAGAGGAAAATCGCTATTAATCGTTGTTCAAATTTAATGAAAGAAAATAGCGATCTTAAATTTAAAATTCAACGACTTGAGTCAGCTTTGACTAAATTTTTTAAAGGAGAGAAATCGTTGAATATGTTGTTAAAAAATCAATTTTTTGTTCAGAATAAAAAGGGACTTGGATTTGAATCTGATCAAGTTGAAAAACAAAATTTTAATGATTTCAAAAATCCTTTGATTGGCTTTGAAAACGATCAAATTGAATTTTTGAAATTTAATAATTTCAAAGGGTTTTTAAATCATAAACAAATTGATAACTCGTTTAAAAACAATTCATTTAAATCTGTTTGGATTCCAAAAATTAACAAAATAAATTTAAGCAAATCTAAACAAATTTGGGTTCCAAAGGGTACGCTAGTGAATAGTAATGGATTGTATATAAACGGGTTTGGGTACCAAAACGTGTAAACGAAGATAAGAGTGGTAAAACAACTTTTGTTAGACCACTCGATCATATAAACATTTAGGTACCGTGGGAGGCTGAGGAACAACTGTGCTTAAGTAAGATAAAATTCAAGTTGATTCATATATCGAATTATTTGGATTTCCTTAGCCATAGATTCTGTAAGGACCCGTAACTTCCCCGTGAAGGAAAGAACGGATACTTTGAGAACAATACACAAATGGAACGCAAACGGAAGAACATTTCATTGTTATCACAACAATTCCATTAGATACAAGAATATACAGAGTATAAATGAATAAATTACATTCGATAAATATCAGAGATTACAATAAATTACATAGCAGCGGAAAAATATACAAAACAAAACTGAAAGTAATCCACGGATACAGAGCTTTCCGAGCATCGTTCCAGCTGTAAATCAGGATCATGTGAATATAAATCTGCAAAACCAAAACTACTAGCTGCCCGTGTGGAAAATAGGGGCACCCAGAGTTTAGGTTAAAACAATAAACTCCAGGTCAGTCATGTGACTGGTGTGAGAACTAAAACAGTTATTTAAAACTTTACTTTAAAGATAGTAATTCAAGGGACCACGCCGTATAACACGGAACGGGTTTCCTCCCAAGAACACTAGTGCATATAACAAAACAGCGCAATGCTTTTGGAAAAATGAAGCTATTATAAGACCCAAGTCCCATCACACAATGCAACGCAAGCCGGAGGATAGGGTTTTCCCTTATAATCGCCAAACATGCTTGGTACGTTTTAAACAAATCATTTGATACTATTATAAGTGTATAGTGTCAAAACAATTCAAATCATAAATATCAATCATAGGCGGCATGGGTACCATCTATCATGTCGCCGTACTAGTTCTACAATTAAAACCGCAATATCACGTATTGGAAATTGGATTTCCGTCATGAGCCGAGGCAAGGGGCAAGCTCCTCTCCGCATTCGAGACACTCTAGCAAATGCCTCAGGACCCCACTATGATCCTTTGGAACCTCCAAGGCCGGTCCTCTTACTTTTGAGGATTGGCAATTCCTGAACACACGTTTCCCGGTCCTTACAGACCTATATCCGAGGCGCCTCGTATCCAACAACCACACAGGTGAAAAGTATATAAATGTCAGGGCTGGTAGGTCACTGACACCACCCTAGCTAGAAAGAAACGTCGTGCACTCCTTGGGTCCGTATCCCGTTTTTGACTCATACCGAGGTGTGAGGCTCGCGAATTCACGTTATACACAAAGCTATGCCACACAGGCCGTGCTTTGATCATCAACCATAAGACTTTGCTTTTCAACAGAAGCCTTGATCAATTGCCACTTACGCATGCCACAGTGGCAATTCACTCCATGCGACTGATGTCCATCGATATACAACCTCTGAGCTTGTACGTCTCAGAGAAGGGCGTTAAGCAAGAGAATAAATTCTCCGCCGCCAAACAGATGTATATTTAATAGAGATCAATCAACACAGAATAAAATCCAATGTCAGACACACAACCCATTTACAAGTTCATTCTGGGTCTGAACGAAACCGGAGGCACTTTCCTCGCATATCCATCCATCTCCAAGTACGTCTGGACGATCACCAACTGATTCCCTCATCTTGGGTGTACAGCCCAATCAAGATCATCACTAATCACCCAAACGATGTGAAGACTTCCGGTCTTCGACCACCGTCTTCATCTTCGACATCTCGTCGAATCGGTTATTCAGAATGGGTATAAACCAGGCCTTTCTGAATAACCCACGTATATGATAAACAAATGTTACACAAACACAACGAACGCCTCATTCCAATTCATAATATTCTTTTATTCACAAAATCACATTCTTAGGGAAAGGTTCCCATTAATTTTATCCAAGATAAATTCTTCTAAATTTATTCTTTAATCTTCCTTTGGATATCATTTCAAACCATTTTACGGTTTTCCAAACTAGTCAGGATTAGCGAACCACACCGAAGTAATTATTTATTTTATTTCCCAATCCCAACCTATATATCCCATGAAGAAAAACTGGTAATACTCCATATCTAACACCATGGTGTTATCGGTAAAATTAATTACCATTTCACGTTCAAATCTAATTAAAGATTTAACTATCGCTTTGGAGCAAAACTGGTGATACTCCACTCTCGATCACTTTTCAGATTTGATAATTTAAATTATCAATTCACTTTTTAATCTAATTAAAGATTCATTAGAACTCCACTTAGTTTTAATCCTTTCAAAAATCAACATCTTGCCTTTAACTGGGTTAAAGAACCAATGTCATCTAAAACACGATTCACGACAAACCCAAATCACATTTGATATTAAATACAAGGCTTTGAATAGAAAATATATCGGCTTATATTCAATATCAAATTCTGAAACCAACATATATCGTATTGGAAATAACGATATAAAATATATCTTTCATATTCCCATAACAATATCTGTATAGTCACGAAATCCAACATCGAAGTATTCCGAAGATAATTTCGATTTGACTCCAGTCCAATTCACGTATAGGGAATATTGATTATTTTTAAAATCACTTTCAAATTCAATTTATTTATTTCAAAAATAAATTGATTTTAATTCTAGTTCAAAACTAGTTCATTTCGATAAAAATCTATTTTTATCATTTCGAATGTGGAGTTTTCCTTCCCAGTTCTTCTCAAATCATTTCTTATGATTTCACACAAATTATCAATATTTTTAATAATTTTATCAAAGCCCGTACAGTCGATTTCCATCAACGGCCATCGAACTGCACTTACAGCGACCTTTTTCAAATTTGATTTGGACATAATTCCAAATCCAACCATTGGATTTCAAATTTCTAATATTCATTGGAAAGCTCTTTTCGATACGAACCCAACGGTTCCGGTTTTAGGAGAATCTGACGGTCGGATCTCCCGCAACGTCGATTCGAAGTCAATGGTCGAAATTCACGAACTGCCGCGGCGCGGCGCGTTCGATTCAGGCCATTATATATATTTCGTCGATTTCCTTTTTAAAACGTATTTTATAAATCGTTCTAAATTCGTTTCAAAAACAATTTCAACTTTGTCTTCAATTTCAAATCGATTTGATTTCAATTCAATTCGAATTCATTTCAATTTTTATTTAATTCGAATTCA
Organism: Allium sativum; assembly: GCA_030737875.1. Classification (NCBI taxonomy): domain Eukaryota; kingdom Viridiplantae; phylum Streptophyta; class Magnoliopsida; order Asparagales; family Amaryllidaceae; genus Allium; species Allium sativum. Next base: position 655,563,391 of record CM060923.1, on the reverse strand, counting down.
AATTCGTTTCAATTCAATTCAAATTCTAATTCGTTTTCTATTCAATTCGAATCGAGTTCATTTTCTATTCGATTCGAATTCATTTCAAATTGATTCAATAAAATTTCAATTTTAATTTTTATCTAATTCAATTTGAATTTCATTTCAAAATATTAGATTTTGAAATCACTTTTCAATATTCATTGGAAAACGAATAAAATCGATATAAATATCGTTCACGTCAAAATAGCGCATCTCTAATCCACACGACTTTATATTTTTCAAAAACTTCTGTATACTATTCAACAAATGAATCTATATTTCTTTCAGCACACGACTATTTTTGTTATGTAAAATATTTTATAAAACTATGGTATCTATCGTTTGATTTTTAATTAGACTCCACCGTGAAGTAGTTCTAATTTTAAATATGATAAAGATGTAAATTTTATTGTATAAAATATTTTACTCAACACACGAATATTTTCAACACATGAACATCGTCAACACATGACTATTTTTATATTCAACACATGAATTTTCTTTCATAACATTCATTATTTTCCAGATTGGAATGAGGCCCAATCAATCACCATATAATGTTAATTATATGGATTCCATACAACACATGTATATAATAGCAACGATCAACAATCAACCATCATCCAAGGTGCACTACACTGTATAAGCATCAAATATAGATATCTAACGCTTATAACAGCCTGTCAATCAATCGATCGACATTTTTAATCAATCAGGATGAGTGAACTTCAAATTTCATCCCAACACCCGTGTGGGGTTTCAAACAATCAAACACAGATTTTAGTTGTGCAGTTGGGCGATGTGTAAAATTTATCGACCCAATCAATATCAGTCAAATCAGTGTATATAGACAAATCGGCCGATTTGTTTATAAATATTTATTTATTCACTTTCACGTTAAAAATTATATTTTAACGATAATATATTTTATTTTAACACATGAATTTTTATTCAGTTCATTTACACAATAAAAATGATAATTTTATTTTTCTAACATATTTTAGAAAATTTCGGCGGCATAACGGCACGATACTAGAAACGGGACGAGGCCTAGCCTTATCCCCGGTCTAGTGAAGGCCCACGCCATTCACACATCAATCAAATCCATTCATTTCACCAAACAATTCAAATTCAAACCAAATAAACTAACCAACTACTCAACCAAACAATTTAACAAACAAGCCATCCATGGTCTGTGGATGACGGGTGTCGGGTGCTGCTAAGCACCATCTGCATCCTAGTATATATATATAACTAGAAAAAGAGAATTTAGAGTGAGAAGTTCTCACCAAAAGCTATCCCAACTTCACGACACTTCATTCATAGAAATCTTCGTCGTTCTCGCCTTTCGTCACTTTCATCGCCCGTAGCCACTACATATGTAAAAATCGAATTTTTACTTTGCTATTCAATATATAAAAATCTCGCCTTTTCTATTTTTAAAATCTAATCTTTTCTATTTTAAAAATATCGTCTTTTATATTTTAAAAATCTAATCTTTTCTATTTTAAAAATCTAATCTTTTCTATTTTAAAAATCTAATCTTTATCGTGATGTTTATAAAATAAAAATCGAATCTTTATTTTCAAAGATAAACTAAAATCGAATTTAAAATATTGCTTTAAATATATATAAATAAAAAAAATAAAAAAAAGCAAAATAAATATAAAACTTACAGTATTTTTCAGAGGGAGGAGGGGCGGATTCGCTGAAGGGAGGAGGAAGAGAACGGAGGAGGTGGCGGTGCGGTGCGGCTTTGCTGGTGGTGCGGCTGCGTCTGGAGTGGAGGCGAAGGTCGAACGAAGGGGGTCACGCGCGTCGGTGGGGGTCTGGTCAGGGAGGCGGCGGTTCAGGTGTGGGCCAGGGGGATGTCGATTTGGGGATTGGGCGTTGGGGGTTTTCGGTTCCAGCGAGGAGAGAGAAGGAGGGCAGCAGGGGGATCGCGTCGGCGTGGGGGAGGGCGGATCGAGGCGGCGCGGCGGTGATGGCGTGGGCGGCGGTGGAGGGTGGATCGACGATGGGGTTTCAAGTTTTTTTTTTTTTTTCTTTGAATTTAATTTGAATGGGGTGGGGGCTGAAGGAGATAAGGAGAGGTTTTTTATATATATATTATATATTTTTTTATTTAATTATTTTATTTTCCACCCAAAAAGTAACTTTTATTTTCGACCTCTAAACGAGGCCCACCGCCTGTCGTCCATAGCTAATTACCCCCATTCCGAACACAATGGGATATGTACCATAAGCAGATTCGATCGTTTCGATCAGTTTTCGTCAAAATCAACATATAACTCTATATATTGACATTAAACGCGCATTTCAATTTACTGGGGTCACATACGAACTCTAAAAATTGCAGAAAAATATTTTCTAGCTTCGCATTGACGATACGGTCCTAACAAAACTAGTTTCATTGAATTCTGAGACCGTTGGAAAAATGGCCATTTTAAAGTTGATTAAAATCAACTAAAACTGGTCAAACGCATTTTCCTTTGCCACGCTCATATACTGACTCGAAAAATTATGAAATTTGGAATCTAGCAATAATTTGACACTGCGGATCCAACAAAAGTGGTTTCGTCGAAATCCGAGGTCGTTTGCAAAATTCCCATTTTTAAGGGCCTGAATTCCATAGCGACTATTCAGAATTTTCAACTGGACATATCTTTTGATCCCCGCTATGAAATCTCGATTTTTCGGATTCGTTGGAAAGATATTCACAAATAGATCCTATTATTTTTGGTTTCACTAAAATCCGGATTGTTTTGCACCCGGTACGTTCAATTGAAGTTTGAAATCGAATTATCGAACTACCGCGCCATTTTCAATTCTTTTTATAATTATATACAATTATTATATTCTAACGATGACGTATATAATATACACATTCGAATTCTATTCAAAATAAATTTCTCGTTGATATTATTTAAAATAATTCATTTTAAATGTTCAAATTTCGCTAAATTTGCCAAAATAAAAATTTTAATCTGGCTCAGAATTTCCGGGTTATTACAGATTCAGAGTTGGAGATTCATTGGATCACGTTGATTATGGTAAGTCAGGTATGATCGCTAAACTCGTACTTTTATTTTAATTCCTTTTTATTTTTTTTATTCCATTTAGTTTTTTTTTTGGCTGATTTTGAAATCATTCATTATAGATTGTTGAATTTCCTAGATTATGAAAATTTTGATTTTTTTTGTGTGATCCCAAATAATTATCTTAGATTTAATCGCTGTCTATTTCTTGTGTTAGTCTAAAAATTCTCTGAAAATTTCACTCATGATTCTCGCTTCGAAAATGATATTGTGCTGCTCTGATAAGGAAATTGATGTGATTTAGTGATTGGACGATGAGTTGAAAAATCAGTAATTAAATATCTTTAAAATTCCATAGAGAATTTGAATTAAATATATAAGTTGTTTCAAAATTGTCTAGGAACAATCAGCATTAGAAAAATTAGATAATTTCATATTCTACTGATTGATTTTTGAAACTAATTTTCAAACTTGCATTGATATTTTCAAAAACTCCTCTTGAAATTAATATTTTCAATTTTAAAATTATTTTTGATTATTTATTCAAAAATTGAAATTATTGATTAATTTGAACCGTTTTGTGACTCATCAAAATTATTAATAGATTTATGAATTTGTGATGGGTTATGACTATGGTATAAATCATAACTAGAGGAGATGTTATTTTAAATCCCATGATGATTGGACAGATTTTATAATATCTTTGAATTAGAGCTTATTTCACGACCATCTTCTATATCTACCATATTTCTGTCATTCATCATGGTTTTATTTAATTTGGGGAGTTCTAATTATTCTTGAAATTAAAAAAAATAAAAAATTTATCCTTGGTATTCACTCCCATTTAAAAATCCTCGCGGTTATGCGTGGGTGAATTACCTTAATTTCTATGTGCTTCCATTCTCACTTAAAAGACCTTCGGGCTGTGCATGGATGGAACTCATTAGAGAGGATAAAGTTAAGTTACTACTAACCCCATTTAAAAGACCTTTCGGCTATGCGTGGTTAAAAAGTGCTTAACAATTTTTTTTAGCATATTTAAAATTTTTAAAATTCATATTCAAATATTCAATTTTTATTGAACTCTCGTCATTCGATAAAATCCATCGTAAATCCATTCATTCTGGAAGTGAAATTTGCTTCTGATTTGAATATTATTATGATTTTTGTTTGATTAAATGGGTTTTACGATATATATTCTCTCTCTTGATTTGAATTTATATTTTTAGTCCATATTCATCATTGTTTCGATTTCTATGATCCTTTTGATGATAACAAAAGGGGGAGAGTTGTCAAGATTTTGACTGATGAGTATTTAATTCAAAAATATTTTAAGATTGGAAATTAAATATCTAGAGGGAGAATGGTCAATTGGATTTCATCATTCATATTTTTCCACATATATAGGGAAAGTTCAGTTGTAGGGGGAGCAAACAAATAGGGGGAGTAATATATTTCACGTTCAAACACATTCAAAATCTTTTATTTGTTTGTCATCATCAAAAGGGGGAGATTATTGAGTATAACAGTGTGATTTTTGTTTGATGATAACAAACATATATATATTTTAAAAATGTGTTTGTAAATTGTACTATTCTATATTTTACACACAAAAATAAATATTTATTGAATAGAACACTACTATACAGAATTGAATGTCCAAACAGTGTTTTTATTCGAATAAATATTTTATTTTCAACATTTGAAATAGTACATATACAACACTCCACTATTTACACATTCAAATATTTTTTAATATTTTTGTCATGACACATTTAACACATCACAGACATTGTACTATTAAAAGATTCAAACAAAATAAAAATAGATAGATTGAATTGAACAACAAAAATAATATTTTATTTCAATCAAATCTGTTTATTACAAATAATGGTACAATTTTTATTCACGTCAATAATCAATACAGAAACTCCTCATTACATATTCTTTCAGTTGTACAAACACTGTTTCTTACATATACACACACTAACGTTGTTCTTGTCTTCATCTTCAGTCTTCTGTCTTCACAGCTTTCAGTCGGTCCATCTTCATACCCGTCACATACAGAAGAACACACACAGTAGACTGCAACAAAAATAAAATTAAATAAAAGCAAATAAAAATTTATTTTTAAATTTTATTTGCCTCAGAATTACGGTGTGTTTCTCATCATTTTTCTAGACGTGGTCTGATATGCAGGGACAGAAAAAAAAACTCGTCTGACGACTGCATGTACACACGTATACAAATGTGCACTGCCTCGCCAATCAGCGAGCAACTGAGGAGTAGTCACGTAGACCTTCTCAACTCAGTGCAAATCAGTGTGAAAATGGAGGAGCCAAAAGTGAAAGTCAAACAAATATTCAAACAGCCCAAGTGTCGAGCAGAATGATAGCATGGACAAGGAAAATCTAACATGTACATGGTCACAGCAATATGATGGTGCATCAAACATGAACAGAATGTCAAAGTAAAATGGAAAGATCAAAAGTATTAAATCAGTTTTTTTTAGAGCACAAGGCACAATATACATCAAGCTAGTGGTCGAGCGAGCGGGTTTATAAATGGCAGATCACACTCAAACCAGTTCAGGCCAAAACAAATCAGTATGGCAAGTTTTCGAGTAATGGCTAAACAAGACAATGACAAATACACAAGAAAATCATTGGAAGGTGAGATAGAGTAATGCTACAGTATATACAATAAAGAGGTATGATTCAGCATGGTCCAGCAAGAACAAATAGTCAAATGGACAAAGTATGTCAATAATAATTCAAGCCTCAATAAATATGCACATATGAATCAACATGGAGTAAGTTATAAGCGTAATAGACATGCAAGACATGGATACATGCAAACATGTATGGATGCAGAGCAGCAGTTTATGTGTACATATATATAACCAAGCATACAAGAAAGAAAGTTAATGTATGCAGTCACAGTCTCAAGAAAACGGAGTTTCAACTACAACACAAAGGTACAGACGTGAAATCAGGATTTAAACATGGAAGTATTAAAGAGCAGAATCAAGTTCGTGCCGAAGTTTATAGGTCATGGTAAAAAGGCATGGTATTCAAATACCAATATATATACACACAAGTGACTGCAAGTATCTGTTCAATCAGCAGGAAGTTAAACTGAAGGCGTATACAAGTTTGAACATCAACAAGTAAAACATCAGTTTAAAAACTCAAGAGAAGTTCAACTAATGTCTATCACAAGGCATAATCAAATACAGTATCAGTTTGTATCGATTTATTTTTGTATCAGAAATATCATTAAAATGAAATTCAAGCAATGTGGCAAACAAAGTATAATGTTTGCTCAAGTTTGTCAGCTAGAAAGAATCCAACAGTCCAAGCAAATGATTCATGTTCAAGCTAAAGAACTGAGCAGGTTCAAGAATTCTAGCATTTGTGTTTATCAGTCCAAAAGCAAGTATAAAGGGAGCAAATTCAAGCATGCTTGTTTCAATAACAGCAAAATGAAAATGGCATTCAACCAAGTTAGAAGATCATTTTTATGATCAAGTATAGCGTCAGTTCTTAGTTCTCGGCAAAGCAAGTTCAAGTGCAAATCTGTTCAATAAGATAGCAGCTGTTCTTATTAGTTCAAAAACAGTCAAGTATTAAATCAAATTCAATGATCAAGTTTTGTTAAAAGGAAAATATCAAGTGCGGTATCAGTTAAAAAGATAATCAATGAGACTGCTCTCAACAAAATCAAGAGAAACTTCTGTCCTGGTTTTTAAATCATCAGAAAAGCATCCAAATGAATTGACAGTTTTAGCAAACCAGAAAATCAAGGTTCCAGAAAACTTGCTCAAGCCCTAATTTCCAGGAAAAATATACACCGCAAGTTTCAAATCAAGGGTTTCAAAGATCAGACTTAATCAAAAATTCCAGAACATACGATGATTTAAAGTTCCAATATTTCCGTATATACCATGACCAAAGTCTAATACGAAATCAGAGCACATATTTAGGAATTTAATCCTATAAATAACCACCGATTCATCACAAGCAAGGTATCCAAGTTCTAGCACCAATTAAACTGAATCTCAAATTAAAATTCGTACCAGAAAAGGAGAAAGCTTGGATCCAGAATTCAACATCAAATCGAAGAGGATAGACTCTGAATAACTCGAGACCATCACACGAGAGAGCCGCTGACTAAAATCAAAGGAGATTGAAAACCCTAGCTGGATCGCCATCGTGATTTGGACAGAAGAAGAAACCCTTGGCTGCCATTTTTTTTTTACAGAGAGAAAGGAGATCGGGTCAAAGAATAAAGGGGCTAGGGCAAAAAGAAGAGGCCGGCCAAGTTTTTAAACCAAAGGGGATAACCCCTATTTAATTCCTAGGGTTTTTCAAAGTTTTTTTCTTAAAGTTTTTTTTATTGTTTTGATTTTGTTCGTCTTTAATTTCAATTTGTTATCAAGTCTAGAGTTTTCTAGTTTGTCTCTAAAACTAGGGAGACTAATTACAGGGTTTGTAATTCGGGGAAATCTGGTTTTGGGGATAAAAACCAGTGCAGGGTTTTGAGCGTAGGGTTAAGAACAGTTGGGAGCGAGTGTCGCGAGTTTACAGGGGATTGTAAGCATAGAGATTGTTTTAACTCCTAGTAGAAACCTTGGGGAATGCAGCAGTAGGCAGGGTTTTGCCGAAGCTGGGTAAATCTGTGTGTTATTTATTTTCCGCATTTATTCTATTTTTAATCTGTGCTGTGATTATTTAATTACTCTGTGAAAATCTGTGATAAACCCTATTCACCCACCCCCCCCCCCCTCTTGGGTTAATTTTGATCCTACAAGTGGTATCAGAGCCGGTATTTTTTTAATTTTATTTTAACTCTAGAGTCATGAATCTGTCTAATAATGCTTTTTCTGAGGGTCAGTCCATAGCTAGGCCACCAATGTTTAATGGAACTGATTATGCATATTGGAAAGCTAGGATGAAAATTTATTTGAGTTCAGTCGACTATGATGTATGGGATATTATTGAAACGGGTTATAGATCTCCCACTGTTATAGTTAATGGTGTTGAAATTCCAAAATGAAAAGACAGGTGGGATGCTAATGATAAAAAATTATTTTCAACTAATTCCAAAGCGATGAATGCTTTAATCTGTGCTCTTGATAAAACTGAATTTAATCGAATTTCTCATTGTGAGACTGCGTAGGAAATATGGCATACGTTGGAGGTCACACACGAAGGGACATCTCAAGTGAAGGAATCTCGTCTCGCTCTACTCAGCAACGAATATGAAAATTTCTCTATGCAAAGAGATGAAGATATAAAAGAGATGTATGGACGCTTCTCGTCACTAGTCTACAATGCAAAAGCTCTTGGCAAAACCTATACCGAAGTGAAATTGATCAGAAAAATATTGAGAGTGCTACCAATGAATTTTGAAGCTAAGGTGACGGCGATACAAGAATCAAAAGATCTGAATAAAGTAAGCATGGAAGAGTTGATTGGAAATCTGATAACTTACGAGATGGAGTTAAAAGCAAGAGGAAGAAATTCAGAACGAAGAAGATGGCTTTTGCTACTACATGGGATGACGAGGAAGGAGAAGAAGTTTCTGAAAGTGATGAAGAAGAAGCTAATTTGTGTCTTATGGCTCAATCTGATTCAGAAGGTAGTGAAGAGGATTCTAGTGAGGTATCGAATTTTACTTATAAAGATTTGATTTTAATGTGTCACGATCTCACGAAAATTGTTGATTCTCTTGAACTAAAAGTTAAGAAATTGAAATCTGATAGGTCAAAACTAGTTCAAGAAAATAACAGTTTAGAAAGAAAACTTGAAAAGGGTAAGATTCACCGTTTTCAAAATGTGAAAAATGTCAATTTTTGAGTAACGATTTTTTGAAATTAAAAACTGATCTTGAGTTACTTAAAAGTAAAAACATGAATTTGAAAAATGGAAATCATGATTTTGAAAAGGTGATTGAAAAGATTAGAGAATCTGAAAAACTTGATTTTGAAAAGCGAAAACAATTTGAAATTGAAATTTCCAAGTCCAATGCTAGAATCAAAGCACTTGAAAACGAAAATTTGATTTTAAAACAAACTGATGCTGAAAAGAGGAAAATCGCTATTAATCGTTGTTCAAATTTAATGAAAGAAAATAGCGATCTTAAATTTAAAATTCAACGACTTGAGTCAGCTTTGACTAAATTTTCTAAAGGAGAGAAATCATTGAATATGTTGTTAAAAAATCAATTTTTTGTTCAGAACAAAAAGGGACTTGGATTTGAATCTGATCAAGTTGAAAAACAAAATTTTAATGATTTCAAAAATCCTTTGATTGGCTTTGAAAACGATCAAATTGAATTTTTGAAATTTAATAATTTCAAAGGGTTTTTAAATCATAAACAAATTGATAACTCGTTTAAAAACAATTCATTTAAATCTGTTTGGATTCCAAAAATTAACAAAATAAATTTAAGCAAATCCAAACAAATTTGGGTTCCAAAGGGTAAGCTAGTGAATAGTAATGGGTTGTTATATAAACGGGTTTGGGTACCAAAACGTGTAAACGAAGATAAGAGTGGTAAAACAACTTTTGTTAGACCACTCGATCATATAAACATTTAGGTACCGTGGGAGGCTGAGGAACAACTGTGCTTAAGTAAGATAAAATTCAAGTTGATTCATATATCGAATTATTTGGAGTTCCTTAGCCATAGATTCAGAGTTGGAGATTCATTGGATCACGTTGATTATGGTAAGTCAGGTATGATCGCTAAACTCGTACTTTTATTTTAATTCCTTTTTAGTTTTTTTATTCCATTTAGTTTTTTTGGGGCTGATTTTGAAATCATTCATTATAGATTGTTGAATTTCCTAGATTATGAAAATTTTGATTTTTTTTGTGTGATCCCAAATAATTATCTTAGATTTGATCGCTGTCTATTTCTTGTGTTTGTCTAAAAATTCTCTGAAAATTTCACTCATGATTCTCGCTTCGAAAATTATCTTGTGCTGCTCTGATAAGGAAATTGATGTGATTTAGTGATTGGACGATGAGTTGAAAAATCAGTAATTAAATATCTTTAAAATTCCATAGACAATTTGAATTAAATATATAAGTTGTTTCAAAATTGTCTAGGAACAATCAGCATTAGAAAAATTAGATAATTTCATATTCTACTGATTGATTTTTGAAACTAATTTTCAAACTTGCATTGATATTTTCAAAAACTCCTCTTGAAATTAATATTTTCAATTTTAAAATTATTTTTGATTATTTATTCAAAAATTGAAATTATTGATTAATTTGAACCGTTTTGTGACTCATCAAAATTATTAATAGATTTATGAATTTGTGATGGGTTATGACTATGGTATAATTCATAACTAGAGGAGATGTTATTTTAAATCTCATGATGATTGGACAGATTTTATAATATCTTTGAATTAGAGCTTATTTCACGACCATCTTCTATATCTACCATATTTCTGTCATTCATCATGGTTTTATTTAATTTGGGGAGTTCTAATTATTCTTGAAATTAAAAAAAAAATCCTTGGTATTCACTTCAATTTAAAAATCCTCGCGGTTATGCGTGGGTGAATTACCTTAATTTCTATGTGCTTCCATTCTCACTTAAAAGACCTTCGGGCTGTGCATGGATGGAACTCATTAGAGAGGATAAAGTTAAGTTACTACTAACCCCATTTAAAAGACCTTTGGGCTATGCGTGGTTAGAAAGTGCTTAACACTTTTTTTAGCATATTTAAAATCTTTAAAATTCATATTCAAATATTCAATTTTTATTGAACTCTCCTCATTCGATAAAATCCATCGTAAATCCATTCATTCTGAAAGTGAAATTTGCTTCTGATTTAAAGATTATTATGATTTTTGTTTGATTAAATGGGTTTTACGATATATATTCTCTCTCTTGATTTGAATTTATATTTTTAGTCCATATTCATCATTGTTTTGATTTCTATGATCCTTTTGTTGATAACAAAAGGGGGAGAGTTGTCAAGATTTTGACTGATGAGTATTTAATTCAAAAATATTTTAAGATTGGAAATTAAATATCTAGAGGGAGAATGGTCAATTGGATTTCATCATTCATATTTTTCCACATATATAGGGGAAGTTCAGTTGTAGGGGGAGCAAACAAATAGGGGGAGTAATATATTTCACGTTCAAACACATTCAAAATCTTTTATTTGTTTGTCATCATCAAAAGGGGGAGATTGTTGAGTATAACAGTGTGATTTTTGTTTGATGATAACAAACATATATATATTTTAAAAATGTGTTTGTAAATAGTACTATTCTATATTTTACACACAGAAATAAATATTTATTGAATAGAACACTACTATACAGAATTGAATGTCCAAACAGTGTTTTTATTCGAATAAATATTTTATTTTCAACATTTGAAATAGTACATATACAACACTCCACTATTTACACATTCAAATATTTTTGAATATTTTTGTCATGACACATTTAACACATCACAAACATTGTACTATTAAAAGATTCAAACAAAATAAAAATAGATAGATTGAATTGAACAACAAAAATAATATTTTATTTCAATCAAATCTGTTTATTACAAATAGTGGTACAATTTTTATTCACGTCAATAATCAATACAGAAACTCCTCATTACATATTCTTTCAGTTGTACAAACACTGTTTCTTACATATACACACACTAACGTTGTTCTTGTCTTCATCTTCAGTCTTCTGTCTTCACAGCTTTCAGTCGGTCCATCTTCATACCTGTCACATACAGAAGAACACACACAGTAGACTGCAACAAAAATAAAATTAAATAAAAGCAAATAAAAATTTATTTTTAAATTTTATTTGCCTCTGAATTACGGTGTGTTTCTCATCATTTTTCTAGACGTGGTCTGATATGCAACGACAGAAAAAAACTCGTCTGACGACTGCATGTACACACGTATACACATGTGCACTGCCTCGCCAATCAGCGAGCAACTGAGGAATAGTCACGTAGACCTTCTCAACTCAGTGCAAATCAGTGTGAAAATGGAAGAGCCAAAAGTGAAAGTCAAACAAATATTCAAACAGCCCAAGTGTCGAGTAGAATGATAGCATGGACAAGGAAAATCTAACATGTACATGGTAACAGCAATATGATGGTGCATCAAACATGAACAGAATGTCAAAGTAAAATGGCAAGATCAAAAGTATTAAATCAGTTTTTTTAGAGCACAAGGCACAATATACATCAAGCTAGTGGTCGAGCGAGCGGGTTTATAAATGGCAGAACAAAATCATGGCAGATCACACTCAAACCAGTTCAGGCCAAAACAAATCAGTATGGCAAGTTTTCGAGTAATCGCTAAACAAGACAATGAAAAATACACAAGAAAATCATTGGAAGGTGAGATAGAGTAATGCTATAGTATATACAATAAAGAGGTATGATTCAGCATGGTCCAGCAAGAACAAATAGTCAAATGGACAAAGTATGTCAATATTAATTCAAGCCTCAATAAATATAAACATATGAATCAACATGGAGTAAGTTATAAGCATAATAGACATGCAAGACATGGATACATGCAAACATGTATGGATGCAGAGCAGCAGTTTATGTGTACATATATATAACCAAGCATACAAGAAAGAAAGTTAATGTATGCAGTCACAGTCTCAAGAAAACGGAGTTTCAACTACAACACAAAGGTACAGACGTGAAATCAGGATTTAAACATGGAAGTATTAAAGAGCAGAATCAAGTTCGTGCCGAAGTTTATAGGTCATGGTAAAAAGGCATGGTATTCAAATACCAATATATATACACACAAGTGACTGCAAGTATCTGTTCAATCAGCAGGAAGTTAAACTGAAGGTGTATACAAGTTTGAACATCAACAAGTAAAACATCAGTTTAAAAACTCAAGAGAAGTTCAACTAATGTCTATCACAAGGCATAATCAAATACAGTATCAGTTTGTATCAATTTATTTTTGTATCATAAATATCATGAAAATGAAATTCAAGCAGTGTGGCAAATAAAGTATAATATTTGCTCAAGTTTGTCAGCTAGAAAGAATCCAACAGTCCAAGCAAATGATTCATGTTCAAGCTAAAGAACTGAGCAGGTTCAAGAATTCTAGCATTTGTGTTTATCAGTCCAAAAGCAAGTATAAAGGGAGAAAATTCAAGCATGCACGTTTCAATAACAGCAAAATGAAAATGGCATTCAACCAAGTTAGAAGAGCATTTGTATGATCAAGTATAGCATCAGTTCTTAGTTCTCGGCAAAGCAAGTTCAAGTGCAAATCTGTTCAATAAGATAGCAGTTGTTCTTATTAGTTCAAAAACAATCAAGTATTAAATCAAATTCAATGATCAAGTTTTGTTAAAAGGCAAATATCAAGTGCGATATCAGTTAAAAAGATAATCAATGAGACTGCTCTCAAAAAAATCAAGAGAAACTTCTGTCCTAGTTTTTAAATCATCAGAAAAGCATCCAAATGAATTGACAGTTTTCGCAAACCAGAAAATCAAGGTTCCAGAAAACTTGTTCAAGCCCTAATTTCCAGGAAAAATATACACCGCAAGTTTCAAATCAAGGGTTTCAAAGATCAGACTTAATCAAAAATTCCAGAACATACGATGATTTAAAGTTCCAATATTTCCGTATATATCATGACCAAAGTCTAATACGAAATCAGAGCACATATTTAGGAATTTAATCCTATAAATAACCACTGATTCATCACAAGCAAGGTATCCAAGTTCTAGCACCAATTAAAACTGAATCTCAAATTAAAATTCATACCAGAAAAGGAGAAAGCTTGGATCCAGAATTCAACATCAAATCGAAGAGGATAGACTCTGAATAACTCGAGACCATCACACGAGAGAGCCGCTGACTAAAATCAAAGGAGATTGAAAACCCTAGCTGGATCGCCATCGTGATTTGGACAGAAGAAGAAACCCTTGGCCGCCATTTTTTTTATAGAGAAAAAGGAGATCGGGTCAAAGAATAAAGGAGCTAGGGCAAAAAGAAGAGGTCGGCCAAGTTTTTAAACCAAAGGGGATAACCCCTATTTAATTCCTAGGGTTTTTCAAAGTTTTTTTCTTAAAGTTTTTTTTTATTTTTTTGATTTTGTTCGTCTTTAATTTCAATTTGTTATCAAGTCTAGAGTTTTCTAGTTTGTCACTAAAACTAGGGAGATGAATTACAGGGTTTGTAATTCGGGGAAATCTGGTTTTGGGGATAAAAACCAGTGTAGGGTTTTGAGCGTAGGGTTAAGAACAGTTGGGAGCGAGTGTCGCGAGTTTACTGGGGATTGTAAGCGTAGAGATTGTTTTAACTCCTAGTAGAAACCTTGGGGAATGCAGCAGTAGGCAGGGTTTTGCCGAAGCTGGGTAAATCTGTGTGTTATTTATTTTCCGCATTTATTCTGTTTTTAATCTGTGCTGTGATTATTTAATTACTCTGTGAAAATCTGTGATAAACCCTATTCACCCCCCCTCCCTCTAGGGTTAATTTTGATCCTACATTACTACCTGGGGGGGACGGAAGAAAAGAAGACGAAAAAAAACAGAGTCAGACATAAAGCCTGAGTAAGTTCAGTAACTTTTAGCATGTGAACATGGAA